>PVKB01000074.1:785095-1281577 GCA_004027205.1 Ctenodactylus gundi
TATCAAAGTGAAATGATCTCCATTGGGTGTTTTCATGCTATTTGAGGAGACCACAGCAAAACCTACACACACACACACACACACACACACACACACACACACACACACAGGTATACTAATATATTTGGTTTACTTTAGTGCAACTACTAATAACAGCAGCTTCACTTTAAAAAAAAAAAGCACAACAAGTGATAAATCCGACGAATGACTAGTATGATTGGCATACACTGGTTATACTACTAATAGGCACACATACATGCATGTGCTCACACACATATGTTGTTACTCTAATATAAATATTATAAGACAACATTCCTAAGAGATTTTTAATATGTAAACCATGGAAAATTAAGGCATAACAGACTTGCATAAATTTTCAAAAATTTTAGCCTGAACTAAGTGAGTTATAAATGTATATGCACATATACTTTTCCCTCAGGAAAACTGTCCATCAGATGGACATCACACACTCAAACATGTCTAAAAACCTAGAAATATTAAGAAACACTGTCCATAGAGCTCACAAAATATTGTAATGCCTATTTTTATCCATAGCAAAAGAAACAAATTCTGAAAATGAAAGAAAATAGCAAATTATTGGCTACCGTATAAAATGTGATTTTTTTGCCATAGTATGTTTACACTCCAAATTCTACTAAATATTTCCTGAAAAGACATTGTTTATATCATGATTGTTTTTACATACTTTATTGGTAGAAGTCTGTAATACATAATAAATACACTCATTTGGACATGCAGTTAGTACATATACTGAACCTAATCCTTTTCCTTCTCCTTCCGCTCTGGCCTTCTCCTCTCTCTTCTTCAGGTCCCCATCCTATCTCCACAAAGTCCACCTCCATCTTCAGTACTGTGTGTCATTTTATTTTGCTCAATAAATGATTTATATTTTGAGTTCATCCTATAGGAGAATTGATTCAATATGTAACCTTCTTAATCTGATTTGAAAGATAAAGAACGCCTACATCAAACTGCAAATTCCCTAGAAAAGTGAACTTTAAGAAAAAATTGAGATGCATTGTTTCTTATAAGCCTGATTATAAGCACCTCTAAATAAGAGCTGGGTATTCCAGATTCCCTGTAGCACAGAAAGTATTTCCTCAATAATTACTTATGAGTTGGGTTAACTTTTTATCTATAGGTGAGATTAAATTTGTAGTCATTTAATTGGGTTGCATAAAATCCTCTAAACCTAAGGAAGTCATCATGTCATAAAAATTGATATAAAGCTTCTGCAATGTATAAACACATTTATATTGTAATGAATAAAATAATTTAAAAATAGAAAAGTTAAAATCATACCAGGTCCTGAAAGTGATAGAGCAAGTCTTTATTGCTCATGCTTGTAGATGGTAGTAACACAATTCATTTAATAATGAAGAAGGTTATGGAGAGGCAGCAACTACTCATTAATAAAGAAAAATTCTGTGATGTCCAAAATTCACTGACTAGAGCTGAAGGATGGAGGGGAAAGTTGATTCTCCATCAGTCACAGACAAAACCAACAAGAAGACTACTTTGATACATTGGTTCACATCTCTTAATGGTCAGCCACATATCCAGGGCCACCTTAAATTTACCTGTAAATTTTCTGGATGTTTAACTATAGCATACCAAGAACAAGTCATTGCCTCTAGTTAAGAACTACCCTCCTAGACATGCCTACGTCATTTTGCCGTATCTCTCTACTCTTACCTGTAGCCAGTAGAGTTCGCAGTGCCTTCCTTCCCTGAAGTTGCCTTCTCTGAACATATTCTTAGCTCTGGCCTGCAGACATCTCCAGCAGCTGCCGACCCAGATGCTGAAAGCTATAAGAACCCCTCTGCAGACCCAGTCCTTCCTCCTTCTGGCATTTGTGATGCCTCATGGAAGATTTTCAGCGAAGTGGCCCTTTGGTCAGAGATTCACAATGCAATGAGCTGAAGGTGCAGAAATGCAGAAATGACACTAGACAGTGTATGCAGAATTTCATTTTTTGCAACTCCAACTATATTAGAGGTTGGCTGTTTTATCCTTTGTGATGCTAAAAACGTGTCCTTTACTGATAACTCATGTTTGTCCCTTTACCCCCTCTTTCGTTTAGTTAGCACCTCAAGAAGCTGCCATTAGTTTGGTAAGCAGATATCAGGAGGGCAAAGATGATAAGTAAGGAAACTCAGCAAAATCAGGAGGCACTCAGCTGAACAGACAAAGCAATCTCCCACAAAATTATCCCACAAAAGCGAAGTGTAGCATCTCAAAAATCATAAAATTATAGGGGATTAAATCATTTCCTGTAAGTAAGCCACTTAATAAGACAGATTTCAAATAATACAGAAGGCATGAGAGCACAGACACTTGGCATCCAACACAAAAGCAGACTCTTCTTTTTCTGTAGAAAGAGATAAAATGCTGGATTCAGGGAGTAAAGTGCATCCGACTAAAGCACCACAGAACTCAAAATGAAAGAATGAGTGTGGAAGCAGGGGAAACCACGATGGGAGGAGTGCCACGGCTGTAGGTGGATGCCGGAGAACAAGAGCAACCGGCTGTCACGTCAAGAGAAGTCTTCTTCCTAAATCCTTTGTCAAGCTTCTCGAAAGCAATATGACTCCTAATTTAGAGAGAATTTGTGAACCACAGCACATCTCTAGAGGAAGAGGCCCTCGGGTAACAGCAGGAGCATCTTTATTACAGAGGTGAGATGAGAGGATTTGAAGCAAAACCTCTCTTTTCACCATCAGATTTAAATCTTTTAAAAGTGAAAAAAGGGAAAGACTTGCCCTTCTCACTAAATCAGGGAAACGTGCAAGGATTCTGTAACATAAATGGAAGAAAGCAGCAATATGAAAAACATTTAAAGAATAATTGTTTGTGATCAGGCACAAAATACCTTGTAAAAATCTACCAGAGCAAAATGGTACATTTTTCTTTTTTTTAATAAACGTGCTTTACGTGCAAAAAACTTCCATTATGTGAACCAAACTATACCATGGGACAAACCATCTGGGTTGCTCTAAGGAATATGCTTCCAACAAAGGAAACGACCTCCCACGTGGTACTGAGTGGGGGCGAGGGGGTGCAGACTCGAGAATCCTTGCTTCTCATTAACTTCAGTAGCAGAAACAGGCGGTGTTCATAATGGTCCTGGCAGCAGTTATGCCATCTTAAACAGGATGGTAGGGAGCGTCTGGAAGTGACCCAGAGAACTTCAAGACCTCCTCAAGTTGTTTCAGCTTCTCAGCTCAGTAGACACCAAATTCTCTGCCACAATGCGAGGCTTGGGATAATCCTCTTAACTGGGTTCTGTGCACAGGCTTTCCAAATATGGTGATTTCAACCAGGTCTGCAATGTCCACTTCATCCATTGACAGCTAGACCTGGTTCACCCACTCCAGTTGTGGGACTACGGCTCAGTCTGGCCCAAAGATCAAGTTGGCCAGTGTCTCTTGAATATAAATTTTATAATATAAGTTTTAAATTTTCTGTAAAATAGACCTTCAAAATAGGCATAAGGGTGAAGTAAAACCTTTACCAGATGTTTAATCAGGAAATAATTCACACATATAATGAATGAAGAATATTTAAATTCTAATAAGAAAGAAATATGTTAGTAAAATATGATAAATTATGTTTAAAAAGTGCAAGGAAACGAGATATATATAGTCAAAAATTTATGAAAAGATGTTCAACCTCACTAATTATCAATAAAGACATAATAAAATATTAAATGGTCAAGTTTTTGCTATTGCATGTGCACTATTAGCAATGTTGGCAGACATACACAGTGCTGCTGCTGGGACTGTCCACTGGCAATCATTTTTTAACAACCAATCCAATTTCAGATCCTTTTGCCCAATAATAATTTTCTTAAAAATACAGAAAAAAAAACTTGCCGCTACATATTTACAGGTTTATTTTAATATTTTCTAAAAATCTTAACAGAACCAAATTATATAACTTTCAATAGGAGAAAGGCTTCATAAGTTATGTTTTATTTATATATCAGCTTGTGAAGAGACTGTAAAAAATGGGAGGAGGCTGGGTAATTTTTATGAAGGTGTCACAAAGATATATCATCAAGTTAAAAACCACAGAAGGTAAAGTGCAAAACGAATACAATATAATTCAGTTCCTACTAAAAGTTAGCAACTTACCCATATGTGTGCATTACTGTATGTTTGAAAAGAAAGGTCTGGAAATATGCTCAGAATGTTAGCACTGATTACCTCTCCAGCATTGTTCATAAGGCCATTTGTTTTCTATTTCATGTAAGTTTTTATTCTTCAGTGATTTATTGTGATCACAGACTCATATATAACTGAATAACTGAGGAAAGTTTCAAGACACTAACATAATTGTGAAATGTTTGAGGATAAATTTTATAAGACATTTGGAGGAATTATATGAGGAAAATTTGACTGAAGACATAAAAGAAACTGTGAAAAAATGAGTCACACTAAGTTCTTGGATGAGAATACTAGAGATTGTAAAGCTGTCTTTTATTTCAATTGTCCCATAAATTTAGCACAATTTGAATAAAGATACTACTGGGATGTTCTAGAACTTTAAAGTAATTTTAAACTTTCTCCAAAAGAGATAAGTATATTTGAAGTAAAAATATTGAAGAACTGAATAATTAGAGAAGACCATATTAGATATGAAGGTAGTTTTACCAGAGATAGAATAAACAAAACAACTGTAAAAAAATCTAAAAAATACTCTATTTTATATGGTATGATAATGGTATTCCTAAGTAGATGATTGTCTTTTTCTACTAACATATTTGAAAGGAGTCTGCAATTCAACACAGATGTAAAGATAAATCCTATCTTTTATGACACTGAGAAAAATATAAGAATAAAGGCAGGAGGACTGCAAGTTTCTGCCCAGCCTGGGGATCTTAGTGACTTAGTGAGACCTCATCTCAAAATCAAAAAATAAAAAGTCTGTAGATATAGCTCAATGAAAAGGCCTTAGGCTTGATTTTGAGCATTAAAGAGAAAATTAATGATTTAAATTAAAAATTATGTATATAGGCGTGAAAGTATATATATAATATATATATGTATGTGTATATATATATATATATATATATATATATATATATATATATATATGATGAATTCTATCATATTACTGTGGAGAAAGCCTTCTGAAATATCCCATATCAGAAGCGTACAGGGTCAGGACTGATAGTCCTGGGGTGGCTGCAGCTAAGGGGGTCTTGGGTACTTTTGTTAGAGGGTTAGCCTCTAGAATGTGGGTAGCATTTACTGGGACCTCAGCTACTGTGGCAGCCTCTCCCATGGGCTAGGGGAGAACAGGTGTAGATGAAGCAGGTAGCAGTGGGTAGAGAGCTACATATGGTAGAAGAGTTTCCTTTGATTCCTTGGATAAAATGGTCTTTTTGAGTTCCGACAGATACTTTTAATGGGACTTCGTGACTTGACACTCTCTTTTAGGCAGGTTTTTACCCAGGTGGCCAAGACAGAACAGTGCCTTGCCCTCAGTCAACATAAGGATTGGTCGGCCTGAGCAGAGGCCCCATGATCACTGAAACACTTTGCTAACTATTTCCTTATCTAGTAAACCTTGAAAAGGCCAAATCACTCTGAAGAAAGCACAATCTATTTCACGGAAGGCCTGAAATTTTCATGAGTTAATTTAACACCATGTCTCCTAAATATCTCTTCTGAGTTTTTTTTTTTTAATCATACACTAGAAGCAAGTAAGTTTACTCTGCTTGCCACTCATTTCTTCCCTCTAAAAGGTGAGGACCACACACAAGGTGAGAAAGGGCAAGCAATCTCTCAGTCATCTCTGGCGACTCTCCCTGTGGAGATATTTCAGGCACCTTAAAGCACTGGCGGGACAGTATAAACCCCAGTATCAGAATCCCTCTGAAGAAAGCCACCACAAATTGAATGAAGATCACCACAGAACGACTCCACACTTGTTCTGGCCCTTGAGTCAAAATTCTCTTGTTATTGTAAATTAAAAAAATATTGCTTATATTCACATAATATCTCTTGCTTGTTGCCCAGTGCCTTCAAGTTGCCTTTCTCTTTTTATCATGCACACACACACACACATACACACACACACACACACACACACACACAGACACACACAATACACAATGATTATATTGAGCTTGAGGTTTTATTGCACATATATATCGCATCAACGTTACAATCTCTTCCTGCCCCTGTTTTTGGCCCTTCTGCACCTTTCCCTTCTCCTCCAGTTCCCACTATCCCACCCAATAGAATGCCGGTATCCTGGGATTTTCATATTAGAGGAATCACATGATCTTTTAACCTTCTGCATTTGACTTCTTCACTAAGCATGATGGTCTTAACTCATGTCTATTTACCGACAAAAGCCTCAAATCTAACCTAACCCCATGATAATGGAGGCTTTGTCTCTTATAAGACTATTCTGGCAGCTCTGAGGCCCCCCCTCTGCCTCACGGCAGCAGGCTTAGCAAAATGAACCTGGTTCTCACCAACCGGACAGGCCATACTCCCTAGAAATGTTGAAGAAGGCTGAACCACAGAGGAGGGACACCAAGGCTCTTAGCAGAAAGCAGTGTTCATCTGTGTCTGCTCAGTTTAGTGGATTACTACCTGAAGGCTGAGTCCCAAACAATGGGAGGCACTGCTTTATGTACGCTTTTTTCTTTCTCTCTCTGTGGTTTTCCTTTTTATGCTGTTGGTCATTTTACACCTTAATCTCTTTTGTTTCCCTTACACGCTGTCATATAATTTTGACTGCAAATTTTTGGGCTGCAGGACTATGACACCAAGGCTGTAGTGTTGGGGCAGGGATGCGCATGTGTACATTGACACTGATTAGGCCAAGTTGTCTTTTCTTTGTCCTCTGTTCTTTTTGTTTCTAGGAGACTCCTACCACATTGGATATGCTCATCCCAATTTGAACTTTAATCAGTACATTAATACACTGAAACAGCACATGGTACACCAGAAATATATATAATTTTATGCCAACAAATAAAGAAAATTAATTTATATATTTTTAGTTAACTTTCAAATAAAAATCAAATAAAAACTGAGAAAATGATCCAATATGGATGGCAAGCAAGTGTATATGCAAAGCTGCTCTGGAGGTGGGGTCAAGATGGCCACAGCACAGAAGCTCCTGGAAGACGGTTTCCCACTGACCCAGTCAGGGAGGCTGAAATGTAGTGGAGAGGACTCTTTACTGGCTTGATTTGGGGTAGCAACAGAGTCCGAAAATCTGAAGTGAGACCAGAGGTAGGGGCTGTGGATACTGGGAAGGACCCCACAGGGGGCACGTGCCAGATGGAGAGCTTTGTGTTCTCCCAAACTGCCTGCCGGCCTGCTGGAACCTCAGAGCTGGGCCCATGGCTGGGGTGGTGCCAACTGCACAGGAGTGGTACAGGACAGGCTGCAGCACTGTAACTCCCAGAATTGTGACCTTATTGACCTTAACTGGGAGGAACAGCACACAAGAGGTGAGATCAGTGAGGGGGGAGGAAGCTGCAGGCTTTCTGAGAAACTTGAGTCCAGAAGGCATAGCTCACAAAAAGCAGATACTCTAAGAAGTCCCCTCCTACTCCTGCCCTTGAACTGCAGAAGCAAGAGGAGGAGCTACCAGGGACTGTTTACCCCAGGACTGGGTGTGGAAGTGAGCTGGCTGAGGCCTTTGAATTGCAGAACCAGCGTCACCAGGTATTTCCAGCATAGAACCCAGCAGACTTTTGGCTCCCCCAGCCTCACAGGAGAGGATGTAGTTCAGGTAAAACAGAACAGAGGAAGACTAGTGACTGTCTTCATCACAGGAAAAGAACAAGGACCACAAGCAAACACAGCTAGCTCCTCTTTCCCTCCCTCCATATCTGGTGAACAGTTGTCAAGACTTGGAAATTCTTTTAGACTTTGGATTCACTTTGATGATTCCCCATAGGTATTTTTGGACTCGTAATTTCTTTGTCTAGTTTTGGTTTGGATTATTTTTCTTGTTATTATTTGTTCGTATTTGCATTTCTTTCTCTCTCAAATAGCTCTTGTTGCCTTTTTTGAAAAGCCATTCCATAAACTCTGAAAGACACTCTCCATTTTGTTCATAGTTTTCCCTGTGTCTTCCTTCGTTAGTTACTACTGCTCAAGTGAATCCACTTTCTTCTGATCTGGGGTTGGAGTCTGTTCTGCCTGACTCCGTCCTACACACTCGTCTGTTGTCTTTCAGACCTCCAAAGCTAACCCTCCCTCTCAGTCTTTTTCTCCCTATATCCACCATTACTATTAATAGTTTTGATAAGTGTTGACAACTCACCACTATATGGTTTGGACTGTTTTTGCTATTCAGTTAGACATAATTTGGGGAGTGTGTGTGTGTGTGTGTGTGTGTGTGTGTGTATAAAAATCTAGAAAATACACTAAATTAGCAGAATGTTATTTGATTTTTGTTATATTTATATTGATTTTATACTGCTTGTACAATAAAAATATTCTTAAAATAAGAAAAAACATCAATGTAATCTTTTTCTATTATTCATAATAATATAGTACCATATTTGATAGACTCATCTAATAAATTACTACACAATATGTATAGATACAAATAGCTGATCCAAAAATGTCACCTCTGAGTATATTTCCAAAAGAATTAAAAGCACAGTATAACAGGGATACAATGCACACTCATGTTTCTAGTGGCACAACTCATAATAGTTAAGTCATGGGAGATGCTGAAATATCTATCACAAATTCAATAGACACAGAAAATGTGGTATAAGTGCACAATGACTACCATTCCAGAAAAACATATAAATTTGAGTTGTATGTAGGAAATTGGGTAATATGCTTTAGTGCACTTGAAACCATTAGGCTTAATGAAATGAAATGAATCAGATGCAGAAGAAATACCACATTGTTTCTCTAACATGAGAAATGCAAAGTATAAATAAGTAAGAGAGCCGAACGAGTGAAATGTTAGGAAGTAAGATGATGACTTTGTGGAAAGAAAGGGACTGTGGGAGGAGGGTGGTAAGACCGGAAAGGAGGGAAAGTGAATGTGAAGTTGATGAACTAGGCATGTGTAGAAGTTCCTCAAATTTAATGAAATGATATATCACAAATAAATATATAAATATAAATGTATATCACAAATACATACTAAAAATAATTTGGGGAATTTTTTAAATGAAATAAAGGAAAATAACTGTTCAGAATTTTAGTAATTATAAGAATTAAAAGTAACCTAAAATTAGATCTAAACATATCTATTACAATAGTTAAAATAAACCTAAATACATTGATAATACAAAGGGCTGACACGTATGGAACAACTGAAACCCTCACACATTGGTAATGAGATTAAATAGTGGCATTGGCTCTTATGAAAACAATTTAGCAATGTTCTGTAAAATTAATCATGCTCTGTATGGCCTCAAAAATCATTCCTAGGCATTTACCAAAAATAAAATGTCTATATAAAGTCTTGTACATGAACATATACGAGCTATATTCATCATTGTTACAACTGGTAACAACCCAGATGGCCTTAATTATTCAAGTAACAAACAAATAGTGGCATACCCATACAATGAGGAACTAATCTATAAAAGGAACAAACTACGGATTCACACAATAACATGGATTAATCTTCAGTGTATGTGTCTAAGTCAGACATAAAATACTGCATATTTTTATGTTTCCATTTACATGAAATTTTCTAAAAACTAAATCCCTACAGATAAAAAAAGATCAATGGTTACCAGGGAAGGGCATGTGCAAGAGTTTTACACTGGGGATAATTCTTTATAATCGAATTTCGGAGTGGATGGAACACTTTAATGAATGTGGTGGTAGGTTCATCTAACAAAATCCATTGAACTCTACCAATAGTAAAATTTAATATTTGTAAATTAAATGTTCACAGTGAGAAAAAAGAAGAGCAAAATAAAAATCATACCATAACAAGCAGGAAAATATGATTTCAGCTAAAAGATTAATGAGACTTGACATAGTCTTTTCTACCAGCAAATCACTCAAGAGGCTAGAAGCCATCATTTCCTGTGTGCTGCAAGACATAATGAGATGCACATGTGGTGACAACCTTCGCCAGGAATATCTCTGACCAAGATATGAATAAGCCTACCCAAGGGATGCCTCCACAATTTAATTATCACTTACTAAATTTGTAATTCTTCAGATGAGCCATAGGTATTTTCGTAAGCAGTTAACATAAATCTATTCCTATTTACCTTCTAATAATATGGAAGAAGAACACCTGAAACCTAAAGGAGATATTAACAGAATGGGGCTTCATACACACACACACACACACACACACACACACACACACACACACACATGTATGACTTTTCTAAGTATGAAAGAAACCTTTGATTAATAGTTCATGATCCACTGTGCACCACAGTCTTGGTTAAATATACAAGTAGGACATTAATGGAGGGAGGTGGGGCGTAGGACGCGTGTGTGAGGAACAGGCTGCAGACTCAAGAAGCACTGCAGAACTTCTATGGGCCATGGAGTGGAAATCTAATGACCAGTTCTCATACACATCAAGCAGATTTAAAAAATGAAATTGGCACAGTAACACAATCAGTACTTCAAAATAATTTAGCACTACCACAAAGACTTTAATAGAGTCACCATATTGTTATGCCTTGTGATGCCTCGAAAAGTCTGTTTTGAAAAGGAAATTGAATTATGTACTTTTCTTGGCATGCCAAACATTTGATGAATCTATTATAATCTAAAAGCTAAGCATGTCAAAGCATTAGCATTGACGTTTAATAGCACAGGCTAGTCTCACAAAACTGCTTGCAGAAAGCTTGTTTCAAATAAATTGTTTCATTTTCTCAAGTCTATTCACTTTTTTGTAGAGTTTCATAGACTTGCCCTTTTAAATATATGCCATTAAAGGAAATGAAAAAATGTTTTCACATTTGGAATACAAAACAAAAATAAATGTGTTTTTAGGAACAAACATGAGATTCCGTGTGTATATGTGCATGTGTGTATGTACGAAAAAATAGCTACAGAAAAAGAAATAGAAGTTGGATTTTAGAAAAACAAATGTTACTGTAATTAACCCCAAGCTTTCTAGGTTTCTGTGGAAATATCACAATGGCATATATAAGAAAATATGACCCTCACCCAAATATTGTTAGATTGATATAATCTTCTCTCATCATTAGTAAGTAACCATGTCTTGAATATTTTTCAAATCTTGACTCAACAACTCAAAAAGAATGAAATAATATATAAAAGATATAAAGGATATAAGAGGAAAGCCAGTTGATACTAAAGTACGTAAGCTTTATACATAAATCCACAAATTTCCCAACCCATGGGTCCAAATAAATGAATCTGGATAACATTATAAATTTCTTTCCTTAATGAGTTTTATTTAATACCTTTTCTGCTTAGTATGTACTTATTAGTGTTGTTTTATGGTGGTACAAAAAGTCTAATACAGGATAATGTTCAATGAAACCTCAATGTCAGATAGGAGAAAATGCTCCATTTGAGAACTTTCCAGAAAACAGAGACAGAAAAACACCAGTAATAATAGAAACATACTAATAGGAAGCTTAACACACATGACTACACACGTCTAGCCTAGAAATGAGACTCAGTTTCAGAAAAGACTTCATTCTACTATAAAGCAGCCACAGACTCGACAGAAAGCAAAGCATTTTTAACAGAATAGAAAAACATTCATAGACTCTATGGAAGGAATCTCAAACTATATACCAGGAAAAAAAAAGTTCAGTTACTCTGATTCACTACTTCTATAATTCTTCAAATTTTGAGCACCAGCAACAAAGTATTTCCCAATACCTCGTTATTGAACATAGAAGTTGAAAAGTGGATCAGTCAAATCTAGTCTCAGATGTATCCCAATACGCTAGAAACACAAGAAGGGTACAAGTCACATAAGAGATATAATATATTTAAAATGAAATATGGCTTAACCGGACACTAGTGAATAACTGAACTTTATCCTATAAAGATAGGTTTGTATGGAAGTTAGGACAATTCTGGCTGAAGAAAAAGTTTGATCCAAGTAATGAGGTAGAAATATGAATGCAGAATCTGCTGGTTTGTGCTGTGAGACACTGAAGGTCTGTGTTCGTTAGAGGGATGCAATGAGAAACACACAGAAAGATCCACACGGCTACTGTGAGTAGAAATTGGAGAAACAAATTAAATGAAAGAAAACAAATCCATATGACCCTTCATGAATATTTAATGAAATTAAGTGGAGAAAGCCTGAAACCTGGTCAATGACTGAATATAGTCATTTAATTGAAGGAATATATAAAAACACCTGTGACATTTTCTATAGTAATCGCTTTTCTGGTTGTTGAACATTATACATGACACTCACAACTTAAGGAGGGGAGGTGCAATTTGGCTCATGGTTTTGGATGGTTCAGTTCATATGCACAGACTCCAGGGCAGAAAGCTGCTTAGTTCATGGCAACCAGGAAGCAGAGCAGGGAATCACTGTCATAAAGGAAGGGGCTGGGAACCATGTATAGTCACCAAGACATTTCCAGAAGTATGCTTTACTGATTCTCTAGGCAGCTCCCAAGTTAATATGTAGTCATTTGCAGAAAAATGAAAACAACTTGAGGCTATTAGGTTAGCAAAGTAAATAAGGCTCAGAAGATTATATATCACACATCCTCTCTAACATGAGAAACTCAGAATATAATATAATATAATAAATATAGAGAGTTCAACACACATCCTCTCTAATATGAGAAACTCAGAATATAATATAATAAATATAGAGAGTCCAACAAGTGAAATATTGGGAGGTGAATCGGGGGTGAGCAAGAGGGTCAGGAAGGGCGTGTGAAGTTGATGTGGTATGTTCATGCACAGAATTCTCGAGTTTAAAGTAACCATTGTATGTTGCAAGTATATACTAAAAAAAAAAAGAAGGGTAAAACACTGAGAAATCAAGTATATTCAGTTGAAAAGTCTCCCAGAAATTAAGAAGTTGAGATCTTGGATGAAAGAATAGGTAAAAGGTTTTTTGTTTTGTTTTCTTTCTTTCTTTTTCTTTCTTTCTTTCTTTCTTTCTTTCTTTCTTTCTTTCTTTCTTTCTTTCACTGTGACAGAGATAACAACTGATGCTGTGAGGGTGGACAACTTCATAAACAGGAAAAGTATTGAAATTTTAAGAGATATATTAAGGAGAATTTCAGGTACATTTAGTTAAATAAAAGGCAGAAAAAAAGAAAAACTAATGGTTGAAAAGAATGTCAGATAAGTAGGACTAAATTCAAGATCATATACTGTGAACAGAGGAGTCATAAAATCTAACAAGATACAAAATACATAAGGTACATTCAGTAAAAGTCAAAATAACTAAGTTTAGACATGGGTAATACATTACAGTGAAAGAAAAGTTGTTAGTTTGAGAAAATATGTGCTTTAAAATAAAAATATGCATTTCTCTGAAATTTATTTTTATTACTTCACTTATCTACTCATTTTAAGGAGACATTCAGTGTTATTGTGATATGAGAGCCATAAAAATTCATGCATACAATGTTGGAAGGAAAAGATCTACATGGTCTAGTAGCAAATCTGTAATTTTTTCTAAAATAACTTCATGGCATGTGTGATTCCACAGGACCGAATTCAGTACATGCTAATAAATTCTCGAGGTATTGTTTGCGTTGCGATGTCATCACAGAACTGCAAAACATATATCCTGTCAGCCTAGATGAAGAACCCAACTGCTGTGATCTGCTGGAGGAGGACTTGGTGAATCTTTTTTAATTGGCTTGAAAGTATTTAGCTGTTTCCCCATGAAGGGTGACTGGGCTAATTAACAATCTGTGGCTTCTCTCCTGTTCTCTAACTAAAAACAAAAATAGCTCCCTAAGTAAATTTGGAAAAAGTCTAAGGAAACTCCTCTCTAGAAATAGGTTTACACACTGTTCCAAGATAAATTCAAAGAAGTGACAAGTATTTTGTGCAGATAAGGAATACTGGATTTTGTGAGTAAATAACAGTATACACAAACACAATCAGAGCATTGTGCACATTATATTGTAAGTTTTGGGTAGAAACTGGAATGCATGGAAATAAAGACAGAAGTCTTGTTCTTGAGTTTACAGGCAACCAACAAGAAGGCTAGACAGCTATTTTCAAACATATTTAGCACAATTTGATGCATACTGGCACATATATTTTTATTATTGATTCCCTAGATTTTTCCAATGATTTCTAGATTAGTCTTTCTTCTATAAGTTCATTGAAATTTTTCTTACTGTATGGAAGTTGGGCCAATTTTGGCTGAAGAAAACGTTTGATCCAAGTAATGAGATAAAGATAGGAAGACAGAATCTGCTGGTTTATACTGTGAGGCACTGCAGGTCGGTGTTCACTAGAGGGATGCGATGAGCCCTCCTATCAGAGATGATACACTCCCGTTCGAGTTGTAAAACTTGTAGTCCTCTGTCACTACTGGAGAATAAAATCCCCTTCTCAGGACAGCAAGCAGAGTCCTCAGTGATTTGTCTGCTTGCCTCCTCAACATAGGCACTTCTCAATCCTATGTAGTTATGTTCAACATTTGGACATAAATCTTGAAGCCCTATTTTTAACAATCTACAATGTTTCTCTTCTGGAATTACTTCGTCATTTCCTCTTCTAGTTTGCTCTTCAGTGTACATGATGAGCCTCCGTTTTTCCTTTGAAATGCTGCTCTAAGTGCCTCATTTCTGAGCAGAAAGGTGAGCACATATTTAGAGTATCCATTTTTTTCAGGATTTTAATCAATTATGTGCTACTAAAAGTTTAACAATCAGCTCTTAGAGACAAAGTTACTTTGTTGCAACTTTTAAGGAATACCTCCTAACTGCCAATTTCAAGCTACCCAGCTGATATCACTGAACAGGAAACTGGTAAGTGGTGCTTCATTAGCTTTCTTAAACCTGCATAGGCTGGCTCTCTGAGAGGGCAAAACCCAAGAAACTTATATGCAATTTAGGAAATGCAAAACTGTGGAAAATGATTAATGCAACAATAACTTGAGTACTACTGTGGTGACATAATGCTAAATAAAGTGATACCTTTATTATAGCCTTGCTACAGGGTTTGATGGTTTCCAACTTTTTTGTCCTTTGTCACCTCTGTGAAACTATCTCCCTGTGATCCTCCAGAGTTTATCTCACAGTTTTCAAAATGTTCACATCTTCTCTCTACGTTAAAGATAAAAGTCACTTGACTTGAAAAACTTAAAATTGAAAACTTGGTGCTTTGGGGGCCGATACATTTTATTGTACAGTATGTATTGCCTCTTTAAATTTTTGTAATTTCTAAAAAACATTATTTTTAGCTGAAAAAATCTAACATTTAACTCTGTAAACGATAGTAATGTTATTTGCCATGCAAAATAAGTTTTTCATATAAGCTGCTAGTGCTTTAGCTCAAACTCTTTCTAAACTTAAAAAACTGTAATATTCCAATATTTAGACTTTTTATTTTTACTTTAACCTTGATGAAGAAAATGTAATTTGGAAAGAATAGACCCATCTTGCCAATAATTAGAGAAACAAAATAAAAATAATCATGATGCTACCAATGAAATGTTGTCAATCTTTTTCAGTATATAATTATAATTATTAAAAAAACCTATATTGGAAAAAGTAGATTAGGATCAACTACTCAAATCAAAGTAAATATTTTAAGAAAATAATTTCAGAAAGCAAATGATTTACATTCAGACCTCTATTTAATAAGATATTTGGGTGGATCACAATATAGTTTATCTACCAGTTTATATCTATAAATTCACCAATATGACAATAAAAATAAGACCTTGAATAGGATTTTAAAAAAATCTTACAAATTATAGTACAAAGGGAGAGAAAAAGGTTGAAAGCACAAATGAGGAAAATCATTCTAAAATGTTAAAATTTTAGTTAAATGAAATACTATAGAGAATAAAATGAAAAAGAAGAAATCCACTTTTACAAATAAACATTGAGTTGAAGCAATGGTGGTCTATTTGCTACCAATTAGGAACCAGTAGAAAACAGGATTGATTAAATGAAAGCAACAGACAGAAAACTATTAAAGCTTAGTAAAAGAATAAATGAAATTTTCAAGGAGGAAAATAAGGAAAAAAAGAAGAGAGAGAGAGAGAAGCAAAGCAAAAGGAAGTTCTTTGAGAAGACCAGAAAAATTATTAATAAGCCAGGTATAGTGGCGCACGCCTATAATCACAGCACTCAGGATTCTGAGGCAGGAGGACTGCTGTGAGTACCAGGCCAGCCTGGGCTTCACAGTGAGTTCAGGACCAGCCTGGGATCAGAGTGAGACCCTGTCTCACAAACAAAAACAAGCAAAAATCAATTAAAATAATAGTCTGCAGAGTCAGGGAGGGAGGGGAAAGACAAAAAAAAATACCAGTCAAAAAAGGATGATCATAACCTGTAGTACAGTATCTAAGAGATACTACTGTATTTCTCCCTCCGGGGGGGGGGGTGGCTCAAGCTAAGACTAGACACACATTTATAATGTGCTCTTGGACTTTATGATTTAAGAACCCTTTCCACACTGGGCTTTCACATCGTGGAATTATCTGTACTTTATTGGTATCTGTTCTACTACCTGCAGTCAGGCTTTGGAGTTATTACCTTCATAGCAGTTGAGCTGAATCTGTGGGCAAACAGAAATTTCACTCGTGGAATCTTCAAGCGCCTTCCCAATCTGCCTAACGTTGTGCTCCGTTTCCACACTGTCCACATCCACACAACAGAAACTTCCTTTTGTCATTCACCTCTAGTTCCAAGAATTAAATTTGCTGCCACAGTATACTGTGTAGAGAACACTTTCAACACTGGCTCAAGGGTTGAGAGCATAACTGTATCTCCTCTTTCTTTTATTCTTTTAAGTTATGTTATTTTCAGATTTCATTTTCAGATCTTAATCAATAAAGGAAAACAAATTTGGAAATTTTAACACACGTGAGGCTCATGATTTCAAGCACTTTAGACTATCCAGGATGGCCCATAAATATCTATCTCAAAGTCTCCTCAATTTAAATCCTGAAACTGGAAGTCACCAAATTCTTATTTCTTGTCCACATATTCATCAGGACAAGGTGGTACGTCTTTCATAAGATTTCTTCTTTCTGCCACATGGATAAATGGGAGCAGAACAGAACACTCCCTCTGGTTTCAAGTGTTTGGCTTGCATCTCTGAGAACTTGAAGATGTTCTGACTGGATGGTGCTCCCTCCTGTGTCTTACCCATCTAAAAATGACCTATTCCAATCATCTCTCCTGAAAGTAGAAGTACTTTGGTTCTCTTCAATGCATTTATCATTTGCCATAAGTTTACATTTTCTTCAAACAAACTAAACATGTATTACACATTTTTTTGAGGATGAGAACATTACCTACTTCTATTCATCTATGTTCCACAACATTAGTCACTCAGCTATAAGTTTTAAGAAGTATTTGTGAATAAATGAGAAATATATGAAAATGTACTCACGAGTGTTTGAGTAGATAATAAGTAATAACTGAAAAGCAGAGGGTGCAAGATGGCTGGCATCCCAAGTGGGAATAAAAGAAGTGAAAGAGGCTGGCAGGAAAAGAAGGGAGAAAGGAGTAAGGACGAAAGAGAAAAGATAAATACACCTGTTGACATAACCTTGTTTCATCCTATGTATGAAATAATTAGAGTTCACGTAGTTTTCAGGGTAAATCATTACCCATTACAAAGATTGTTTTACGATCAAAGAATCTATTTTTTATAATAAATAATAGACTTTTTTCATTATTCCCTTACTTTGCTCCAGTGTAGTCCAAGCTGATTCACATACAATTAAGAAGAAGCTAGAGTGAAGAAAAAAAAAAAGTTTTCATCCTTTACGTGGGAAGAGAGCAATTTTGAGAGGAGTATTGCAGATGGCCAGTCATAATAGTTATGGGCTTAAATTCTACCTTTGACATTCACCTGGCCATTCAGGGAAAGACCAAAAAGAGGTGACATCATTAAAATCAATTTGAGAATATATAAGGCAGCTAAAATCTTAATGATAATTATTGCCTAGAAAATAAAGTAGTAAAAGAAGTAGCAACTCATAAACACTGCCTAAAATGACTGATCCTCAGTGAGATTTCTCTAGTTGTCTCACAAAACTAGTTTTAAAGGTGCAGCCTCTTTGAGAAAATGCTGTTATGCTACCATGTGATTTGACTTCAAGTTTAACTACATCTCAGAATTTTAATGTTAATTATAAAATTCATGTTCCATCCTCTCAGCAGAAAACTGATTGTTTGCTTTTAAATATAGACCTGCTTTTTTTCCTCTATGCTGAAAACTTTACCTCCTACTTCACAAACAGAAAGCGTCAGAAAATAATTCTACCCCTGCAGATGAATCTGCTTTGCCTTCTGTCCTTTCCCTCCTGCCCTCCCTCCTTCCTTCTTCTCTATTCTGTCTTCCCACCTTCTTTCCTGCCTTCCTTCCATTCCAGGGTGATCTATGTTTCCTACCCATGACCTACCTCTCTGCACTCTGGGTCCAAGGCTTCCTGAACTCTGAACATTCAATCCTTATACTCCATTCTCTCCTAAGAGCTCAATCATCACCTGGCTTAAGCAGTCCTCAGTCTTTGATTCTGTGGTTTTAGTTTTACCTTTACGGCGTATACTTCTCTTAGAGCTCAGAGTCTCTTCCATTAAGTAGTGGCTTCTGTTGAACATAACTTACTCCCCTGGCTGCAGTCGAAGGTCTAACCTTTCTGGCATTGCCAGGTTACTTAAAAGAATTATATATCCTCTTTCTTCACATACTCACTCAGTTGTTGGGCTTCTGTCCATTCATATGCCCCAAATATACCTTCTCTTAATGTCAACAATCTACTTGAATGGCTAAATGCAGTTAGCAATATTCTTTCTTTAGTTTGTTCAAGCTTCCAGAAACAACTGGTATCTTTATCATGCTCTTCATCTTGATGCTTTCTTCATGTTGCTGGAAACAATAGAATTTTTGCCTAGTTGAGCCCTTGGTTTCTGTATCTTCTTCCTGATTGGTTCCATCGTCTCTGCTCATGCTCTAAATATCAGCTTCATCATAGCTTCTTTTGGCTTTTTCCTCAATCTTAAAACACTCCTTATATACCACATTCAGTTCACGATGACAACCCATATTTCTATATAACTCCCAAACTATCCTGACATACCTAACAATTGCAGGATGTCAGCTGCCAAAGCCTGTGGCTGCTAGGAAGGCCTTTCAGATCCTTGAACCATTGCCTGTAGCTGAAAATCTCAAGCCTACCCTGAAGATGGCCAGATCTCATCACCAGCATAGCTATTCATCAATGGCTGTGAGCATGATGTACAAGAACCTAGCCACGTTACCTTAAGTAAAGACACCAAAAACTTAATATTCTAGAAATCTTCATAAGCTGTACCTGAGATTGCCTCCTTTCTGGGCTTTGTCCTCTATTCCTGACCAACTTTTCTCATTTTCTTATCAGGTGCTTTTTAGCAATGCTTTATCAATAGAACCCTTGTACTCAAATTCCTTACTTAGAATCTGCTTCTGGAAAACTCAATTCATACTATTGTATCAGCAAGATGCTTCACTCTCTTTTTCCTACTTTTGGTGAGTGATATCTTTTAATTTTTGCAAAACAGACAAGAGTCTCAACCGTGTATTTTAACTTAAATTTCTAAAAATATTTTAGCTTATTTCTATTACACTCACATTTCCTGCTCTTCAGTAATACAGAACTAATTAAAATTTCCAGTCTATATCTAGGTCTCTCTAATACATCAAACAGCACCCTATCATAAACTCAGACTATAAAAGCAAAAGTTAAAATCATTCCTATGTATTTGTGATATACTGTGGTTTCATAAAATGATGGCAGTATTACTCCCACTTCAAAAGTTACAGAAAAAAGGATATATTTGCAATAAAAGAATAAATCTTGTAGAATGATAGAGACTTTGGCCTGTAAAAGGGGCACATATATTGTATGTCTGGATGTAAGAAAAGGAGGAGGTAGGCTCTATTTAGGACTGAAATTTTCAGAAAGTAGACACAATTTCTAAGTCTGACTTAGGCAATAGTGTGCATTAGCAAGTCACTGTAAACAAATTCTAGCACTTACTACTATTAACAGTTTGGCAAGTTACAAGTCAAGATATACAAGGAATTTGAATCTTATCCCACCAGACTAAGATAATCCTTTTAAAACAATGTTGTGTTTCAGCTTGATGCTCCTCCATCACATCTCAACACTGATTTCTTCTTAAAGAAAATCCTTCTTCTTAAAGACACAAAACACGTTGAAGTACATATCACTAGAACGCCACTCTCCTACACATCACATTCAGTTAATAAATTAAGTGACCATATACAACTTGCTAGGCATAGAACTAGGTGTTATAGGCATCCCAATGACCAGTAGCATAAGGTGTTTGCCTGATGATACTTGATAGTTGTAGGCAACTAGAAAACAGGGCTCTCCAATTAGCCACCCCCAAATCTCTAATGTCTTACATGTGTCTAAGACACCACTAAATAATTTTGTTAAGTGAGTAAATAACTTGTGACAGGATTTATTCAGCATGATATAGTAAAAGCATCCAGTACTTCACTTAGTGTTTTAGAATTCACTTCCCAAAAATCTGTACAGGCATTGCCGAGTCCAATATTGCATTCTCCTTATTCCTTGTATTGACCTTGCATAAAGAGAAAAGAATCATGACCGTGGCAGAAGTCAGCCATTATATAATTAACTGTTATCCACAATTAGAAGCACATGCTTTCATTTTAATTTTTCAAGTGCTTACACAAAACAACTATTTCAATCCAGGTATTGTTGCTCACCTTGATATGATTCTCCTGATGGATGAATTATGTAAAAACAATAAACTCTCAAAGTAATTGAAAAGTAAACAACCATATAAAATAATCCATTGAATCATATGATTCAATGGACTCCCATATACAAATGCAAATGTGCTTTTCCTTGGCTGCTGAAGACTGTAATTTATTTGAAATCCCACCCAAGAGGCTATATGTATGTTAATACAATGTAAACATGCTACTGGGAGCATTCCCCATATGACAGACTAAATTTATGCACCTATAAGTGTGCTAGATAAATTTTCACCTGCTAATCTGATCAGCTGGATGACCATATTAATTGACTAACAAATACTGGGTCCGTGTGCTTAGGTAGCCAAATGAACTGACAGGAGCTACTCTATACAGTTACTTTAATTGCTTTAGGCATTAAAGTATACATGAAGATGGATGAAAAGTTAAAAAATATATAAGCTTAAGCCTGATAAAACATATAAGAATTTCTAAAAAGAGCCATGGTCTTCAGCTCTAGACTGCCAATAGCATCCATGACAGAGAAAACCATATCCATTATCCATGTACCTTAGGTCATCTAATACTCATTTTCATTTTTGGAATGATTAATTTTGGATTAAATTATGGGTTAAGAGATAAGTGTTGCTTCTATATTCTTGGAAAGTGTTTATGCTACCAAATAGGAGGACAGGGAGCTATTATAATGTTGATGCAATATGTGTGAGCACGAATTACTCAAGCTCAAGGCAATGGTTGTGTATCGCATATACATACTAATAAAAGTGGAGGAAAATGATTAAGAAACTATGACAGTCAAAATCATGAAATTTTTGACAAAAGAAACACAATTCTTCAGTTGTTTCTGTGTGTTGACATAGAGAAAAAGTGACAACAGCTAGAGGAGAATGAGCTGAGAAAAAAGTAGGTTAGTAATCAGTGAAATATGAGTAAATAAGATAAAGAAAGTTAGGAAATTCTGAAATAACTAGATTTGCCTTCATGTCTGTTGCTTTAGGTATGTTTATATGGTATAGATTTAAGTTCATTTAATGTAACTTAAACTTTTTTAAACGATGAGCTGGGAGCAATCAATTTATTGTCTACTTACTCCCATATTTATAATCAATTTTGATAAATTATTATATTTAATGACTGGAATAAATGGAGATTATTCCAAGAAAAGAAAATGAAGTAGCTGAAAACACTTTGTGTTCAGAAATCACCACTGAATAAAATTTAATATAACACTATCACATTTCAGGTGTTTTTGCTTTGCTCTGTTTATTCCTGTACAAAGTAATTACAATAATTGGCATCTATCCAACATTCAAAAGCCACTAAAATTTATAAATATTCTTATTTGTGTAGGTTCATTGCATTAACTGAACCTACCATTGATTCATATCTTAAATATGCAAAGCACAAAATTTCCAGAAAAAGTGCACATACTGAAATACAAAAATATTAAATTTGAAATTAGATTGAAGATAATTTTCTTAAAGTGACACCCAAAATATAAATTAATATTGAATATATTGAAAACAATTTTATTCCCAGACAATGGAACAGTGTTCTTGAGATAAATCAGAGAAGACTAAATTGAGATGTGTATAGCACAGGACACATGGACTGGTACACTAAGTGCTGTTAAAAATTCAGTCCTTTCCAAAATGATCTTTAGATTCAATGTAATCCTAGTAAGTATTTCAGCAAGTTTCTTAAAAATAAAATTTGATAAGCTGGTATCAAAATTTATATAGAAATAAAAAGCACCTAGAGAATGCACGTAACTTTGAGAGAAAGCAAGACACCTAACCCAGCCATATTTCAATTACTAAACACAGCTAACTTAACTAACGCATGATGTGACCCTTAGGATTCACAAGATCAACTGAAGTGAACTTCTAGCTCTCTCTCTCTCTCTCTCTCTCTCTCTCTCTCTCTCTCTCTCTATTTATGCATGTGGGTGCAGGTGTGAATGCAACAGATTTGGTAGCAGTGTGAAGGCAAAATGTAGATGAAGGATAGACTTTTGTTATGCAATAGTATAACACTTAGATGTTGATATTCAAAAAACAAATTCTGATCAATACTCTGCATGACACACAAAAAATCAGCTCACTTTGGGTTATAGCCCTAAACATAAAGAGTAAATTATAAAATTTCTATAATGAAATACAGACAAAATGTTTAACAACTTAGTTCAGCAAAATTTAATAACCCACAACAAAAGTCCAATCAATAAATGACAAATGGCTAAACTAGAGTTTAGCAAAATAAAAATTTCATGATCTTCAAAAAAAAAAAACTTTTAAAGGAATAAAAATATAAGCCACAACCTGAAAGAAAGTATGTGCAAAGCATATATCTGATAAAGATATGCATTTCAAATATGCAAGATACTTGAACAATCACTTAACTATCTGAACAAATACTTTCCTGTATTAGTAAGAATACCGTTGGTTTACAAAAGTGTCTACAGTTACATGCTGCAATGTCTACAGTTACATGCTGCAAATGGCAGTGAACTCTGAGTTAGGGAATGCTAAACTGTTGCTTTTTAAAGAGAAAGGGGAAGAAAACCAGAGACAGAGAAGAGCCTGTCCTCTCTTCTATGGGGCAACCCTTACAAGAATTACTATCAAATTTCAGAGTTATAGCGCCAAAATGCACAGAATGCACAAATTTCCCCATGCGAATCATGGGTATAGCCACTTATACTTAAAATACTTTGTTTCTGGGCCAAGCATTTTACCTATCAGTAATGCAACATCAAGTAACGATTTTTAATTTGAGATTTACACAATGTCTTGCATGATACCGTCTGATTTCCACAGAGGATCTTCTTCAAGCTAGCCCCACTGCTCTGCTTTCAAAAACAGTTTGCTCCATTATTCTATCAAGCCTGCAGCTGTGACTCTAGAGAAAATATCTTGAAAGACATCAGCTAAGGGTGTTGTCTAAGACTTCGTAAGCAAGAAAGGCAAATCTGGAACCTGAGTTTTAATAGAAATGACTCGTCCTTTCACCAAGTTGCAAACTGACAGGACGGTGCTATATTAAACGCCCAGCTTGGGTTTCAGTTGTGTAGCTGTGTTTCCGTCAGGCTGCACAGTAGCTGCAGGGGCAGTGACTTGACAAGCCTCAGTGAACAGGGGCCTGTGCTCTTGATCCCACACACAGCCTTCCCCTCTGCTCTGTGCCTTCCCTCACCATACGTTTCTTGTGTTAGCAGCAGGAATAACAGAAGACGAGAGGTGACTGACATCAACCAGCTAAATCGTGTACTTCATATTTGCTTTTCAAGGTGTGTTCTGGATGGATGGTCTCTGGTCCTCTGGAGACATTGCCCATCGGTCTATTGGCAGGCTATTCAGTCTTTGTCAAAAATCTCTAAATATTTTTCTTCTTCTAGGTGTCTTTTACCCCAAACATTATTGCAATAGAGTTGATAACCAAAAGTTTTATGTATTTAAGGTATATAATAGAATGCTTTGCTATACATACATAGTGTGAAATGATTACCACGATCAAGATAACTGTCATACTGATCCCATATAGTCACAATATTCTTGTGGAAGTGATGCAAATACTTTAGATTGATTCTCTTAGCAAAAATGAAATATTTTATTAACTACAACCATGATGTTGTACATGAGAACTCACTTTTCTTATGAAGTTTTACCCTTGGACTACTATCTCTCCTTCCTCCTAAAAACCTGATAGTCCCCCTTCGACTCTATTCTAAAGAGTTCTAGGGATGGAGTCACAGTTCAGCAATTACAACACTTGCCTACCACATGCATGTCCCTGGGCTCAATTCTCCAGCACTACATAAACCGGGCATGGTGCTATAAGCCAATAATCCCAGCACTCTGAAGGCTGAAACAGGAGAACTGCCCTGTGGATGAGTCCCTCCTGGGCTACCTAGTGAGTTCAGAACCAGCCTAGACTACAGAGTAAGACCCTATCATAAATATAATAAATAAATAAGAGTTCTACATGTTTACATTTCACATACATGTGTGAGCCCATACAGTATCTGTATTTCTGTGCCTGTCTCACTGCTCTTGTGTAATATCCACCAGTTTCTCCTGTTGTCACAAATGGCAGGATTTTCTTCTCTTACAGCAGATTACCTATCTTCTGTCTATCTGTTTATGTATCCATCAAGTATCTATACCTATCTGTCATCTCTTTTATCTACCTCCTTATCTATCTATATTTTCAAACTCTTAATTTGGGCCATTTCAGTTTCCATAAAAAGTGATGACTGGTGCAGTACACGAATCTCCGTCCAGTAAGAGGATTTTTCCTCATCACTACCGCCATGCCTGAATGAGGCTTAATACAATGCTGGCTCATTTTCATCTCAAATCCATAAACCAACACAACCTATATCTGGACATAAATTAGACTTTTCTCCTTGCCCATAACTGATCTTATGAAACTGAGCTAAAAGAGTGGCACATCAACCATGAATCAGTGACACAGAGGTGCATTCACTTATTTGTATTATATATCTGTTCCTCAGTTTTCTTCATAACCTATCACAAATGTATCATGTCTACCTTATTATTTGTTCCTTCTCTACTGTCTCTACCACAACCCTATTAACTTACTAATCTGATAGCCACCTCAAAACAAGACAAAAAAAAATCGAGAAACATTGTCATTCAATGTCCCATGGTCAGGTTTACCACAACTACCTAGTCCTAGTAGGATACCAGAAATTCCTGATTGAATATTGTAAAATTTGCAACTGTAGATACCATGGCTCTGCTGTAGAAGTCTAAAGGTCTGTGTTATGATTTTCCAAGTGCATTTTACATATACATCATGATGTCCTTTCCTGCCAGTTACGTCTTAAAAGCATATGGCCTGCCGGGGAGCATAACACAACATCTGGGTTGCTTGCCTCACCACTTGGACTGGCATCGGAGCTCTTTCTTTTGATAGTCTCATTTAAGTTCTATGGCTTTTCTTACTACTCAGTAAGGTATGAGTTTTTAGCCTCCACATCCTAAACTGAACTATCAGTCGTCATATTTTCTTGTTAGCAATGGGTGATGTGAGATTCAATCATTCGTACATTACATTATCTGTATGCTGCATATCACTAGAACTCTGAAAATTTTTCTGATGTGTCAGACTCATGAATTATCATAGGATTTACCTCACACATGCTGGAGCACATATTTTCCAAAATATGTGTTTATTATTTTCATCTACTTCTAAGATGATATCCTGGGAAATGTTCAGATTTCCCAGGTCTTTTAAAAACTATAACAGAGTACAAAAGGGTTAACATAGCCTTAGAAAATGATCATAAACAAATACTGCTACTTACTTCACAAGAACATGAGCACTTTCTTGACTAAAGATGAAAACAACTCCACTAACCAAATCAATAAATGAAGAGCTCTTGTGGGTATAATCACCATGTGGCTGTTCCTCTGTGGAAAGTTCACATCTATCATCAGATTATCAGTCCTGTATGTGCTAAGAATCACTATTCTAATAAAATAGCCCTGGATTACCTAATATCCTTGTGTCATTAAACTTCCAAAATCCTTTTGACATTTTAAACAGCATTAGGCAATGCAAATTTTTGATCATTAATTCTGTGTTAACTTTAGTAGAGTAATGGATTCCAGATAGCTGACACAAATTTCTGAATGTTTTTGTTCCAGAAGACCTCAGCTCAAATCTGTTTACTAAGAAAAGCTCTATTCTCAACAATGTGGATATGTGCACTGTTCAATCAAATGAGGGCCTGCGTAGAACGAAAGGGCATAGAAGGGTGAATTTGCCTTCTCTGCATGAGCTGGGAATATCTTCTTTTCTCTCGTCTCCAACATATGTACAACTCCTACTTGTCAGGCTTGCCAATTCAGAAAAGCTTCCCATCCCACCCTACCATTAAAAGCTCTCAGACTGTCATTCAAATACTCTATATGCTTTCCTCTTTCTCTAACTTGCAAATGTGGACTGGGTTGCCCTTTGACCTCTATGGCTGCATGAATGATGCATATAAGGAGTGATCAATATATATGGCAAGTAACGCATTAAAATAACAGTAAAAGGTCCATTATTGTTAATCTTCCTCAAAATAACCCTCCTTACATCTGATGTATTCCTCTGTTCTTGACATTTTTTGAAGCAGTTGTGGAAGTCCTCTTCCTGAGTGTCTCTATGAGCTTTGTTTAAAAAAGCACAGTCACTGCTGCCACCCAACAGAAAGACGGATACATGAAAACATTGCAGTGTGTTCTCCTGAGGCTTACCCCCTCCATCCAGCAATGTACAACTTCTGATTCTTTCCCACAAATCAAAACAGTTTTAATCAATTCAGGACATCAAGGCAGCCAAGATAGCATAACTAAGACAGGAAAAAGACTTCCCCCAGATAAAAAAAAAAAAAAAAAAATGGCAAGGACAATGAGTAAGCATGTTTCAGTGAGTGGAGTGTTTTGTGAGGCCTTAGTGGCAACGTGTCTTTTGTTGTAATAGGTTTTTTTTTTTTAATTCAAACCTTCCCTCCATTCTGTCACACTTCTGTGTGGTATATTATTCATTGTAGTTCCCCTAATGATATGAAAATGTAAGTAACATAGTAACACTTTGAACACATTTATACTAATGCACACTTAGCATTCATCCCATTCTTTCCACATGGGACTCTGTGTACCTTTCTAAGCTAATTTTTCAGAAATCAACACTAAATACTACAATCCATGCACTGACCTAGCACAGTAAACTTTCCCAAGCCTACAACATTCAGCAAATTTCTGATCACTCAGAAATTTACATTTACCCAGCAACCTCATTTCCAATGAGCTCCACAAACAGATAACAGCTTACTGAATTTCCATTTGAATGTTCCCTAGTGCATTCAACTGAACATTTCCACAATTGAAGTGGTAATTGTATAACCTTTTCCCAGTCCCACCTCCCAGCCTCCCATATCTGAATCCCTTGTCACAGGAAATAACATTATTATTCAAAAAGCATTAGTCAGAAGACTAAAAATTAGCCTAGATGCCTTCTTATTATGTTCTCCCCAAACCCAATAAATGTAAGCTCTGAACATCCCATCTTTCTAAAATATGTTAATTACTTATCCCAACATTTCACTAAAAACATCTTAGCTCAAATATGTGTCATTATCACCCTGAATAATAACATATTCTAACTCTCCTCCAGTATGCTGTCTACCAATCTATCCTCCAAATTGCTCCTATGTGGATATTTCTTATATGCAAATATATTACTGACCTTCATATATCCTCATATATTTGTACATAAAATTCAAACACCTAGACAGATATAAAAGCCATCATGATTATATCAGTGTTTTTCTTGCTGCTTCTCATATTTACTCGTGGCTTCACTTTAACTAAAATATGCACAGTTTCCAGAATGGCCCTTGTCGGTCTGTGTATGACACTGTCACACAGCAGTTTGTGTCTTCCTGCAATCCTGACACAATACCTTTCTTCATAGAGCTGAAGGCTATCCATCCTCCAAAATCATATCCTCTACAAAGTCTTTATTCAATATACACATGAAATGTATTGCTTCTTCTTAGAAACATTCAATCCTCTCCTCTGTAGTGTCCAGTGCTCAGTACTTTTTGAACCCTTCAATAGATGGTGGTACCTAGCATGACGCTACTAACTGTCCACAGAATATTTTGTAAAAAGGTGTATGCATGTGACCTTTTTCTTGTTTGAAACCGTGCCTAGATTTCTCTTATCTACCAAGACTCATTAAGTTTAAAATAAATGTAATGAAACAAGATCTATTATATTGATTCTGCTTATTGATTTTTTAAATTTTAAATTTATCTTTATATTTTGCTTCCTATCCTTTTGGTTTCCAGCACATTTTTAAATATATATATATATATATATATATATATATATATATATATATATATATAGATGTGTGTGTGTGTGTGTGTGTGTGTGTGTGTGTTTTATTTTCAGAAAAATTATAAAGCAGTGTTCTCTGTTCTCCTAGTAAATTTACTGGTGTTTATTCATACAGATACTAAGTAATGAATAGTATATTTTCTACAAATTTGTCAATGTATACTATTTCACAAAAAAGTTCTACTTTCCTTTTAAAGTAATATATTTTCTTACTTATAAATTATAACATCACAAAAAAGTCAACTTTTCAGAATTTACTGTACTGATGAATTTTTCCTCTGCTAGTATCTTTAGATACAGATATGCAATAATTCATATAATTTTATATGTGAATTATACATCCTCTTTATATGTTATCTATTCACACACCTTAAGGCAAGTAAAGATAATTATGAAAAGCAATGACTGACAAAGAAATTTTAGAGTATTAGGTCTCTATCTGATCTCAGATCCATTCTTTCCTCCTGTTTTAATCCAGTACTCTGCTTTCCTACCATCATGAAATGACTAGCTTTGATCCACCATGCCTTTTCACAGTGATGTTCCTACTTTGGAGTTATGTGTCACAGCCTGAAGCTACTGCCTCTGTTAAGTACTGGGCTCCAGGTGTTTTTGTCCTAGGGTTGGGAAAACAGACCAGTACAGAAAACAATTAAAGAAGTAGGTTCCCTGCTGTGATGATAACCAATTAACTGATTCAAAATCCTCAGAAACTGGTCTGTAGGAAGAATCTGAAAAGTTTTGATGATAGGTAACAGAGGAACTCTAGAATTTTGTAGACATTTTCATGAATGATTCTGGTCGGAGCTCAGAAGGCTAGAATGCTGATAGGAATGTAGACAGAAAAGACCAGGCTTAAGAAGTTTCTGTTGGAAATGAGGACTCAACTAAAAATTGGACTACAGACCATACATGTTATAGTCTGGTAAAAAGTTTGCCACAGTTAATCTATTTCCTAAAACTTTATGTGAGACTGAATATAAAGTTGGCCTGCTAAATAATCTGGCAGAGGAAATTTCAAGGCAACCTGACTTCAGACTGTGGCATAGCAAAAGTTGACTACTTCTAGTCAGAATTATATTGACAAATGGGAGCAAAAAGAGAACAGAATATTTTTTTCAAATAAAATTTTGTTCTAAAAATAACCACATATAAAGTTGGGCCAAAAGTGAAGCTGAAGAGATTAGCACCATTAAAAAGAAAACCAGCACTTTGAACCACGACAAGAAAATAGGTGGAGGGCATCTTGGAATCAGCAGGTCATCAGTCATTGGAGACTTAAAGTGTAGAATCTCATTTGAAAAGCGTCTCTGAGCCTCCTCTCAACAAGGACAACTTGGAGAACCGGTTGTCTGGAATTTATTTTGCCATGCTGTCATCCAGCCACTCCAAGTCCACTAGAGTCATGGTTCAAAAGGGATGCTGTGGACCTTGACATCATCTGTGCAATGTTGGCTGTTCGGGTATACAGAAAGCAAGAGTTCTGGGGTCAAGCAGACTTCCACCAGGTTGCGAATGAAGGCAGGGAGCCCAGGGAACGTGCTGCTGAGAGTGAGACTCATGAAGATGAAGGTGCAGTGGAGATAGCAAGAAGCTGGAGATGTAAATAATACGGACCATTCCCTAAGGAAAGTTTAAGGCTGAGAGTTAAGCCAGCACAGGAGAGAGGTCATGTGGACTACAACCAGTAAGAGATGGCCTTCCCAAATCCCTTGAAATATACAACCTATCATGATGTTCTCTGGATACCCAACACAGAGCTTTAGGACTTAATTCTTGCTCCACTAGGCTTGAGTACTGCTTTGCTTTATTTATTTATTTATTTGTTTGTTTGTTTATTTTTTATCCCTGTTTGTCCTTTTGGAATGAGAGTAACTTGCTTTTTTAACTTTACAGTTGTTTAGAGCTAAGAGTTTCACTGATTCTCAGAAGAGAGGAAACTTTAGGTTTGGACTTTTGAGTAATATTGGAACCCTTGAGACTTTGGGGAAGAGATTATTGTATTTTCAGTTACATACAAGACAGTTGTATAATGTTTGGCAGAATAATGAGCTTGATATTGTCTTTCTTTGGAAATTAATTATGGTTTAAGATGTGTTTGGGTGTCAAATTGACAAAAGATCAAATATGATAGCTACGGTTAGGTTAATTAAGTTGCTTTCCTCTGAGCCACTAAGGGGGTTAGTAAAGGTCACTTCTCAGTGTTTTGGCTGAGTCACAACAGAGTGCCCCTGGAGCACTCCTGCAGCACCCATATTTGGCCTCTGCTTCCTTCCTCTCTCATGCCCCGTGCCCCACCCTGGCCCAGTGCTCTGCTTCCTTCCATCATGAGGTGAGACATTTTTCTCTCTCACACCTCTATCATTATGCTTTTATCTTAAAACTAAAGATCACAGACTTAAACCTGTAAAGTCATGAGCAAAAAAGTATATCCTTTCTTTTAAATTCTGTATTTTACCAATGAAAATCTAATACACAGAGGAACTCTCTTGGGTAACATGAAATGACACAAACATATGAAGACTATGACTGAGCAGTAATTTGATATAAAAGTAATGTGTAAGGCCAAGGTGTCGTGGTCCATGCCTATAATTCCAGCACTTAGGGGCCTTAGGCAAAACACAAGTTTGACACTACTCTTGGCAGCATAACAAATTTGAGGCCTTCCTGGACTACACAGTAAGACCTTGTCTCAAAAAATACGCATAAACCAAGTTAAAGGAACGTTGAAACATGGGTTGTGTGGACAGGAATGAGTGACAGGTGATCTAACATAAGGTCAGGTCCTGGACAATTCATTCAAGCTACTTAAAAAAGAAATATTGAGCAGGAAGGAAATAAAGATAGAAAAGTATGGATAATTGGATATTAGGTATATGACACATATATTATCTGAGACAGTTATGCAGAACTGAATGATTTATCAAAAAATTTAGAAAAAAACTTTAGATAAATCATTTTCAAATACAATAAGAACATAACTCTAATTCAATTTGTTTTTTCAACAACTTTTAAGCACCCATGCCAATGCCCTATGTATAAATTATGCTCAAATGTTAGGCAAAATGTGTCCTGTTTACTAGGGACAAACATACTATGAGGAGAAACATGTAAAATAAAAGCATACATATTAAAAACTATTCAATGAACAAAACAATAGTATCATAAAGATGTGATGTATCAGGCTGAAAAAATAAATTAGCACTATGATAGAGAGGGCCCAGGAGAAAGGCTATCTGAACTAACATATGTAAGAGGCCACCATGACAAGAATGAAATATATTCTTCAAAGATAAGGAGATAATCCAAATTTGGAAAGGAAAGAGAATCTTAAGTACCTCAATTTTGACTTTTCAGGGGCAGAAAATGATGAACGAAATGACACTGTCTTGCAAGAAAGGAGATGTGCATTACAGGAAGTGGAGAGTGATGAAGAGGGTAGGTCACACATGGATTCAGGGGCTAATGAGTCAGGATTTAGTTATAAATATGATGACCAGTATAGACAAGAAGTATTACATGTTATTTTAAAAAGCTCCTTGGGTTATTGATTCGGGATTGAATTCTGTGAGTTAAAGGTGGAAGCAAGGGGACCAAAGAGAGCTGCTGCTTTATTCCCCATAAAATATAACTGTACCTTGCTCAGAAGTAAAAAAAAAAGTAAAATAAAAATTAAAAAATTAATTGTTGCTGTCAAAAACCAAAGGAATTTGGTGTATGTTTTGTAGGTAAACAGGACTTGCTTATTATTTTGATATGAAGAATAGGTTAAATGACATAAGTTAACTCTTAGATTCTTTGCCCAAAGTAGTGGATACCATCAGTCGTCATTTATCTGTCAAAGAAAATAACAGAGTTGTTCGAGGCCAGCCTGGGTTACAACAGTGAGTTCAGGACCAGCCTAGACTGCACAGTGACACCATGCCTCAGAAAACAAAAAGAAAGAAAAGAAAAAGAAAAAAGAAAAAAAAAGAAGTAATTGATTAAGATAGAAGTAAGCACCAAATCTTTAGCTACAGTTAATCTTGAATGCCTATAAAACATTCACATGCAATGTCCAATAGGGATTTGGACATGAAGTGGAAGTTTAAGAAAGATTGTAAATTGAATTATAAATTTGAGAGTGGTATGTATATAGCAAAATTCTGACAGCAGAGAAGAGAAATCAGAGCCTGGAAGAAGGCTATATCACAGCAGCCAAGGTAAGAAGAAATGACAAAGAGGGAAAAATATTAATTGAGTCAAAGGCTGACAAGTGGGGGAGAAGTTAATGGGCCTAGATTTAGCAGCAGGGTTGCACTGTTAACTTCGACAAGAACAGTCTCAGAGATGTGGTAAGTCATACTCCAGAGAAGGGTGGGCTGAGCAGAAAGCATGGGATGCCTAAGTGAGTATAGCAACTACAGCTTCTTTTAAGAATTTTTATTCTGAAGGTCTGTAGCTGGAGAGAGACTGGATTTCTAACTAGGGCTGTTTTCTTAAGAGAGGAAATACTGAAGAGTGTAAATATCCTGGCGGGAATTACCTTTAAAAATGATGACTTAACAGAAAGTGCATTATTGACAAAATGCACAGTCTACCCTTCATCAGCTTATCTTCAAATTAATTTGGGTAGTCTAGGACATTCCATTAATGTACAGATAAATATCAAAGTTGAACACAGAACTCAATATAAGCTTAACACAAACAATATATTTTCAGTTTATTGAACCTTCATTCAGATCCTCAGCATCTGATTTGTGGGAAATAGAACGTTTTCTTAAAGAAGAAAGAAGGAGTGGAGTCAGATAAAGAAAGGACAGGGGTATTTTATAGAACAGGAAGAAAAAGAATGCAGAATCATGCTCATGGCTTTGTTTCTTCACGATGTCCACCACATGAGCACCGCTGTCATATCATTATCACGTTCAGGAGAGTTGGATTTTGTTACGAATTTATAAATTTGAAGTCCTGGATTTGAAGTTTGATACTATCACATACTTATTATCATGCTTGGGAAAGTGGATTTTGTCATGAATTTATAAACTGCAGTCTCAGATCTGAAGTTTAATACTATCATGTAATTTTTCTCAGACACAGTTTCCGGGCTAGAGGAAAGCAAGAATGCTACCTGTGAACTTGCTTCTCATCTGCTGGTTTGGGATGCTTAAGTGAGGAAAGATGGGTAACAGAGGCACTACAGTCCATCACATGAAGAATGGGTTTACTGTACTTATTGAAGCCTTAGTCATCATTCTTTACATTATACCTGATGTTTGGTGCAAAGTAACTAATTGAAAATCAATTATGAAACTTCTAGTTTAAATGTAACATCTCAGTAACATGACCGTGGGGAAATTCACTAGAACTGTTAAATAAACATTTAAGTCTCTCGCACCTCTTGCTTTACTTTCTGGTGTTAGATTGAACACTGCACTGTGCTCACAGAACTTCTGGAGAGAGAGCTCTTTAGCTCCTTGCCATTTCCAAAATGTCTTCCCCATCGACATCTGCTCTGGGATTCTAGCCGCCAACTCAGTCCTGTCTCTGCTAAGGGCCAGTGAGAGCTGCTACACCAGGCAGAGCGCCATAAATATTAGCCCATGCCATAGGAAAATTCCTGTAAATGAAGATTAAAGGAAAGTACTTTGCAATTGGCTGAGCTGAGGAGTTCATGTACCTTCTAATGTCATAAATCAGCTTATACTGTACATTTGTGGACAATTTAATTAACATCTTTGCATTCTGCCAGTTGAGAGAGGGTCACTGAGGACAAGACATCAAAGGCACCACATCTACCAACCCCCACATTGCTGTGAGAATCAAAATACTGTCACATTAGTGAAAATAATTGCTGAGATAGCTCCAGGAACTTTTCAAAGCTAAAAAAATAGGAATTTTCTCCGCAGACATTTCCTCTCTTCTCTCTGTAGTTTACTATCTGTATTTTTCTGTATAGCAATAAAGAAACACTCTGCATTTGTATGGTGTCACTGCTTTTTATAGTTTTTATTTAAATTTACATAATATATTCAAATTTTAAACTTAACAAAAGAATTCTCAGTCCAGAGAATGCATTATAGCTAGAACTTAAATGGCATTTAAAAAGTCACTTTATTTAATATAATGAATACAATCTTCACTAAAGCCTTTCTGATTAAAGAACAGTAAGCCAGTTTTTCTTTGCTAAACCTGTAAGACAGTGATAAATACAGCTTAAAATATGGGAAAAATTAAATTAGTAAAGAATGTTGGAAGAGTGTCATAAAGAATTATGAGTATCAGCCCCACTCTATTAAAACTGGTTGAAATGATCCTAAATTATCTTGTTAGCTAAGTTGAATTTGTATCTAAATTGTATTTGTTTATGAAATGGAATTTGCATTTCAAATATTTATATAACCTGTGAACTTCAAAACTGTGATTTTTCCATCATGTGAATCTTTGACCAGTAAGTGCCTCCATTACTAACAAGTTAGCACCAGAAGTAGTGTTACAAATTGGGTGTGGTCAGGGAGGAAGACAGGTTTACCGGGCAGGGCTTCGTCTGCTCCTAATCGGTGAAATTCAAAAACTAACCCAGTTAATATCAGGACTGGAAGATATAAATATCTTATTTTCAGGTCTGAAGGAAGAGGAACAAAATCAAAAGTCAAATCAACATGACCTCATAAAACATTTTGCAATATTAAAATAAAAATTAATTTTGTGTAGGTGATCAGTGCAAGACACGTCTGTTGTCTTATGTTCTAAGTCAAACACCATCAACTGTTAGCTTAATGATCATGACTAAATTAACTCACTGTGGTCTCTTTTTTTCTCATCTGTAAAATGAGAAAGACTGCAGAAAAAAAATTTTTTTTGAGGCAGAGCACCTATGGGGGTATGGATCTGGAGTGTCCCCCAAAAGCCTCATGTTTCTATGAATACTGTGTATGGTTGGAAGATTGGGGCCTGGCTGGAAGGGGCAGACGCTTGGGCTTGATCTGGAGGGGCGTGTTCTGGTTCCGCCCTTCCTCTTGCTCTCTGCCACTGGAGCTGGGGCTCTGGCCCTGCCCCCACTCCAGCCTTGCTATGTTCTTCCATCATTTTCAGTCGCCCAACTGTGAATGGACTGTGACCTTCTGAAACTAAGTTATAATAAATCTTTCCTTGGTAAATTGTGAATGTCAGGTATTGAGTCACACTGATAAAAAAGTAACTAAGACAACACTTTTTATTAAATTGCTAAATTGCCCCACCTGGGCTTGAACTTGGACTGCTCTGGCCTCAGCTTCTCAGAATGCTGATACTACAAGTATGTGCCTTCATGCCTTACTTAAAACGTTCTTGGTAGAGATACCTAGTTGTCTTTGTATATCAATTCTATTCCTCTCTTAAAGAAACAGATTTAATTGGCTGAGTATATGCAGGAAAATTTTTTTTCAGATGTTTCTCCCTCTAGAGGTACTTTTTCTGTAAGTAATATCAAATGAGAAACAAGTGGTAGTATCACGTGTAATTTTTCAAGAATTATCTTTAGAAAGAAAAGAAAACAACTTTTTCAATTCTTTCTCAGCTTCTACTGAGTGAATGTACGTGCTATGGCTTGGACCGAAGCACCCATTTTGGACCGTGAGATGTGTTCTTGAAATAAAAGTCATGCACACTAAAGCACTGAGATACATGAAACCTGTGTCCCTGACAGTATAGAATATAATCCCAGTTCCAGATGTCTCCATCAGAGAGCACAAGCTCAGTAGCTTAAAATAAGAAAGTCCTATTTCCTGCTTATGCAACCTTCCACCTTAAGAAAGCAGAACGCTCAATGCTAGCATAAAGCAGGGACCATACGGGGCATAAGAAAGACCTTAGCAGAAGCTAAGGCTTATGGGAGCTGGACCACATTGGTGCATTATCATCAGAGATGAGAGAAAGTGAACAGAGTGACATCATTAGTTCAGAAAACCTTCTTCCCAGAAATGACATATTATCTCCATCTATATTCACTTGGCCAAGATAAGGTACATGGTGACATCGTCACCAAGGATGGAGAGACGCATTACCCAACCCAATGCCTTGAATAAGAGAAATCAGAAATTTCAAGGAGGCATTCAACAGAGGTCCACAACCTTCTGCCACGAGATGAGAAAAAAAAAAAATCATTCTATTTTTATCGACCACAGCTACATTGTACTCATTTCCCAAAATTGAACATAATCCTAACTAAAAATATTGAGATAGAGTTAATAATATGGAAGATGAAATGAGACGGACACATAAGTGTCCCGCGGACACTTTGCATACGATGAGCCTTGGGAAAGGTAGCCACCACATCACTCATTAAAGCATCAAAATACTCTGAGCTAAATGTCTCCACGGTGAGTAGTGGATTCTCACTCCATGAACTCACTGTCTTTCAAGTCAAAAATTATTGTCTAAAAATTAAATCTGAGAAAAGCAGGCTCTGAAAGTAGTGCTCAGCAGTTGGATTTTGGCAGGAACGCAGGGTGGAAGGAAGCCCTCCTACTGGAGCTGTCAGCGCTTCTCAGCCGCTACACCTCGAGAACCTATTTCAGAAGAACGTGACGAAGTACTTCTTTCTGTGCCAGATGCAGCGCCTCGAAGAACTTCTAGATCCATTTATAAGCAAAAATGCCTTGCATAGTGCAGTGTTTCAAATTCTCACGCGAAAGGAGAACCCAAGCTTTGCAAAATCACATAGGCACACACTCACATCCCTGTGCAGATGAATATTAATTTTCTTTTCATAAGGTCCTAGAATTTTGGGAAAATAAAAATATATAGCCATTTAGAACATGATTGGACCTTAATTTAATTCCATAGCACAGTGTGAGTTGGGAATCAAGATGTGAGAAGGCCAGCAAGTTGGGCATGGGTGGTCTTTTACTTTATGTTGTTTAGTTCCTGTGGTATTATATTATCTGTCATTATTTTTAAATTACCATTTACTTTTACAACAAAGAAAAAAAGTCTTTATAACAGACTAACATACTATGAACCTTGTTACATCAAAAATAATTTCATATCCCCTGATTTACACATCTTATAGTGTCCAAAGCCTGGTTTTACTGTTGATTTCCATTTTTCCCACAAATAGCAATGTGAAAAGATGTTTCATCTCTCTTGGTTGCAATTACTCACGTAAGTCTACAAAGACATCATGAAAAAGAAACTCATGATTCACTGTAATGTAAAACTCCAAAATGGAATGACAAAGATAATAAACTAGTTTACCAATTCCTTCATTTTATAGCTATACCTTATATTACTGATTACTGGAGTCTATTCAATGGTTTTGGGACAAGTAACAATTCTGTGCCTTAAACATCTTGAATTTGTGTCTCAAATGCAATTTCCTAATGTGCAAAATCATATAAATTCTGCACTCTTATGCTGACTTTGTTCACTGGTAGAAAAAACTGAGTTGTTAAAAGAAGTTACATATATAGTGGAGAAAATTTTAAAACCAACTGTGGTTCTTTACAATGTTCACCTGTAAGCCGCCGGTAATTGAATCCCAGTCCATAACCCTTGGGCATGTTCATATAAATCCTCATTGGCATTCAATATAAGTAACAGGAGAATAAAATTATAGAAACATATGGGGGTTATTGACTTACTTATATTATGGTGTTAAAACAGAAAAAAAGAAAAAAGATTTCCACTTTCCAATAAGATATAGTAGATCACAATGCAATCAACTCTTCCCTTGTCACAGCCAGGGAGAACTGGATAAGTTACAAAATTCACATTTTAAAAGGTATTAGGGTCTCTATAAACAAGGAGAATTGTTAATACAAAAATTCCAGAAAAAGTATAGATTTTCAAGATAAGCTGATGATAACCAGCTGTTTCGTTTCTCTACAGAGAATGTAGCAATCCTGTTATCGGGGGACTGGACTTGTGCAAGCTACAGGATGTCATAGGCATTTCTCGTGTCCCTAACGATGGTTTTAGCAGCTCAAAGAAGCTGGAGATGATGGAATGGAGCACTACATTCTAAAGTCCAGCCACTAGTGGAAAAGTTCCAAAACTGTATTATTCAGCCTGTCATAAGAAAAGGGCAATATCAGGGTTGGAGGAATGGCACAGTGGTCAAAGCACTTGCCTTGCAAGTGCAAGGCCCTGAGTTCAATTCTCTAGCATCACATGAGATGAGTGTGGTGGCACACACCTGTTACTCCAAGGCTGAGGCAGGAGGATTGCCATGAGTCAAGAATCAACCTGGGCTACAAAGTGAGCTCAGGACTAGCCTGGGGCTACACAAAACACCCTGTCTCAAAAAAAGAGCAATATTATAACTTCTAGGAACATAATGAAAAAACACAAACAGAATATGTAGCTGATTAATGAAATGAAAAGAAGGATTTAAAAAAAAAACTTTGAGTACTATAAAATAAATTAAGAAGGAAATGAACATAAAATAGTCCAAATGTAGTCTATATTTATAAGATAATGAAATAAAACTAAATGAATCAGTAGTGAAGTTAACAGTCATTGAATTTAATAATTCTAGTGAAAGAAGAGGATTGTGAGCATGGAATAAAATGTGTTAAATCTCTTCTACGTGGTACTTTAAGGGGACACACTTTAAATATATGAACACATGGTGAAAAGATAACAAGGGATAGATTCTGCAAGTGCACCAAAAAATAAAACTGGGTTTGTTCTATTAGTTTCAAGCAAAGTAAGCATAAAGACAAGAGGCATTATGATGGTAAAGAGAAAGAATCCTGAAGATATACCAGCGATTAGACAAATCCACAGAATGAGTTGGGACTTCAGTATATTTCTGTCAATAATCCCAGAACAAGTAGGAAGTGGACCTAGTTTATAAAAGATATGGAAGATATAAACTACCTTATTAACAAATTTGAACTAATTAATATGAAAATGCTACACCCAGTAAGATAACTCATACTCTCATTTCAAGAGAAAAATTTACTAACCAGACATTTCGTTGCTCCATAAAGAAAGCCTGAACAAATTAGGTTATTCCAATATGTTTTTTGACCATGGTGATTTAAATAGAAATTTTTAAGAAACGTATGTCAAAAAAACCTCAGGGGACAAAAATAGAGGTAGTATACTTCTAAATAATACATAAGTTGAAAAAGAAATCAAAACATAAAGCATTTGTAAGTGGATCACAATGAATACTTCACATTTCACACACTAAAACCAACTGAATGCTGTTAAAGCAGCACTTAGAGGAAAATGTACAGCACTAGAATGCCTATGTTGGAAAAGACTGGAAATAATGACCCAACAAAAGACAGTACGAACAAAAGACAGATATATATATATATATATATATATATATATATATATATATATATATATATCATTAAAATGTATAAAACAAACATTAAAAATCAAGAAAGTCAAGGTTTGGTTATTTTTTAAAAATTATAAGACTGATGAAACTCTAGTATATCCAATTCAGAAGGGGAAAAAAGAAACTAAGTTACAAAGATCAGAAATAAAAGACTAGAAATCATTACAGATTCTTCAGGCATCAAAAAGGCATGTTTTTGTATTGAATTGACCATGATTATGACATGATAATCATCAAGATATCACAACACTTAAAAATATATATAAATCTCATATTTGGTTTAAGTCAACCCTTTTAGTAGGTATCAGTGCCCATCCACACCCCTTCAGATGACTTTTCCATTTTCCTGACTACTGGATATTTATTCAAGAGCCAAGACCTGTGTTTGTCAGCCAGCTTAAGGCTGCTGATACTAACATACTAACAGAGAATGAGAATCTAAAGTTCCAAAGAAGCTCCCTCTGAATTCTGAAACTGTATATGAAAGTTCAGGTGTTTAAATATTGCACTTTCCTTTCTTTCCCCCCTTGTTCTGGTGACAGGACCCAGGACCTAAGCTATATCTCTCGCTCGCTTTCTTTCTTTCTTTTCTTTTCTTTTTAGTTTTATAATAAGATCTTCACCAAGTTATCTACCATAAAAAGTGTTTTTAGCCAAATGCACTTCTTCTGTTATTGATTGCTCCTAATGATAGTTCTAATGAGTATTTTTTCAAATTAGTATTCGGTGTCAGTTTGAAAAATCCAACCTAAGATAAGCATGTTTAAAAAGAACAAAATAAATTATATGATGAACTTAACAATGAATTAAAGTATTCAGTAAATTTCAAAACCTGTTGAAAAATTAATATGCCAGAGAGAAAGGACTCAATCTGATAAACAATATTCACTGAAAAGCTTCAGTAAACAAAATACTTACAAGAAATTTCATTTAAATCACATATGTTTTGTTACAAAAAGATTATACATAATAATAGGACTTCAGGTAGTGTTTTTGTACACGTATACATTGTGTAGAATTTAAATAGGTTAAATGTTATTCGAAGTGTGTTTCTCAAGTGCTGGAAGCCACTGACTGCTCTGAAACATAAAAATCAAGGAAAATTGCATCATTATTTAACTTCATTGAATGCTTTGTTATAAGTGTAAAACTACTGGAAAACACTGTAATTCCTGTCAAAGATACTAGAAAAAATAACTTTTCCTTTGAGTAAGGCCAAGTAGCAAAACAGACAAACCATGTTCTTTTTACTCTAGCCCACAAAAATCATATGACCCCTTATTCACAGTTGGAGTTGAATTCTCATTTTCTTCATCTTTTTTCCTATTACAGTAATTTTCCCATTTAACTGTGACCAGTGCAACTTTTCCTTGATTATCTATATTTATTCAATTACAGTTCTATATGAAAACCATTATATTGCACATGCTAATAATACAATCTCACCTGACATTCAACCAAATGTTTTATGAGGGAAGATGATTAGCATTTGCAGAATGTTTTTATGACAGATATTATGTACAATAAAAACTCTATAGCACATGTCCTATCATGATCCACATTTTACAGAAGAAAAAAATTGTGCCGTAAGGGGAATGAAAACTTGCTCAATATCGGAAAACAATACAGTCAAAACTAATACAGGTCTATCTTCAAAATGAATACCTTTTATACACTAGATAGACCATGTTATAGATTTAGAATAAAGAGTCATTGTTTTGAGCAAGCCAACTTTAAGTTTTAAGACACTCATCTAGAAAATTATACTAACTCATCTAATATAAGTTCCAACAAATATTTCATTTGAGTAAGTACTGGCCCAAGAAAGCATTCATAGTTAAAATGTTAGTGTCAGATCTGTTTGGAAATTTGAAATAACAATAATTTTAGATACCAGTTCTTCTGAATGTATGAAGACTCATCCACTCATCCCAAAAATGTTTTATTCACTTAAAAAGCTTGTGTTAAACCATTTGCAAAACCCCTTTTAAAAATACCTCTACTAATTAAACAGTAGAAAAATCCAACTGAAAATTTAGGAAAGATCAACATGGATTCATGCATACTAAAAAAGAAAAATTTCTTAGGGTGAAATTCCCTATTTAATATTATGTCCTTGCTTTTTCTGGTCACCTCTGAGCTTGCTATTAAAGACTGTATATCTGGAAAAATATCTTTGTGTAGATGTGTGACACTTCCAATTATCATCTACATTGCTTTGTTATAGCCATGGTGACGACTGGACATTCTGAAAGATCTTGAAAACAAGCTGTTTTAGGAAAACCAGGAAAAAAGGGGAGAAAGAGTAAATATAAAAGTGGGTAACAGCATGCATGAATATGGTCAAAATATATTAGGCACATCAAACCCCCAAAACATGTGAAATAAGGGAGAGGATGAAACATAGGAGATGGCAGAAGATGGTCAAAGTATGTTATATATATGCTCAGGTCTGATAATGAGAAACATACTAATCTGTATAACAAATATGCACTAATAAAAATGTGAGAAAAAAATCCTTGAATTTCCATCTTCTTTACCTCCATGTAATAATATGAAACATGTATTTTTAACTCATATCTAAGGCTTGTTTGCAAAATTTCTCACATGATGCAATTCCGATTTCTTGAAGGGAGACTGAAGTTATGGACTGTGTGTGATTATAGAAATCATTATAATAAAAAAGCGGTAGTCTATCTAGACCCCTGTGGAGACCTAACACAAAGCTAGCTGCATCAAGCCTCCTTCTCCTTGACTCCACAGCTACTTCCTTTACTGCCTTTGCCTTTGGTCAAAGGCAAACTTTTTGTCCAATTATATGCTTCCGAAAGAACGTGCTATTCCACGATGTGCTCATGAGAGAATATGTGCATTCTGAACATTTTTGAAAGATCATGACTTAAGAATATCTGGAAAAATGGTCTGATTCCTCAGTTATAAAGAAGCTTCTGGTTGGATAATCCCTCTGCCCCATCCTGCTGTTTTTACTTTCTTACAGGAGTGTTTCCCAAGAGCACGCCTTAAAACCCTTCTGTATGCAACAGAATCTGCTTCCAGAGAACCAAGTATAAGAATCACTTGAATTTTGAGTGGCCTGGGACTCAAGTGTTCTGAATCTGTTGTAAGATTCCATTAAGAGATTCCATCATGCTTACTGAAGTGAGTCAGAAGCAGAAGGTTAAATATTGAATGGTTTCTCCGATATGAGAAACCTAGATCACAATTATTTCATAGAACTTAATGTGGGGAATAATGGGAATAAGAGGTGGAGGGTCAAAATGAGAGAAGGGAAAGATTTGTAACTCTGCCACGATATGTATGTGCACAAAATACTCAAGATAAATGTAAACTGTATGTTTTGCACTTATATGTATCAATAAAATGGAGGAAAAATTCCATTAAGAAATTAGTTTTAACAATGGAGACTTTTTTCCCTTCATAATTTGAACACATACTGAACTTTTGGTATACATTTGCCAAAGAAGTCTGGTGTTTTTTACTTAAATATTGTGAAGGTTCAAGGCAGGCTGGGAATGGAGAAGGGGGAGCAGTTATTTTTGCAGGAGTTGATTGCTTTCTTCTCGTGTCAGACTTTCAACATTTTAACATGTAAACATTCAATATAAGTTATTTCTCATTATAAATATGAGTCAATATCTAAAAATTAAAAATGAATGAGTTAAAAGAAAAAGGCCTATATATTTGAGTTTGGAGAGAAGAAATCTATCAACCCATGGTTGGGGTAGTTTCACAATAAAGTCAGGACGTGCCCAATACACTGAAGCCATTACAAAAGCTAGAAGGAGGAAGTCCTGCCTTTAAGCCATACGGAGTCAGAGCATTCTCCTGACACTGTGGTATATTCACATGAATAAAACATGGTGTAAACCCAGAGAAGTCAAATGTGACGAACTACTGCAATGCCTACGATATATTACAGCAGCCTCGGAATCTACACCATAAACAGTGAATGAATGATGCTTCTGTGCAGTGGCCGAGGAGTTAGGAGGAGCAGGCAACATTGAAGCAACTGAACCTACCTTGCCAGCCTCTGCCCTGACAACCAGCAGAGTGTGAGCATGGGCCGGCTTGATCCATGAATTTTGTTGCTAGCATTTCTACTGTTTCTAAATGTTTAACAATCAATATTAAAATATATTAAAGTACGTACTGAAGCGCCTCTAATATTATAACAGTTAAAATCATAACATAATAGACTCTCATATACCTATCAACCAGATTTAATGGCTATTAAAATTTTACAATAAGTAAAATTTATTGAATATACCTAAGTTCCTACTCTTCATGACATATTCATCTTCTTAGCAGCTATCTTCCAATCATGTTCACATAGGTTATGTGCTTATGTAATATGTATCTAATATACTGACTGATATGTATTCCAGTAGGAATAAATGATAGTTAATCTATTCATTCTAGTAAATGATAGATTGCTTATACTTTTAAGACACTTCACTATACAGATTTAAGAAACACTCATACATATTGTCTTATGCAAATGAGAACACATTTCTCTATACACATTTTGAAATAAAACTTTGGGTCCATGATCATGCTTACCTCCAGGCTTCCTGGGCACTGCTGATGGCTCTCAGAGAGTCTATCCACTCATTTTCCCACTACTGCATTTTATTAAGTCACCACTTCACTCCACTTTGCCAAAACACAGTGTTACCTTGAGCATGAAACGGTTTCTTACTGTCTTAAGTTCTCGTCCTCTCATTATTAGAGAAGTGCAGCCTGTTTCGGGGGTATTTTAATTTTTCTATGATTTGTACATTTATCATGTTTACTTTAGTTCATTATGCTCACTGGTATGCAAGAATTTTTATTTAATATATTATACTTGTATGATTATTGTCTTAGTTACTTTTTCATTGCTGTGACTCAACATCCGACACCCACAGACTCAGGAAAGGAAAGGTTTATTTTAGCTCACAGTCTCGAAGGTCACAGTCCATTTGGGGGTGGCCAGCAGCAATCAATGTACATGGCAGAGAGAGAGGTGGAGGCAGCTTCCCCGGACAAACAGTAAGACAAGCTGAGGCTAGTTGAGACTAGTCCCCGCCCTCCAGGAAGGCAGGTGCAGCTTATGTATCCTTTCAGGTCTCTGCCCAGTAACCAGTCCCTCCTGCATCCAGGTGTGGCCACTACACACCGTTAATCCTAACTTAACTGTAATCCACCCCTCCAGACCAGACCCCAATCCACCAACATCACATGGTTCCATTAAAATACATGAGGATATATGTGTGTGTGTGTGTGTGTGTGTGTGTGTGTGTGTGTGTGTGTGTGTGTGTGTGTGTGTATGTATATATATACACACATATATATTTAATGTGTAGTATCATATAATGGCTTGTCATTCAAATATTTTTAATTTTGTGTTTCCCTCTATGGCTTATAATTTGTGTGGAAAAATGATTGAAAAAACAAAGACTCAGGAAAAGCCTACTGTAATGAAAAGTCCAACTTGCTATATAAATACACATATTTCTGGAAGTTAGATGTTTCTTCTAAAAACACAGTGCTAATATAATGTATATCCAGTTTGTTTTATGAATTGGATTACATACTAGAATGCAAGCACTAAAAACAAGGCTGGGGGCACAGTGCTTTCAATGAATATTAGTAGTTTTTATAATTGCTATTATCAACACTAATTTACACTATTACTAATTAGCACTGTTATCTTTAAATATGCCTTTGTCCAATGGACATAAGGTTTATATATTTTTAAGTTCAAATTAGCCATTCACTTTTCGGTATTTCATTAAAATTTTCTTGAAATATGTGTACCAAACAGGTGAGGAGAGACATTCTAAGTCCCCAGAACATTGTGCGGAAGCAGGAGAGAGTTTCAGGTGGACTGAGCATTGCAAGTACGTGTTTACTCCTGGAGTGTAGTAACAAAGAGCAAATGAAGAAAGAAAAAGTCCAAGTGGTAAGGGAGACCCTAAGGTTAACATCCTGTGGGAGAATAGATTTGGAGGGAAGAGATAAGCCCCAGGAGGAGCAGTCAGGAAGCTACTGCCATAGCTCCTGTGAGAGGCAGGGGAGCCTGAACTAGGGGCAGCAGTGCTGCTGGGAGAGAAGGCAATTGGCTTCTAATTGGCAAAGCTCACTTTCGATGGTGTGAGGGACAGTGAAAAAAGGGTAGTTTAGGGACTGCATCACTTGGTAGATGATGGTGTAATTCACCAGGCTATTCCAAGTGGCCCTGTCAATATTTCTTTTTGGTGTGTTCTACCTAGCAGCCATTAGAAGATGCAGTTGCTCCTAACAATTTGTTCAAAGATTTGTTCAGATATTTGTTCAAAGAACTGAGTTTAACATTTGTAAGAACAGTTCCTGTAAAGCCTTGTTATCCCCTGACATTATGAAGGCATTCCAAAGGAGCACAGTAGACTACTGCTGTTAGACAGACTTAGAACAAAAGACAGTGAAAGACACTGTCCTTTGCTATATAGCACTGTTTTGAATATTAAAATTATCTGTTATGGGACGTGTGTCAGAATCAATTATATAGAAATCACAGAGTAACACAAACTGGTTGAGGATTTATTATCTAATCAGGTAGGTCTTGAGGACAGAAATACACTGAACAAGGTTTCCTTTTTTATTAAATAATTTCAACAGCCTTATAATATCTTACTCTATTGCATATGAATAATCCACACTTTTAGCATGGCAGCAAACTAAAGCTCAAAATAGAGTTACAGTTGGAACTAATATTTCTCCATTTGTACTTTCCCTGAACTAAAAGAATCTCAGCCTCATTCAAATTCCTCCCAACTGTTTTTAAGAGTCTCTAGGAAATGCCTCACGTGTACTTTGCAAATGTGGTCCCTCACTGTCCTCTCTTGCTTGTTTCAGTTTTCCACATTCAATCTGATCACCCAGTGCTGATGCCAAGACTCACCACACCTCAGATGTTTGCTGACAATGCTGAGGCTACTGGTGCTGTCTTTATTATGCTGGAGTTCCTGATATCTGCTTTTGAGGGTACTGATGTGTGTTTGTAAAGAATTCTTTCCTGACACTGCTAAAGCTATTGATGTCTTTAGGTACTTTCTCTTTTGAGCATACAGCCAGCAGATGACTTGCCTTCAATTACAGCCAGTGCTACTAGTCTCCACATCATTTTTTTAAAGATGTCAAAAGCATTTAGTTCTTGATGCTTTGAAATCCTATTTGACTATGTCTCTAGTAGAACTCTAGATTTTTTGGAAGAAAGCTCCATGGAAAGATAAGCTACAAAGAAGCATTATAATTGTGAGGAGCCTTGTGGGTTGATGAAGACCTATAATTCTAGTATTCTAGGAGGCTGAAGCAGGAGGACCACCAGTTCAAACCTAGCCTGGGGTAATATGGCGATTTAGCAAGAATCTATCTCAAATATCAAAAATAAAATATAGGCCAGGGATCAAGCTCAACATGAAGGCCCTGGACTTGATCCCAGAACAAGAGAAGAAAACTAGAAGTGAGGAAAGGGACAACCAAAGCATTTGGAATTTCTGTATATTAAAAATAAAGCTCTTAAGCCAAGTTGGTCATACATTTCTGTAATCCTAGAACTCTAGTAGGACAATGAAGTAAGATCCCAAGTCTTAGTGCAGTTAGGCAACTCGGTGGCTTAGCAAGGCTCTGTCTCAAAATAAAATAAAAACGATTTAAGATTTAGCTCAGTGGTTCAGTGTCCTTTGATTCAACCTCTAGTACTTTAACAATAGAAGCATGCTTTTGTAATTCTTGTATTTTTGAAGAAAATAAGGTTGAAATTTAGAGGTCTTATAAAACAAAAGAATATAACTAACAAATTTGCCACTTATTAAATGTTTAAAGTGCAAATTCAACACATTTGACAAGTTTAGCAAGTAAATTTGAGACTGAAAAAATTACAATTCCAATGTTAAACATAAAAAGAAAAAAGTTATGGAAAAAAACAAAAACTTACTAAAATGTTAAAATAAGTTCATTCTGAAATATTAGAATTTAGTTGGTAAAGATACAAATGGCTAATACGAATAAATTCAAATTATTTAAAGGAACGGATCAGTCAATAAATGGCAAATCTCAAAAACAAAAATGGTGTTGTTTTGGTCTCTTTTGGACATATTTCCAGGAGTGGTGTCGCTGGATCGAAGGTGTTATTTATTTCTAGTCTTTTAAGAGATCTCCATACTGCTTTCCAGAGTGGCTGTACGAATTTACACTCCCACCAGCAGTGCAGGAGGGTTCCTTTCTCCCTACAGCCTGGCCAGCACTGATTGCTAATTGACTTGTTGATATAGGCCATTCTCTCTGGAGTGAGATGGTATCTTGGCGTTGTTTTGATTTGCATTTCTCTTAAGGCTAGAGATGTTGAGCATCTTTTAACATATCTATTGGCCACTTGTACTTCTTCCTGAGTGAACTGCCTCTTCATGTCATTTGCCCACTTTTCCATAGGATCCTTGATTTTGTTTGGTCTAAAAATAACTAGGTGGAAAAGTCTTTCTATGATTATCCGGTATGTAAAAATTTGATATCAGAAATGAAAGTGTCACTGGATAAACCTAACAGTAGATTGGACACTAGTGTGAAAAGATCATACATTTGCTGAGTGGCCGGCACCGTCATCCAAACCAAACGAGCAGCTCTGAGAAAGTCATAGGCAGGCAGGTGGGAGAAATCAAGGAAAAGGTGCCTGCAGGAAGATTCCCTTGCAAGGCCAGGAGGCAGGGTGGGCCTTGGCCATTCAGCTGTCACCTAGGAGGATCAAGGGACTTCTGCCCTCCGCTGGGCATGGTGGTGAATTCAAAATAGAGCCACCGAAAACCGGGCTTCATTCAATTTGTAGCTTCCTAACTTACAGTCATAAAACTCTTCAAACTATTTTTCTTTAATCACAACTTCATTTCTGGAATTAGGTTCAAGTACCCTCAATTCCATGATATGTGAACATATTTTACTGCTCTGGCAAATTTTCTCAATTTTTTTATAGATGCTACTATTTTTCAACCTCAATATGTTAAAAAGTATGTCATCTAATTTAAAGTCTAATTTCAGTAGAAAGCTATGAAAAAGAGAGTGCTGATCCTACTAGTGTCTCAGGTAAGGCCTCCCGCTGCCTTTCACCCGTGGTGCACCTGCACCTAATTGCTGCAGCTGGCTTCAAGCCCATCTTGTGCTTTAGCCTCTATGGCTCCTTCCTGTAACCTACTGGCTGTGTAACAGGATTGCTTATCACACCACGTTTCACTGATCTTGCAAAGAAAGACCAGCCTCTATTGCCAACTGGCTGCCCACTAGTGTTTAAGCCTTTATTCTTTTAATATACTCGAGCAAAATGAACACAGGTTGATATGTAAAACTCAAAGGAAGTCACAAATTTTAGAGAAACAGAAGATGGTATCTTTAAGTCTTACTAGAGTCATAATTAGCTTAGGATTTATAAAAATACAGTCAAATACCTAGGTAAAGGTTACATATATAGTATATTAAGAAGACTTATTAAGGAAAAGTGCTTAAAAACATTTCATAATGAAAATGTTGTTTTTAAAGAGCAAATTTGATGTAATTATAATGTAAATACAATCGAACTTGTTGACACTTTGATATGCTAAGTATAAACTTCTAGCTATTGTTTTTCCCCCAGTTTATTGATAAGCATAAGTGCAAAATTTGAAGTTCATAGTGATCTTGACCATTTTGTACACATATATATCTTGGCAAGGTTACAATACCTTTTAATAATATGCTTATAGAAATTATAACTCAATCATCTTTGAGAGTACAACTTAAGACAACCTGCAGTTATGTACAGACACCTGCAGAATTAGCATGAGGAAGATGTTGTTCTTATGCTAATGCACAATAAGAACTTGGGACTCTTTCAGTAAACTCAAAGTAAGCAGAATTATTAAACAGAAAACCTATAACCTAATCGGTAATATAAGAACATATACAATGTAATAATGTAATAAGCTTTCACTATGGGCTTGGCCTACATAACAATATAAGCTCGATAATAGAATTTTATATTCTCCATTTTGAGTCTCCATTTTGTTCTTCCAGGGTTCCCTGATTGTTTATTTGCTGATCCCATCCGAGAATAACAACACACACTGCAATGGAGCAACACAAGTACAAGGCAATAGTCTTTCCTTAGATGGAAACATGGTTTCCTGGGCATCACCATATCTAAATTTTATTTTCAGAACACTTGCTTTGGAGCAAGCTTGAACAGTAAAAAAGAAAAAATCCCCAAAGTTATGTATTTTTAAATTTTTGCTATGTCAGAGTTTTTACTTATCTTTGATAATATTGGATATTTCAAAAATATGACTGTAAGAAACACAAAATACAATTTTAAAAAATATTTCTCCATCTTACCAGTATATGCACGCAATACACATGGTTACATTGAGGTTGAAAATTTAGTGCGTACACATACTACATCAACTTCACACCCCTTCGCCTCCCCCTTCTCCTCCCTTCTGTCCCTGCTGCTCTCACCTTCCCAGACTCCCAACATCTCACCCACTTGTCTCCACTATTCATTTGTACTCTAGGAGAAACAAAGCCATGCAATATTTACCCTCTGAGTCGGACTGTGCCACAAAGACAGAGAGAATCGAGTCGTTTCTAGGTAGCTGAGACCATCATGCCTAGCAAAAGGTAAATAACTAAAAGAGCAAATTAAAAGAGAGATACTAGCAAACAGGGAAGTAGACTTTGTGGGATGGGGGGAAATTTGGGAAAAGGAGGAGATGGCCAGAGAAGGAAAGGGAAAGGATGAAGATGTGATGCGCATGTGCACCCGTTCCCCACGCTGGACGCAACTATTGTGCATTACACAGATGCTGATAAAAGGAGAGATTCCAGAAAAGAAGGAACAGCATATACTTTGGAATGCATACCACTATGTGTATATTTACACACACACACAAATTTCACTATTGAAATAACCATCTTTAAAATAGCTGCCATTAAATGCAATTTTATTGAAAATTGGCTTACTTCACAGGTATATATTTTATCTATTACCTTCTTCTACTATATAAACTGCATTTGAAACCAAAAAAAAAAAAAATTCACAAATTGCTTGCAAATTTACCTAGGGATAAATGGTGCAAAACACATAGAAAGTGGATGAATAATAGAAAAATGTATATAAAGCATATAAATAAATAAAAGTATTGCAAAAGAAAAAGATTACTTACATAAACTTTAATCAATGTGTAAGAAGGGCAAAACAGATTATCTAGGCCAGAATTTTATGATTCATTATGTATAAGAGACATACAGAAGACATATTCATGTGTGCATGTATGTATGTACTTACTCATTTGTTAGGGTACTAGGGATTGAATCCAGAGTCTTTGTGCTGAGATATATCACCAATCCTTTTTGATTTTTAATTTTAAGACAGGCTCTCACTAAGTTAATAATGTATACATGATATATACCATATGTTACATATATAATATATACACCATATTACAGATTACCATAGAAGGATTGCCATAGAAGGTGTTCGGTCACCATAGAAGGAACAAGACAAGGTAAAAAGAAGAACCCAACGCAGCACACAACTCTGTGCTGGGACAAACATCTTCCGAGTTTGACAAATTTAATTTTTTCCGGAAGAACTATGTATACTAGAAAAGTTATTACAGTTTGTCAGATAGGAGAACAGCGACACGTAAAGTTACGACTCTTGCCATAAGCTAAGGAGGCCATTTGCACAGTGCAATTCTTGCCATAAACCTAGAGGGCCATTGAGATTAGCACAAAGGTCGCCATGCAGCAGGGCAGGCAGGCAATACACAACTGAGCATGGTGATGGTTCAGTGTCCTAGGACATAGGGCAGTATCAACCATCTTTTGACACTGAACCCTCTGCCTTACCACCTGGCTTGCCACAAATACATATATTATACACTATATATTTTGCATAATATATAATATATATGCAAGATACATATGATGTCACTCTCCTAATTTTGACTCAGGGATACTGATATATTGATACAAAGGAATACTAATACTAATCTTCCCTCACTTCCCTCACTTAACCAGTTTGCTCAACTTTTATGTAAGACTCTCCTCACACTGAGGCAATTTAATTTTAGTTTGAGAAAAATAAGGTTTTTTTTAAGAAGCTGTTTAAAAAACACATTGTTATTGCTTTAATGCTGATTTCCCGTCAGTTGCCTTTGTTCAGTTCTATTGCAACATCACCACAGATTAGCTACCCAAGAAGTTTGGGCATGAAGGAGCCAGTGTTCTGAGCACCTCACCCTTTCTGTCCACAGAGCGTAAGGCAGGATGCAAAATATGCCCAAATGGATTGTAAGGACTGTTTCTTAGTGTCTAAGAAACATGCAATAAATTTCATATAATTTTGAATTTATTTATTAATTAAAATTAAGCAGTCTTTGATGTTAATATCTGAATTACTCAATTTTTAAACTGAATTTCTCAATTCGGTAGTGTTTGTTGATCATATTCGCTAGCTAATTTCCTAAATTAACACAATTTTTATTTGAGGAAATAAAACTCATTAGCTCATTAGTTCTAACTGTGTTAGCCTCACACTTAGTGCCTTCTTAATAACACGGCATTTCCTCTTACAGACTGATTGACTATTGAGTTCCTGGCCCCGACCATAACTTTAGTTCAATATTCTATGATGATATAAGGCATTAAATGAGCTAGATCACCTATATCTATCTGTTTTTATTTCCTACAAATGTATTGTTTGGTATTTTTGAAAGCTTCTTGGATTACTTGGGATGAGCAACTATAGGACCAGGTAACTTTATGTGGTTTTTTTGTTTGTTTGTTTGTTTTGTTTTGTTTTCCCATTTTATTGTTATGTATACGTGCAAAATTTAAGGTTTACAATGGAGTTGAACATTTTGTGCACATACGTATCCTGCCAAGGACACAAGGGCTTTCCCACTCTCTTTCTGTCCCACCCCCTACCCTTCCCTCCCTTCCTTCTCCCCCTCCCTACTGCCCTGTTTGCACTTTGTTTTTCATTTTAAGTTCCATAAGAGTTGTGGTCTGGGTCTCTCATATCAGAGAGACCATTCGATGTTTCACCTTATGCTTCTGACTCACTTCACTGAGCATGATGTTCTCAAGTTTCTTCCATTTGCCCGCAAAGGCCTCCACGCTGTTGGACTTTATAGATGCATAGTATCCCACTGTGTACAAATACCACAGTTTGTGTATCCACTGGTCTGTTGATGGGTATTTTGTTTTGTTTTGTGGAGCAAGCACATTACTGGAGATCACGCCAAGAGCCTTCATACTTCGCTATACTCTCAGACCTTTTGTTTTTCATTATGAGACAGAGTCCAACTAAGTCACTAACTTGCTCAAGCTAGCTCAAACTGTGATACTCCTGTGTTAGTCACTCAGACTGGTAGGGTTACAGACCTATGCCACTGGGCCTGGCTAAGTAACTCCTGAAGTAACAAATAAACAAAGAAACAAAAAAGCATTTCCATCTGTCCAGAAAACAAACCAGCTACACAGGCTCAAATATCTTTAAGCACCCCGCTCAGGTGTACCCTTCAGGATAGTATTTCTGTCATTACTGTCACTTGATCCACTTGGGTGGCTGTTCTCTGTTCTAGGAGTAAAAATTACTCTTTGCCAAATGGGTGCTTCTAACTTTGACACTTTAGAAACAGGTTTTTCCAGGAAATTACCTGTATAATTTTAGCATCTCTCAGTAAAACATTCTGGTACATCCATTCTTTTTCTAATGCTCTTCCTTAGCAGTCACATAAATAACTAGCCAATGATGTCTGGGTGACAGCTTTATATATAGGTTTTAACATGTATCAAAGATACATGCTCTTCTGGATTGTATCACACAGCATGGGTTTCAGGCCAGTAGAGGGAGTCCAATTGGTCATGTGACCTTTCCCCAGGCCTCAAATGGGACTTGTCAAAGCTATTCTGCATACCTCTTCAACCCCTAAAGAGCTGTTTCCTTAGAGGCCGTTCAGACACAAAATTTCTCCCCAATCGCTACTGAATTACATTTTGTTACTCATATTTTGCTTTTACTAGTAGGTAAGGCTCATTTCCCCCAACTCCAGTATGCAGTAGTCACCAGCTTGTTTAATTTTTCCCAAGATTTCAACTTTTCCTTATTTATTAATTTGGTATTTGTGATTTCTTTTCTCCCTCAATTCTGAACCTCCCTTCTCTGAAAATAATTCTAGTTCCCCAGTTATATTTCTTTTCTTTGAAGCCTTGTCGGTTCTCACTGCCTATGGAACTACTTCTTCAAATTAAAGGCCTCCTGTATTTCACTACCCAGTATTGCCCTAAGAGAAAGAGCCTCAGCCCAGACACAATCTATGTATTCACTTAACTAGGCATTGTTGAATAAGTACAAACTGCATAAAATTGGCTATCAAATATTTTCATGAAAAGCAATATTTCATTATTTCCAGGTGTTTAATGATTCTTCTACCTCCAAAACACAACTTTAAACCCATAAGGCAATAAGAACCACGAGAAAAGGAGCCATTATTCCATCTTAAATACATGATGAGATATTTTAAAGTTGTGAAAACAATTATATTGAAACAATTATATTGAAAATTGAATATCAGATTTCTTATGAAATTAGCAACTAATCCAAGGAACTGCCAATGTTTTAATAATCTAGGCTTCACGTAAAGCAAACTTCATTTTGAAACATTTGGAAATGCAATTAGGTAATGTGAGCTTCTTGAATACGAAACACAAACTACTGGCATAAAATCAACTTGACATATTTATGCTGTAGATATTCTTTGAAAATTTTTATTGAAGTGTTCGAGCATGGTGTCCTAGTTTCTTTCTAGTTGGTGTAACTCAATACCCAACATCCACAAATTAGGGAGGAAAGACTTATTGTAACTTACAGTTTCAGAAGGCCTCAGTCCGTACACAGGTGGGCGGCCGGAAAATGATGGAAGCACAGGCCAGGGCTGAAGTGGACAGAGGGCTAGAGCCAGAGCTCCAGCGGCAGAGATCCTCCTCACAGCATGATGGAAGAGAGAGAGTCTGGGAGAAAGGGTGGAACCAGGACACACCCCTACACGTCAAGCCCCAAGCACCAGTCCCCTTCAAACCAGGCCCCACCTCCCAACCCTACACAGTATCCATAGAAACATGAAGATTTTGGTAGGCACTCTGGACCCAAACCATGACACATGGTGTTTCTGGTCAAGCATTATAGTCATGCATATCAACTTGATGTTGGAAGTAATTATTCATGCATATTCATGATCATCTTACATTTCTGCCTTATCTAGATTTTCTAAGCAAAGTTACTTATAGTCTAAAATTACATTTATAATGTAAATAACATTTATGTTACTAAGTAACTATGTAACTTGTTTATTTAGCAGAGTATCTCTCAGTTTCCAATGTATAGCTTCACTTTATTGAGACAGATACTATATAGCATAAAAATAAAAATCATTACCAATATGAAATTTGATAAGAATTGATGTATATGACAGAGAATATTTCTAGCCCTCTCTACTCAAATTCTCTTTGCTCAGTCCCAGTCTTCTCCATATCCTCAGTGAAGTGACCACGGATAGGTTTTCTATAGCTATGTATTGAGTTGTTTTTTGAAGGTTCTGTATAAGTGAAATCTAATAGTTTACTTATAAAATTTTTGAGATTCAGTTTATGACATTGTTTTAACAATGTTAAATTCCTTCTACTCGCTGACTTGGGTTCTAGTTTATGAATGTTCTACAACATGTTTATGCATTTTTGTATTTCTTTATGATGTTTTGTAATCATTATTATGTTATAAGCCTTTGTGTTGATATGGATTTCATTTCCCTTGCGTAAATGGATAGGAGTGAAATAGAGTGAATGGTAATTATATTGTTAAGTTTACATACCACAGCTTACCTGTGTTCCAAATTGGTTGCATTATTTAACATTCCATTAACAATGTAGTGAGTTCCATTTTTTTTTTTTTTAGCCTTTCTAAAACTTGTATTGTCAGTCCTCTGAATGTAAGCTTTCTAATTGTGTAATAGGGGTGATTCAATGCTGGATATGTTGATTATCAGTTGGTACCCAGATATCTTTTATCCTGTTCCCCTTACTTGTGTGCATCCTAGGAACTGAAAGCTAAAAATGTTCCTCAACCCTCACTGTGGCTAGTGTTCTCAACACAGTCTTTCAATGAGATTAACCTTCATCAAACTTGGAACACAGTGGAAAAGTGGAGCCTATATCTATAACAGTACTGTTGGACAAGTGGGCTCAGGCAGCAGTATCTTTCAATATTTTTCCCCATTTACTACAGTCACAGATTTGGTAAAGATGTATCAAGTGTGGAGCACAAGACAGTAATCCTCTTCTCATTTCAAAATTACAGCTAAGAGTTGCATATGGCTATCAAATCAGCAGAATTGTGACTCCTGCCTTTCATTGTTTTGGGCATCATATAATTTTAAAATCATTTAAATCTCCTATATTGCATATTTTGACCTTCAAATTCCACTAGTATTTGAGTTACCTGAGGCTTGGTTCATTCAATAGATATTGGTAAAGAGAAAAAAGAAAAACTATCGTATGTGAATTTATAGTAAGGATTTTAAATATGTGTTGCCCAGTGTTTAGAAATCTTCCATTTCTCAGTGGGAACTGTTTAATATCATTATTGTTTTGGCATTGTAATAATTTGTCAACAAACATCTGTTAGAAATATATTAATGATTTAAACATTCCTGGGAATTTGCAATGTTTCAGGCACTCTAATTAATGTAATACTTATGATAAATCTAAATCAGCGGTAGCATGGTTATGTTAAGTTAAATATATTTTAATAGAGTCCTACTGGGTACAGTGAAAGAATGTAAATTTAGGTCTGTCTAAAACAAAATTTCCACATAGCACTACCACTACCACTAGCACTACCACTATGTTGCTTCATTAACAAGTGTTGACAGTGATTCTCTACCCAGTTTCCTCTGGGAAAATGTGCACTCTCCCAGATTCTTGATGCTCATGTGCACTTCCAATTTCCAGCCTTCTTCTAAGTGTTAAATTGGAATGGTCACTTTTTTCTTATACTTTAGAAAAATCTACAGTATTCATATAAGGTTAAATTAGGCTGAGAGAGACCCCCTAACTCAAAAAATAATTGTGAATGTAAGGAAATTAATGTGTATGTTTTAAATTAAAAATAAAATTATATATATATATATATATATATATATATATATATATATGTGGTATTCACCATGCATGCTCTCTCTCTCCCTCTCTCTCTCTCTCTCTCTCTCTCTCTCTATATATATATATATATATATATATATATGAATGGCAGAATCACACTAATTAATTTATCTGTTTCCTTGTTCATCACTTTTTTCATGGAAACATTTAAAATCCACTTTAGCAATTTCCAAGTGTACAATTCACGTTGAGTAACCATTCTCCCTGCTCACCGTGTTGTACAACACATTCCTTGAATTTATTCTTTCTTACTGCAACTATAGAAACATGGGCTAATATTTTCCCAACATTTCCAAGACCCAACTCCTAGTAATCACTGTTCATGAGAATTTAATATCCAACTACTATAGAGTCTACATGTGAGATTATGCTGTCTTTATCTTTCTGCACCTGCATTGTCTCACTTAATGTTTTTCAGATACATCCATGTTGCTGCAAACGACAAAATTTGCCTCTCTTTTAAGGCTGAGTAGTATTTCTTTGTGTATATGTGCCCCATTTGTTCTTTACCTACTCATCGCTTGAGAGATGCCTAGGTTGATTCCACTCTAGGATGTTGTGAATGGTACTGCAACAAAGCACAGGACTGCAGATAAATCTTGCTTCAACACTGACTTTTGTCTCACTTCAATACATACCCAGTACCATTATTGCTATATAATGCCATAGTTTTATTGTTAATTTTGTGGCAATTTCATACAAAGATACATATTTATTTACTTAATATATATATATATATACTTGGCTACTTGGCTACTCCACTAGCCTAAGCATGTATAATTCCTAGTGTATAGTTGAAGATGACAGCTCAAATTCCAGTCATAAATTTTACATTCTTACTAACATGAAGGAGGAAAGACTAAAAGGTAAAATGGATGTGTTCCTCATTGTAATTGTATGTACATGTTAACAGTTTACAGATATCTTTACTTAGAGCCTTTTGCCCATGAATTAGCTGAAGGATATAGCTGAAAAAATATAACAAATTTGTTGCCATTGTCGTTCTGGAATTCACATGTCTACCTATAAAATCAGTATCTGTTTATAAATACTAGTTCCAAACTGGATCTGAAGTGCAATTAGAAACCACACCCACACTCCACCTCTGTTCCAGATTTCATCTGACTGCTAAGAAATTCAATCAATAAAAACCATATAAATGCATCATGAAATAGGAGGCTGTTATCTATACCATATTTGCCTCTTCAGTCTCCAGTTCTGTTCTCATCAGCTCTGAATATTTTGAACCACTAGAAACTCTGAGGTTTCTTTGGTTTGCTTGTTTCTTTGTTTGTTGTTTGTTTATCAAACTATATATTTCACTAAAATTTCAAAGAAGCATCACCAGTGCAAATGACCCAGAGTAAGAAAGTGACTATAGAGGCTCGACCCTCAGCAAGTGTAGAGGTGAGAAAGAATGCCACTGAGGCACTTTCCTCTGGCTCTGAGGTGGAGCCTGAACACGGAGGGATCCTGTGGACCAGCTCTCAGTGGGGAAAGCTGAATGTGGAAGACAACAATGGGAATCTGGAACCACGAGGACAGCACGAAACCTACATGTGCTTCTTGGTTCTGCTAAGAGCTTTGTTTGGAGGACTGACCTTCAGGAGAAGCTGGATCCCTTGACTTTGGACTTGTGCATGTGTCTGACTGAGAATTCAAACAGCTTAAAAGAGAAAATTCACAAGGAGGGAAGTATACCAAGAGAGAAAGGAGCTGCAAGCCAGCATGGAGACGCATCTAAGGTAAGGCAAACTCCCTCTGTACCAACCTCCAAAGGTAAGATATTACCGCTGCTCTTTCCTTCCTTCCGGCCAAGCCACATGCAAGTACGTGCTGCAGTCGTTCATAACCCAGAAGAGTGCTAGGAAGATGTGCTTGGGAAGCTGAGCTTTGTTGAATCATTATGGTATAAACCCACAGGTCTTATTTGCTTCTCATTTGAAAATAAGTAATTCTTCAGTAATGTCTCCCACAGCTATCCATCCACAACCTCTCAAAAGATCATGTTCTTAAGTTTATTCTAATATTCAGTACAGTTTGCCTATCTGTCTATACAATAACCCTAAAAATCTTCAGTCTGCCTTACCCTAAGGAAGTGTTGTCTCAGTTACTTTTTTATTGCTTGGATAGAATTCCCCAAACCCACAATTTAAGAGATGAAAGGTTTATTTAAGATCACAATTTCAGAAAACCACAGTCTAAACATGGGCACCTAGCAAGGAAGAGGCACGTGGCAGGAGAAAAAGCTGAAGAACAGCTGTCCATGGCCTGCCAGACATGAAGCCAAGTGAGGGAGAAAGGGCAGACCCCACAGACATCGCTCCAGCACAAGCCCCAAGCATCTGCTCCTTCCAGCCAGGCCATACTTCTGAACAGCCCATGGCTCTGCAAACAATCCACTATCCTAAATGCATGAGGGTTTTGGGTAACACTTCAGATCCGAACTCCAACAGATGTTCAGTATACATGTGCTCAATAACTGAATGGATGTTGAATCGTTCCATTTCTTTCTCCCTAATGGTAAAGAAATAACCTCTTGTGAGAGGAAATTAAGAAACTGCATATTAAATGTAGTTTCTTATTAAATGATCAGACTAAATGATTCTAATCACAGATATAAGACACGCTTATGGCAAACCAATGAAGACAAAGGTTTTGCTATGTTTACATTTAAAGAAACTAACCTATTCTATTAGAAAGAAATCATCCTGAGACCATGTAACACTTAGATTTTTTTTTTTGAGACAGAGTCTCATTCTGTAGCCCACCCTGATCCTAATCTCATTATGTAGTCCTTGCTAGCCATGGTATACTAAGTTTTAAAAAGCAATGTTGAAGACATTCTGTGAAAAGTGAGAACTTACTAGGAAAAAATTAATAATAATGTAACTATGACAATATGAAATTTGTCATGATGCTATATAAAAATACTCATAATAATTCTCTGGGAGAAGAATGGACATCTGAAATGTCTTTATGGAATGCTTTTAAAATGTCAGCTCAGGTACTGCGTCTTGATTAATAATTGATCAAAAAGACACATCGGTTAGTAAATATTCTGCTGAATAAGATTTATGACTGAGGGAGGGGAGAAAAAGATCAATAAAAATCATGTACGTACAAGGAGCAATAGGATCAAAGGCACAAGACATGGCTGCCATTCTAAAGAGCAGTGCGTGAGAAAAAGAACTATGAGCTGTTAAAGAAAGCCACAGATGCAGTGAAAGATTGGGCTTGGCATTTAGGAGATTCTCTCCAAGGAGCAGTTGATATAAACAATTCAAAAGGAAACTGAAATCACACCAGTAGTAGCAAAACTGAATAAAGACAATAGGAAAATGATGATTCTGCTTTGTAACAATGAGTTATGAAGAGCTTTGGAATCATTTTCCGGTAGAAGGTGAAATGTTCCCCTTTTTACCAAAAATCATATGATATGATAAAGCAGAAGTAGGGGAGGATTAGGAAGGATAAGAATGCTTCTGTATGTGGGATTACAGTTGTGCAAGTTCTTGCTGAGGTTTACACAGCCAAGCCTCCTCACCACTGTCACATCAGAAATGATGGTATTCATGTATCTGAGATATAAGGCTGCTGTCTTGGTGCCCTACGCGCTGAACAGTCAGTGCTGAGGACTTAGGGGCCCAACATCTTTCCTTAGTGCCCTGGCCATTGTTAGCTGGCATTTCAGATACTCATGGGCCAAGAGGGAAAGGAGGAAGACAGCGAAGTCCCTTAATTACCCACTCTGGTGTCTAATCAATGAATATGTCCTTCTATGTTATCAATTTGAATTGTAATGATTATATAATACTTTCTGAAAAATTTGGGCATGTTTCCCATTTCTCTGTTGGTTTAAATCCATTATAGCTATTTTAAAAGAAAAAAAAAAGTCTGAATTGATTTATTTGGAGGGAAAAGCACTTATAATGTACTGTAAACATTCTCTTTAAGAACAAATCACTACAATGTAATTCAATAACATTTCTCTCCATCTTCAGGCATGTAACCATTTGTCTTTTATATTGCTTCTGGTATTTGTTCTACAAAATGGAAAAAAAATGAAAGTTTTATGAGTTTGAAAAAGAGCACCCATGGCCTTTTCATTTAAACACACACACACACACACACACACACACACACACACACGTCATTTAAATATGTTCTTAGCCTTATCTGACTTAGAAGTGGTTACAGAATATACAAAGCTGGTTTTGTCAAGTTATTTTTCTTTCATGAGTTGTGGAATTAACTCTATTTTGTGGTTTTCATACACACAGACATTTTTCTTCCTAGAGGTAACTTCTATGAAAAAAGCACAAGATGGAAACTAAAGCATTAAAGCATGAGGTGATTTCAAGCATTACATATTAAAAGTTTTGCACAAAAACCTTGCCTTTTTTCAACTGTACTCCTCACGCATCAAACGTGACCTTTCCCAGTTTTGTCCTGCTGACTGCATATGGGGCAACATGCCTTTTATACTACTTTTGAATTATTCTGTCATGTATTTAGCAATGAATTAACATCAAGATGGGTTTTCATCTTTGAAAAATGAACTGTGATTTTTTAATAAAAATAAATCAGGTATTATTTATTATATTTGACAAGCTGCTCAGCTAGGCAACATTTGGTGATGTTCCAGATAGAGAAGATATAGATAAGGCCGTATAAAAGCATGAGTCCCTGGTGATTATTGGTACTTGGCACTGTTTGTAATTGTTCATTTTGCCTTTGTCTTTGAAGGATGTTAAGAAAAAGGAGAGTGAATCAGTTTATTAAAGGCTTTCGGCTAACAGACAAATAATATTGATTTTTCTAAATGCTACGTTCTTCTTAATACACTAAAGTTAAAAGATGAAACAATTGCTTCATATACTTTAAGCAATATTTATATTCTTAAGATATTTTAAAATGCTTTTCTATTCAAAATTAAACAATATTTTCTAAACAGAATAAAATGAAATAAAATGTTCAAGAATTTTCTCTATTCTTTCCCATTAGACAACATTATTTTGAAATTCGAATGGGTAACAAAATAACTTTCTACAATTCCTTATTTTCCTACAAGAAGTAACACTACTGGAAAAAAAAATCTAAACATTGACATATCTGGTTAAAATATCACAGAAGACTATTTAGTTGGGCCAATGCATTGCTCTCTAGGATTGCAAGAAATACTGTACCAGTGAGAATCACCAAATATTCTGACATTTTTCTGAGGATAGATAAATAAAAATATAGAAGGTATAATTTTTTTTTAATTCTGAGTTGATTTGCGTTTCGTACTTTGTCTGTCTGTTTTGGGTGATACTGTGCTGTGCTATGAGATGCACTGCTGCACAGAGGCACCATCTACACACCACCAGAGAAGGTAGGAAATCTTCAAGAAAGAAGTGGAATTCTTAAAGAAATAGATAGAAAGTAGAGAATTTTTAAAAAGTGGGGATGATACAACTACACTTTTTGGCAGAAAAGTGTATTAACTGAATGAGGCTGGCTTACCAACTGATACATGAGATTGCTTTTGCACTCCACTACTTCAGTGGTCTATTTTTTTTTTTTTTTTTTGGTACACTGGGAGTATGCTTTATCAGCTGTTGAAAGCCTGTACCCTATTGATGTTACTATGTTGCCCTTACAAAATAGTCTTATAACCTTGAAACTTTATTTTCTCTTGATGAGAATGATAAGAAAAAGCCTTTGCTATTACTTTGACTGTATATTGGAGGTCACAGAACACAAGATGCATTGCCTCCCTGCTAACCCAAAACAAGCTTAAAAAGGTTTCCTGACCTATAGGAATATCTTAAGAGTACCCAACTTGAAATGAAAAGATTCCACAGTTACTTTACAAGGTCAGGGTTATAATGCACCAAGTGAAAATAAATAAATAAATGTAAAATAAGAAAGCAAATTAGCCCACGGAGAAAATAACCCTATCATATATACCTAGGTTTGATTGGTGAAATGCTTTGATTTTGAAAAGTGCTGCCTCTCTTCATTTTACCACGTAAGTGAGCACTGCAACTAGAGACCACATTAACTTTCCTGAAAATTTCTCTCCTTACCACTCAAATTAAATCTGTAACAGTGGATGGGGAAATGCTAAGCACATCCAAATGCTCTGTTCTGTCTGCATGTTGTTCAACAAGCCAGCAGCATTTTTTCAATTTATTAGGAATTGCACATGTTGGCTACATATTCTACTCACTGGAAATCTTTATAACGGACAGTTTTGCAAAAATCTACAATTCTGTCTCCTAACTGAAAATTCTTTAACCACTAGGAAGCTTTTTGAAGTTAGGATCATGTTGAATATAACTGCACACTCCCTAAATGCTTAACAAAGTATCCTTCACGAAAAATGTTTTCAATGGATGATTGAATGAAAAATTAGATTCTAGGGCCTAAATTATGTTTTGGATGACCTGAAGTATAGTGATGAGAGAAGTGTATGATAAACAGTGAAAACAATATTCTTTCATTCTGCCTTAGTGACAATGAATGATTACCCAGAGGAGCTTCCCTAAGATGACCCCCATATTAGCACCTTGCACACCATACGTCTCACCTTCAAATCACATCTTTCAAACGCTCATAATCAAATAACTCCATAGCCTGACTAGAAGAGATGAGGGACAAAAGGCTTTCGAATGTGAAGTGAGAGTTTAACTAGGTGATTCTATCTTAAATAAATAGGAACATTCAGGAAGGGAAGATTGCATTTGTATTTCCAGAATCTTGATGCCAGAGAAAATAATCCACAATACTCCAGTGTCTTATAAAATCATCCCAACACCAGTAGTGCTGCAATGAAAAAATACTCAGTTTAATTGGAGAGAAACTATACAAGTTGTCATTGAATGTTAAATACCAATAAGCTCTTCCGCATCAAAGAAATAGTGCAAGATCATGAAAGGAAACAGGACAGGAGCAAGACCTTGAAAAAGTAATAAGATTTGGGTGAGCTAGAATAAGAATGAGTACAGTTTTTGCAAAGAAATCTCTAAAAAAGATCCATTGCTTTAGTCCCATTTCAGAAATTAAATTTTTTTTTTGTCTCCCCTGATGCTATATGCCTGAACTACATGAAAAAACTGCCAGCCTTCTTTTGGTAGTTACAAGATGTACAGAGCTTTAGTCACCTTCAAATATGTGTTTTAAACTAGTATTTTATTGTTAAACAAGGCCTCAGAAGTTAGCCAATCTAAGAAATATCCATAGGTAAGAGATGAGTTTTCCCAAGTCATATTTTGTGAGGAGTCATTCTAGAACATGGGTTTTCCAAGCTCCAGTCTAGTGGAATTATGTAATACACACTTTTCAAAGCTCAGTGCTTGTGAACTATCTCCAAAAATCAAAGTAAATTGAGCATATCAGCTTAAAAATTTTTCATACAAATTATCGTTGGTATTCAATTTTCACTAAATTAAGGACATCACAATAATATGGTCCATACCAATTCCTTGCAATTATTTCTTTCTTAGATTCAGGTATTCTTTCACAGCATTCAAGAACAAAATATAAATGTGTAGAGGTTTTATTTTTTCAGTTCTCTTCTGAATTGATTACTTCCGCAGTTTCTCTACATCAACCTTGGAGACTGATATTTTGCACTTACATACTCTTTGCCTTATTTTTTAACTTGAAGGAGAAAGAATTACATTATTTAATTACATATATATATATATATATATATATATATATATATATATAGTTTGTTAACTCAAGGTTTGCATAATTTCTTATTTTATTTTTTACCTTTGCATGTCTATTAACTTCCATTGTCTTCACTTGGTTCCGCAATACTTTCTTTCCTGAACCTATATTGAATTACTATGTGGATTTATGCATAAAATGAAATATTTGTCTACAAGTCCCCACTGAAAAGCTTTCATTCTACTCATATTTACAAAGGTGTACCAAATTAATTATGAAAGCAAGTGGAGATTATGTTTCTATACTGTAACTACATAACTCTGGGAAGGCATGTCCTTTCTCAGCAAAGAACAATCCTTGTTCTGCAACCTTTTTCCAAAGTACTCAGAGGAAAGAAATATCAGCATATCCTAGGAAAGCATCATAGAAACCAGATATTCATTTCAATCTAATTAAAATCAGACATCATTTTTCACTTTCTGAAAATATTTGGGGCAATGATTTGGGATATTTTAAGTATTTCTGCATCAGATTTCTTTAAGACTTGAGAGAGAAAATACAAACTGTACAAAAGAAGAAAAAGCCACAACTGATGACTTTCCAGTACAACCAATATAACCACAAATGCACAAAAGCATACTAAAAATGTAGAATCTCGTCTTTGCCCCATGTGTAGAGATAATATTTATGAATTATCTAATGTTCAACAGAAATTTCCCCATGGTCCATGCATTTATTTCAATATTAACTGAGGTCACCAATCTCTTATCAGAAATTCTAATGTTAAAATTTCACAAAATTGAAAAAATGGGCCTTATATTGAGGCAATCATATGCTATTTGTCAAAATGGGGTATTCAGCCATAAAGAAAGACAAAATCGTTTCATTTACGGGAAAATGTGAAAGTGAAGATCTTCTCTCAGGTCAAATTAGTTTATGTGCAATCAGCTAGGCTCAGAAAGCCCAGTATCACACGTTTTCTCCAATATATGGAACTGAGGGGAGGAAATGATGATGGCTTGAGGGTAGGAAGGAGGGAGAAGACACGCAAAAGCAAGGGAGGGCACAGGAAGGAAAGCAATGGTAGAGGTCAAATGACACAAGTACCTTATATGAATGTATGGAAATGCAACCACAGCATCCGTTAGCCTGTGTAATATGTACTAACTAAAAAAACAAAATATTATTATGCTGAAACTCAAGAAAAACTGTAAAGTATAAAATGCAAACTATGAATCCTTACTGAAATTTCCCACAAGTTCATTTGTTTGCTTCAGGAACTTCTCTGATCATTTTCTTTTAACCTATCAGATGTTGATACCCTAAAGTATTAAACTTCTCTCTTTCTCTCTTTTCTTATCTTAGCCATATTTTTTAGAAGATTTCATCTTTTCATTGAAAAAACCACACTAATAAATGGAAAATAACTAATAATGAATGACAATAGTTTCAATTTTTTGATAGACAGCTTAAGTGGAATCTAGGATATTATATGGTGTCTTAAGTATCTGTGTAAGAAATGATGAACCCCAAAATTAAATCCTCAAGAATCTGGGAAACTGTGAAAATACATAGCAATGAATTACGGAAAAGGAAAAAAGAAGAAAAAAATGGTCAAAATATTTCAGTGGGCACATTAAATTCAAGATTTTTATGTAATCCTGATTAATTTAAGTTATCATCTATATATACAGAATAAAGAAATACACACATTCTAGACCAGTGCATTGCAATTATTATAATCAATAATACATTTTGAGTTCTAACAACTCAACTTTGTACTTTCTATTTACACTGCTTTTTGTTCTTGTTAGTTTCTATTGAATTTTTAATTTAATCTGTATCATTAAATTTTAGTTCTTATTTTTAAGTTAGACCCTCTATTCCTACCCTTTTAAAGGTTGATTACAAATAACTCATGTGTACATTTATATTAATTAATCTTTAATAACATGTCAATCTCCTGTTGAAGAAAAGGACGAAAGAGGACTTTAAATATCTTTCTTAATTTAAATTATATTCTCCTCATGTCTATAATTTCTCTCCAATGTCTGGACCATTGTTTCAACCTACACATAATCCATTTGTCATTTTCTCTCTCTCTTTACATGCATTTAGAGTTTCCATCCCTGAACTGGTATTGGGAACACTACCTAGTGGATAGTCCTGCTTCTGTCCTTCAGTTTTAGTCTCACGTGTCACACATGCTAAGATAGGAGAAATTGTTGTCCTTAAAGAAAAAAAATCTAGATATTGCTGCCATAAAAATGGCAAATTAATTCCGGGCATGTGTAAGTAGCACTCGTCCTCTACAAATGGCCAGGAAGAGTTCAGCAGAAGGCACTCCACCCGCACCCTGCAGTTCTTCTCTACACTACTGGATTTAACCAGATCTGTGCCATAAGTTCTCATACTAAGCACCCAGAATGTTGGAATTTGGAGTTCCATAAGATGGGAAAATAGGACAATTTTGAAATACCTAAGTAGAAGTAGCTAACTCAAGTGGGACTATTATGACCATAATTTGAACAATTGTAAGAAAATCAAAATAAATCATAAAGCAAAGAAATGATCTAGAAGAGATTTACCAAGTCAGCCATTCCCACTGGTGTAAGTGGTTTAATCAGAAATAACAAAATAACAGCAACAGAGCACAGCTGTCTAGAAAACTTCTCAATCTGGCAGCCCGGAACCATCCTCTCTGGGGAGTGTGTCCATTGCAACTGGCTGTGGAGACAAGAGCTGTTTACTTCCCCAGGCTCTGAGCCTGAGATCTCAGTGGGTCGGCCCTTGGAGGCTGAGCTTAGAAGGCTTGCCTGAAGAAATAGGGTGATGTAATTCTAAAACCCATTTTTAGTAGAGAAAAATATAATTGTCTGAGTTTTTCAAAATGAGGATTTTCAGAAACTTTAAGATGTTTAGTTGTTCCCCAGCACTGCTTCTGACTGCAAGGCAGAGGAGCTATTAAGAAAATGATTTAAGTGTCACTGGGTAATGAAAGTTGTTGTGTCTATTAGTGTGCTTCCAATTGCACACTCAGAGACTGCTTCTTGAAGTGCTGGTGCTACATACCCAATGACCACGAAAAGAGCAACAGAGACAGCACGGTCTGTTGGATTAAGAACCGGCAAGGCTCCATCACTCTCCCTGCTACAGAGGGAAAACTGCTCAGCGGTACTGCGCCCGGATTCCTCCATCTGGAAGAAGGCATAAATTTCTGGTAACATAATGACAATAGTAATGTCAGACCCTGGATGTAGATATATTATATAGATATATATTTATTATTTATAGTGCCCTTATGTGACTATATCAAATATGAAAATTGAATAGGACAAAAATATAAGCCACTAGTAACTGGGGTTAAGAATGAAAGAATGAAACAAGGTTGTTAGAGGAAATGAAACATCCTACTGCTGCAAGAGAAATAAATTGAGAAGATAAATTATGGTCATCTTGTGCACAAGTCTAGAATTAAAATGTCCCAAAACTCATATTACTGAACTCTGAAGGGAACTTTCTGTGCATGTACCTTGAGTCAATGGATTCATCATTCCAGATATATCCACTGCATCAGGTGAGTGTTTTAAAAGGAAAACTAGTAAGATAGACTTTCACCTATCTGGCCTCTGCAATTGCGTCCTGCCCCGTCTTCCCTTCTGCTCATCTGATTGGCCTTGTAATAGCTTCCTGTCCTCTGCCTGGTCCTTATGCACTAAGGACGTCCCTAGGACACCATTTTCAGGTCATTTTTCTTACTGATATAACCACTTGCTTAGACTGGCAATTATACCCATGATTTCAAACATAGCTCTATGGTAATAGGTCCCAGATGAGTTCTATATCCATTTTAGCAGTTGCCTCTTGAACCACAACCCTAGACTACTCAAAGGCACTTCACACCCTATCTGCATTCAATGAATCTCATTACTCTCTTCCTGCCCTCCCTTTCCAAGTCACTCTTCCCATAATCCCAAACTTATTAAGTAACAATTCACAGGAGCCAAATAACACCTGCCTACCTAGTCATTCTATCTATTCTCAAGGCCACTAAATGGCATATTCTGCTCTGATGAAAACACATTCATCTCCATTTTTGTTGCAAATTCCTTTGATGAGGACCCACTTACCTCTCACTTAATTTACCTTTCCACATATTATCCATTCTCTCCGTTACACCTGTACATGAACTTCTTAAGTTTTCTTAAGTTGCGAGTTCGTGCTACTGTCTTTTATAAATTCCTAATGTGTTCCCCATCACTACTAAAAGCCTAAATCAAGCTCTTTAGAGGCATACCAGTCATCTCTTTCTGCCCCAAGTCTATGAGCTGGATCTATATACTTCACCTCGCTCTTTAAATAAATGTTGATTGAACCCTGGGCACAGCGTATTTATCCGTGTGGTAAATTTTATTCATGATGTACCGAGTTTGTGATGCCTTCCCTCACCTTTTCTCATTGAAAAAATCAATTCATTGTTCAATATTTATATTAATTTTGTCTTAAGATAAAATCTTATAAAGCAGCAAAGTTTAGCTAAATATATGCCAAGAACCCTAAACATTTTAGGTAAATCAGATACCACAAATTATTGTCTAAAACCACTGAGTACATTGTTGATCCTGAAAAAAATAAATAACACTATGCTTTTCTCAGCCTCTACACTTCATCTATTAGAAAAGGGTTTATAGTAGATGTTTTCTCAGATTTTAATCAGCATTTTTATTCTCAAGATACATAATTCAGTGTTTCAGAGTTGACGTTTTATGCCAACAAGGTTTCCTTTTAGGTTTCACAGAGAATTAACACACTCATTCACGGGAACAATCTATATCACAGAAATTCAACTTTCTCCAAAGTAAACTGTTAATTAATCACACACTCCACATAAAATTTATTATATAATTATAGAAAGTCTAAAATTAAATGAACTGTGATATTTATGTGGCATTTAATGTTTGAGAATATGTTAAAAGTTTATTATACAAAGGGAGAATAGTATTTTTGAAAATACAAATTAAGATTGTTGAGAGTAGCACAAATTTCAGACACTGAAACATTTTATCAAGTTGTTGAAATTTCAACAGTGTGATATTGCCAAAAAAATAGATTAATATTGTGCCATGGTAGAATGTAGAATTCAGAGTTGGTCTGTGTATACATGAAATTCAGTCACAATCAGACTCACTAAGCAGTTATTTTAAAAAATGAGACGGTGGGCTGGAGGAATGGCACAGCGGTTAAAGCATTTGCCTTGTAAGTGCAAGACCTTGAGTTCGATTCCTCAGCACCACATCAAGCTGGGCATGTTTGTGGAGCACTTCTAGCACTTGAGAGTTTGAGGCAAGCAAATTGTCCTGAGTCCAAAGTCAGCCTTGCTACACCAAAGAGTTCAGGACCAGCCTGGGCTACAGAGTGTGACCCCATCTCAGAAAGAGAAAAAAAAAAAAAGAAAGAAAGAAAGAAAGAAAGAAAGAAAGAAAGAAAGAAAGAAAAAGAAAAAAAATGAAATGGTATAGATATACTGTTAGCAAAATTTATTACATGAGAAAGATAAACTTAAATGAGTACAACACAATATACTAAAACATATATCGCATACACATTAAAGCCCTAAAATATGGAAAGTGAAATTTTTAAATGATGAGAAGCTAATAAACGTTGCTGGCCTTCCTATAGTGCTTGCTGTGTCTTAGGCACTGTTATAAGTGCTATGTAGGCATTAATTCTAGCAACAACGCTATTATTTTTTATGAGGAAGGTAAGACAAATTATATTTTAGTATATTCAATTTATAGAAAAACATCTTTTGCACAGAAAGTTAATAAATGTGGTGAAAGTCCCAATTAATAAGTGATAGAATCAGTTAAAAATCACGTGCTCTTAATAGAGTTCTTTAGCACTCTCTCTGTAAGTTGATATTAGAGGATATGCCCTTCTTTAAAAGAAAAAGAAACATAAAGATATTAAAAACAAGCAAAAAAGAGGTACGGATTTGACTGAAATTTATTATTTTGTAAGAAAATCAACTTTCTGTTTTAAAACAAACAACAGACTGAAAGTAAATACTTGCTGCACAGATGACCTGTAATTGTTCCCATAATACATGTAAATAAGAAAAAGGTAAATTTCCCTTTGAAAGTTTGAAGAGTATACGAAGCTGCAGTTTCAGACCATCTAACATATATCAAATTAAAAGTGAAAATTTTGACTGGGAAACAGGCAAATTAATTTTTTAAATGAAAAATACATCCTTATGCCTAAACTGAAAAAGACTGAGTAATTGATATAATATGTCATTTTTGCTGAGAATAGAATCTAGTGAATAAGTCTGAGGACAATAAGGCAAAATATGTAGAAAAGTTGAAGATATGACTAGTATTAAAAATAAAAACGTGACCGGTCAATTGTTCTCCTTGATACCTTCATCTAGAGAGATAACAAACACATAAAATAAAGACCTAGTAGAAAAACAATGAAAACAACCTAAGCATCTATTTAATGAGAACCATATTTTTAAAAAGACAGTATCAGCATATACAGTAAGATATACAAAAGAGGAAGTGCATGTCAGCATGAGCTAGCAAAAGTAGTCGACTTAAACAAAATGTCTGGGAGGGCCAAGGAGGGGAAAGAAAAGGGTTGCAATGTTAACATGATACATACGTGCACACAATACCTAAGCTTAATATAATGAATGTGCATTTCATATAAACAGTAATAAAATTTTAAAAAGAAATATTAAAAGCCCCATCTAAATAAAACATGTTGTACCCTGCATCCCATGTTGAAACATTTTTATGCCATTATTCTTGTGAATTTCATAAGAGGTACACCTGGGTATAGACAGTATTTTGTGTTTGGTACATTTCATTTTTTAAAAAAGCAGAAAACATTATTGTGAGGAAAACTAGGTACTCTACTGTAAAAAAATAACAAAACTGAGGTAAATTTATAAATTTCATATAACATCGCAAATTCTCCATCCATGCATATATGAACATTCACAAATTCTACTTTTAAAGAACTGAAATCATATGAAGCAAAATTATGATATGGTTGGATCAAAATAAGGAACTAGATGGACAGAAGTTTGTCGGATTTACCTTTAACACTATAATATATTTAAGCTGTTGTACTTATTTCTTTTATACTTTAGAGAAAGTATACTAAAATACTTTATTTCATATGTATTTTTATGAAAGCCTGTAGAAATGTGTAAGACTTTTAAAGTTAAACTGTAGCAGCTGGATGTGAGTTATTTGAAATTTTAAAGAATCAAGCAGAAAGCAGAAGTGGATGGAAGTTTTAAGCAAGCATTTTTCTTAAATTTATCACAAGGAAGTGTTATTAAATTACATTTTAAGCTACAGAAATGCTATTACAGATATAAAAGTAATCTATGGCAACTGGAGGAGAAATGCATACCCACTAGCACCTTGAAAAACGGCTAGGGCTTCTGCATTTTTATTTCTTATTCTTTGGAATAGCATAAAAGAACTGATAAGATGGTTTAATTAAAAATAGAAAAGAATAGTGCTCTGTGAGGTAGCCTAGTAACACTGCTACTACATCCACATTCCCTCAGCTGTAGGACCTGCTGAATATTTGTAGGAACACAGTATGTTTTAAAGCAAGAGTCCCTCATTACCTGTGTTGCTTTTATCCCTGAAATAGACATGAGAGTGGAGAAGTCAATTTCCTTCTTTACCTCAGTTTTTTTTTTTAAATCTATTTGCAGGATGCATATATTTTTAATACAGATACTGCGTGTAATTAACTCATCAACTGAACCACTATTTTCACTTCTAAAACCAAAAGCCTAACATATAATTTTATTGGGATCAATTTGTAATTCACTCATTCATGAAAAACAGAGGCAGGAAATTTATCAAATAGTGATAAATAGCCCTTTGACTAGTCTGAGTAGGTCATTAAGCTTTTCCCTTGGCCAGGACCTTTATCAGCTTCATGTTGTTTTGGTTTGAACTTAACTATACTTTTTTTTTTTTTTTCTCTGAGTTAGTGGAGAGAGGCTGACAAGTGGGAAGAAGCAGTTTCATATACTCCTACAGAGTTAAGGGTTTGGCCCTTTGGCACAGAAAGAACCATTTATTTACTCCAAAAATCCCTGGTGCTCATGTTATGTATAGCCCATCTTCTTTTGAAATATGATTATTATAACAAGGCAGATCCTTTATATTTTAACAATATCACAACTTATGGATAAAGCCCATCAATCATTACATCTTACCACTTAATGCAGGCTATCTGATTACTAAAGCACATATACTCATTTATGGTTTTTAATTTATTCAAAAATAATTGAGTGATTGCATTACATTCTGAATTCTGCACTTAAACACACATGCACACATGCACACACATGCACACACAATCTCATTCTCATTTATGTTTGTATAGTCTCAGGTGAATCACAAGTGGATAAAATCAGGCTCTGACACATGCTGCATATAAATTGTCTAGTTAAAGATAATTTCCTAAACATATGAATTTGTGACTCAAAGGAATAAAATCATTTTTGAAATGCATAGGATCCACACCTGCTATGATCAACTCACTCTTCTCTCAATTGAATCCAAATGAAAAATGAATAACTTCTCCTATCATCCTTCATTAAGAATTTCTAAAGTAGAATGATAGGTAAGAAAAAGAGCAAGGCACTCTGACACTGTCCCGATGCATACGGAAGCTTGGGCAGGAGGCCACACACACCCATCCTCCTACACAGAGCAGTCCGAAGTGCCACAACTGCTCACTGTTGTGCATGCCATGTATGTATGGCCACAGAACCTATTCTAGAAATGGTGGATTTCAAATTGTATTGTGACAACCTGAAGATTTTAATAGAACGCCTTTCCATATATTTTAATAGAAAATCTTTACCTACTTACTTCCTTGAAAATGCAGATGAAATACTTCAAGCAAAAGACAAAACCTGGTTAAATGAACAAAAAAAACCTAAATTCATGCTGTCCACAAGAAGAGACTTCCTTCATCTTAATTAAGATGGAAGGTAAAATTATGGAGAAAGACATTCTATACAAAAAAAAAAAAAGAGTGGACACGAGTGGCGGTACTTACATAAGAGAAAATTGACTTTTAAGTCCAAACCTGTCCCAACAGATAAAGTCATCATTCAGTGAAAAAGGGGTTGAATCATCAAAAGGATATAACAACATATAAATATATGTGTACATAAGTGTGCCTAAGTATATAAAGAAAATGCTAATAAATATAAAGGGAACTATAGACTGCAGTATAATAGTAGTAGGGGCTTAAATATCTCACTTGCAGCAAAGACAGATCATTCAAACAAAAAGTCACTAGAGAACTATAAGACCTGATCTCCGTATTAGGCCAAAAGAATATAGCAGACATACAGAACATTCCATCTAACAGTAAGCAAACTGTGCCTTCTCAGCTCATATCAAACAGTTCATGGTATGTTAGACAACAAAATAAATTTAGACTGAAGACATCTCATACATTTTCTGACCACGTGGCTGTGAAATTAGAAATTAAAGACAAGAAAAATTTCTTAAAATCCACAAATCTATGAAAATTAGACAACCTAAACAATCAGTGAGTCAAAGAAGAGATTAAAAGAAATATTTCAAAATATCTTGAAAAATGAAGATAAAAAAATACATTAAAACTTAAAGGGGAAACAAAAAGAGTTCTATGAGGGAAGTTTATACCTACAAATGTCAGTATAAAAAAAAATAAACTAAAAGAACCCAACATGTCACTCTTAAAGGAACAAACTATGATGTAAAAAATCCTTGCATCACACTTAAATAAATAAACAAGGACTTCAGTTAGTGGAGGAGAAAATATGATCACAATAGACATCTCAATAAGTAAAATTGAGATTTAAAAAATAAAAAGTTAAACAAAACTAACACTTGATTTTAAAAAGTGGAACAAAGTTTACAAATATTATACTTAAAAAAATTGAACAGACTCCTGTTTTTTAGAAATGAAGAGAGGAAACATTATAACAGGTACAAGAAAGATACAAAGGTATATAATGACTATAAACATCTAGATAGTAATAAATTAAATACTTAGATGAAATAAACACATTATTAAATTTGTTGACCCTCAGAGAAAGATCCATTAAAAAAATAAAATCTGAACAAAATGAGTAAGGAAATTGAATCAGGAAAGAAATCTCACCATTAAAAATACCTCAGGACCTTGTGGTTTCATTCCCAAATTCTACAATTTCAACAAGTATTTTAAGAAGTAACACAAATCCTTCTCAAAGTCTATTGTGGTTTGAAATATCATGGAATGTCCTCCAAAAGTCTCATGTATTTGAATGTCATTGATTGTCTATGGAACCATGTGCTCTTAGGAGATTGGGGTCTACTCTGGAGGGTTGTATCATAGGCATGTAAAGTGGATTATAGGTGTGTAGTGGGGGTTTACCACATGTTCCACACCTGGATCCAGGAAGGGCTGATCACTGGTATGAGACCTGGAAGTATATGTAATCTGCTTCCTGCCTTCCTCCGAGGACTAGTTCCAACTTGTCTTGACTTGGCTTCCTGTTTTTGATGTCCTGAGATGCTGTCACCACCTCTGGTTCTGACATATGCTTCCACTGTTATTGGCCACCTTGAATAGACTGTGACCTTCTGAAACTGTGAGCTAAAATATACCTTTCCTCCTCTAAATCTGTGGATGTTGGGTATTGAGTCATAGCAATGAAAAAAGGAACTAAGACAAAGCCTTACCATAAATTAAAGAGGAAGGCTTTCAAATTTACTTTATGAGGCCAGAATTAGTCTTCTTACAGCAAAACCAGACACATACACTCCAAGAAAACAAAGTTTCAGACCTATTCCTTTTGTAACATAGCTGCAAAACTCCCCAGTGAAATACCAGCAAGCTACACCCAGCAGCACACACTCCAGCGTGCATGTTCAAAGAGATCAAAGCCGGCATTCAATGGAGCCACATGTGTGCTCACATTTGTCACAATATTATTTCCAACAGACAAACAGAGTCAGCTTACACACCCCTCAACGAGTGAGTGGAAAAAGAAATTGTGGCATACATACACTTTGGAGTATTACTTGTCCATAAGGAATGAAACTAGATCATTTGCAAAAAAAAAAAAAGATGTGTATAACTGGAGATCATCGGATAAAGGAAATCAAACAGGCACAGAGACAAGTGTTGCATGATCTTTTTTCCCTCAATATAGAATCTAGGAAAGAAATACATATGACATGCAATGAAGATGGGACCTATGAACAAAGGAAACAGGCTTAAGGGGGAGGGCCAAGATAGAGCAGGGGGGAGGGTGGAAATGATGCAAGTTCATTATATGCATATGTAGAAATATCATAAACCCACTAATCTGTACAATTAATATGTGCTAATTGTTATACTTTTTAATAAACTAAGATCAGCCACTATGATCCAGTGTTACTTATCTCATGAATACAAAGATGGTTGCACCCAGGCAATTCTATATACGCTTAGCATAAAAGACGAAATTATACATACAGTCACCTCAGTCCATGCAGAAAGTGCAATGAACAAAATCCACAAATTAGGTATAGAAAGAATGCATTCCAACAGAACAACAAGAGCAAAATATATATAATAAGCCCACAGCTGAGATAATATTCAGGGATGGAAAGACAAGAATTCACATTCTTAGCACTTCCATTCCAAATATTCTAGAAAGTCTTAGTAAGAAAAAGTAGATCGCAACACAACTCTTAGGGAAATTAAAACTAAAACAAAGTGAAAGAGGGAGGTAGGGTGGGAGGGAGGGAGGGGTGGATAGGGAGAGGGACAAAAGGAGAGTGGGAAAGTACTTGTCACCTTGACAAGATACATAGGTGCACAAAATGATCAACTTCATTGTAAACCTTAAATTTTGCACTTATACATATCAATAAAATGGGGGGGGGAGAACAAGTAGATAAGAGAGAGGAACTAAAGCATCCAAATTATTTATAGATAACACAACTTTATACAGGAAACCTCACAGACTATACCCAAAAATTTTAGAGCTCAAAAATAAATTTAGTAAACTGCTGATATAAAATTGACACATGAAAATCACTAAAATGTCTAAAAGTTAAATAATAAAAATAATAATAATAATAAAATTTCATTAACAATAGCTGCCCAAATAAAAAAATAGCCAGGAATAAATTTAGCCAAGATGTATTCGTTAAATACTTGAGATATTGATAAAAAAGATGTAGAAGGCCAAAAAAATAGAAAGATATCCTGTGTTCATGTAATGGAATAATTAATGAAACTAAAATATAGAAACTACACAAAGTAATCTGTAGATTCAATGCAATTTATATCACATTTTAATGAGATTTTTAATAGAATTTAAAAAATAACAGCTCATGTGTAATCACATAAGATCCTGAATAGACAGAGCTGCCTTGGAGAATACAAACTAGTCTAGCTAGGTATAGTGGCTGCACTTCTGTAACTGCAGCACTCTGGGAGGCTGAGGCAGGAGGATCACAAGTTGAGGCCTACCATGACTCAGTAGGACCCTTTCTCACAATAAAAGATAAGAAAAATATTTGCAGATCTGAATACCAAACGAAGGAGGAAGAGGAAAAAGAGCGGAAAGAATAGCAAGAGAGGAGGACAGTGAACACGAGGAGGAGGTGAAATCTCAATGCATCACAATAAATGACTCCAAAATATGCTTCAAAGCTAATAGTGATTGAATTAGCATGATACTAGCATAAAAACAAGAATGGGCCAATGGAAAAAGGACAGAGAAGTCAGAAATAAATCCATACATTCACAATCAATTGATTGTGGACAAAGATGCTAAGAACATGTAACAAGAAATTTTAGTCACTTTCTCATTCCTGGGACACAGTACCTGACACTCCAACTTAAGGTTTCAGAGATGTATTTTAGCTCAAAGTCCCAGAGGTCCCATTTGATGCATGGTTGACTTGCAATGGAGGAAGGACAGAAGAATGGACTGGCAGGGAACCGTTCTTCACAACAGGGCAATCAAGAAAGAAAGAACTCAAGGAGAGAGATATACCCTTCCAAGGGTATATCTTGGTCAAGCCCCCAGTGACCCACCTTCCAATCAGGCCCCACACCCTACTAGCCCTCGCACATGAGGTTATTATAAAAGACCAGAGCACTCCACGGTCCCAGAACTTTCTGAACACGTGAGACTTTTGGAGACATGTCAGACACCTAAAATGGAGAAAAATAGCTTCTAATAAATGTTATTGAGAAAATTAGATATTTGCATGCAAATAATGAAATTATTTTACACCATATAAAAAAGACATAAATTGAGAATGTAAACACAAAATCTGAAACGTTGAAAGTACAAAGGAAAAAATGCAGTTCTATGACATTGATCTTGGCAATACTTAAAAAAGAAAGAAAAAAGAAATCACAAACAAGAAAAACAAAAATACAAAAATGAAATTACCCTAAACTAAAAAGATCCTGAATATACAGGGGGAAAACTGAGTGCAGTGACAACTCATAGAACATGAGAAAATATTTGCAAAGCAAATACTTGATGTGAATTAAAAATTCAAAATGCACAAGAAACTCAATATCAAGAAAAATAACTTGATTTTAAAAACGGGGGAAAGGACTTGAACAGCCATTTGGCAAAAGGAAGAATACAAAAGACCAACAAATTCCTAACATTTCTATCATCAGGAAAGCAGAATCTAAAACTCCAGGGAAATATCACCTCACACCTGTTGGGATAGCTAATAACAAAAAAATGAGATGGATTTGCAAGGATGTGAAGAAAACAGAATTCCTGTATATTGTTCACTGGAATATAAATTAATATAGAGGTTATGGAAAACAGTGTAAGAATGCTATGAAAAATAAAAGTAGAACTACATATAATCCATCAACCTTGATACTAGGTATCTATTTAAAGGGCATGAAATCTGTATGTGTCAAACAGGAATCCACCTTTACAAGTTCATCTCACCTTATTCAGAATAGTCGTGATATGGAATTAATCTGTGTTCATTAGTATTGTCAAGGGGATACTACTCAGCTCTTAAAAAAAGTCTTGTTAATGTGCACTAGCATGGGTGAACCTGGGATATGTTATATGAAGTCAAATGAGCCTGACACACAAGGAAGAAAACCGCACTACCTCATATATAATTTAGACTCCATAAAATTCATAGCAAAGAGCCAGACACTGATTAGCTGAGGCTGGAAACTAGAGGATGGTGGCAATATATTTTGCAAAAGAATGTTTCAGCAACACAAGAGGAATAAACTCAAAAGATGTGTTTACAACACTTGAATCAAGAGGTTGAGCAGGAGGATTACCAAATTCAAGGCTCACCTAGGCAAATTAATTAAGATCCTGTCTCAAAGTTAAAAAAATAAGAATAAATAAAATGAAAAAGTAGCTGGAAATTAGCTTCATAACATAGTGCCCTTCAATTTGAGTACCAACACTGAAAAAATGGTTAATAATAGCAATACATTGCATACTGAACAGAACTGAGAAAGCAGATCAATACAAAAAAAAAACTGGTTTGTGAAGTACTGCCTATGTTAATTGGCCATATTCACCCATTGCATAATATATCGATAATGTGGTACAAACCCATGTTATGTGTCATGCACATGCCCATAAAATAGGCAACAGGCATGACATGATGACACACCCTGCAACACCAACCGTCCTTAAAGATCTGTGTGAAAATAGGTAGATGCAAAAGAACAAATGTATGATTCCATTCATAAGAAATGTCCAGAATAGACAAATTTTGGAAGAAAAAAAAGCAACCAGATTTATGGTTGCCAAGGCTTAGGAACAAGGCAAGTCAGGAGGAGTGCCCGTCCATGGGTTCCCTTAAAGGCTGATGAGATACTCTGTAATTAGATGGAGAAAAAGTTCTGTCACTAGATACTGCACAATGTCGAGATTGCAGTCATTCAACTTTTTACTTTAAAATAAAGCTTAAAAGTGATTTTTATCTTATTAAAAGTTTTCATCATTTTTCTAAGATTTTCTTTCCTAGAAAGACAAATTAGGCCCAAAGGCAAGCAGAGGTCATGTATTTGAATTTATCGTTTTTAAAACTCAAATGTATTATGCAGAGTCCAACTAAATTTGCTTTGCTTTTGTACCACCTTTATTGTTTAGACATACTGATTTATAACACCGTCATTTATATACTGTGAGCATGAACTCAAACCAAGTCCAGTTTCTTGTACACTAGGGCAAACCAGGAAATCAAGAAACATTTGCCATCGTCAAATCTCAATCCTCAGCAGACAACACCCCCCAAGTCTGGATCAACAACACTCAGATGCTCCCAGTTTTTGAGATGGTCCATGTTGCACTGCTGTTAATTTCAATTTTCTGTTTTGTGCTTTTACTAAAATCATTTTTTCAATCTTTTCCATTAAGTTTTTTCTCTCTCATGGCAGTAGGTGAACAAGTAAACTTCAAGGACACACTTCAGCCCCTCTCGAACAACTGGCTCAGCCTACACATTTTCAGACAGGAGAGTTTCTTTTTTGCATCTTTAGAACCATTAAAAAGCAAATTATTGCATAATGTTTAATTATGCAAATTAAACACAAACGGTTATGTAAGCAAAGCCGAATTGTAAATATTTTCCCTTGGGAATATGTATTAATATTATGGGATGGTATAAAACTTGGTAGGGGGAGAAAATGTGTTTGGCTACATGGATAGCTCTGTGGTCTATTTTTTCTTTGAAAGGTTTTGAAAAGTGGAAAGATCATTTTGTTACATTTCCCTTATTCTTCTTTTTAAAATAACAAAAGAAGATGCAAGCCCTACAAATGGCTAGTATTGAAGGTTTACAATTGAATTAAAGATTGTCAAACATGAAAAGTAAAAGGGAAGGAAATAAGGAAGGAAGGAGAGAAAGAAGGAAGGAAGGAAGGAAGGAAGGAAGGAAGGAAGGAAGGAAGGAAGGAATCAAAGAATGAAAAAAGGTAGGTAAGCAGTCAGGCAGGCAAACTGCTCTTGGCATGTTGCTGATCTACAACCCAATCAAATTCCTTAAAGCCAGATGAGCAGCAGGACCACGTACTATAGAACCTGAAGTAGCTCTCAGATACCACGCTAAATGTGGTGTGTGGAGTTCCCAAAATGACATCATTTAGTGATGGAGTTTAAATTTTATTGATAAGTTATAATAAATAAAGTTATTTTTTAACTCTGGTAAAAAAAAGTGATGTTATAACCTCATGGTTCTGCTGAATTGGCCACTACATATTATGCAGGCTTTGAGACACAATTTAGGACGTTATAATGTAAAAGAAAAAAAAAATCACAAAAAAAATTGTTTCTTAAAGGAACAACTATATTGTTATGGGTTTAATTTTTTTCTTTTTTAAAAAGTGAGATCAAGAAGTAAGTTACTCATAAAAATTATGAAGATTAACATGATGGGTTTTATGCGTGCATTTTATTTGTAGATTTTTTTCTGAGAAGATTTTCATGACCCTCACAAGAGTTATTTTCTTCTCTTATGCTGATGAGAATGTTTTTAACCTTATGTTTAATTCAACAAATCATCATTCCCCCACAAAGAAGTATTTTATTAGCAACTATAATATCTTAATACACATTTGCAGTAGTCTCCTCTGGGAAATTCCAGGTAAAGATGGCTTCATTCTTCATAAATTTAAAATTTGTTTTGATAACCTCTAAATATATAGTCCATACTCTGTTTATGTGATCATTTAAATTCTTCTCTGTGGAAAATACTTCTCCCTATGTAGGAAAATTCCTCATATGCTGATCAAAACCAGGCCTCACTATATCTAGAAACAACTTTGCAAGGACCTGGGGTTTTCAGTAGTGCCTTCTGTTTCAGAAATTAAACTTAATGGAATCCCAGTAGACTGCTGCATTATATACAAGAATGTATTCAAATCATTATACATAATAACAGAAAATTTCCATCCCGGGCTCTATTCAGTGTCAATTCCTTGCCAAACTATTCATAAATGTAGATTCCATAATCCATTTCTCATATGTTATGTGAATCCTTTGGGTAGTGGAACCTCATAATTAGCAAAAGGTTTTTCCAAGGATCTTCTATGAGTTGATTTTGTGACTAACAGCATGGCATAGAATGTCTTTAATTATTTTATGTACTAACAACAAATAACTCAGTGTTCTCAAAATTGATATAAGAATTTTCTTGGGTCATGTTTTAATGCAGAACAATAAAACAGAGCTCAAAATTCAGGGCAGCTGGAAGACAAATTTCTGGGTAGCATGACGGACACCTTCCCACTGATTCACAATCCCAATTTAATTTGTTCTTCAATCAAATGACAACTACTGTAAGTGTTCACAGATAATCAAAATTCAGAGGGATAAATCATAAGTGAGAATTTTATTTCTCTTTGCAAACATCTTGAAGTTCATGAGTAATTTGCTATATGTCTAATCTCCCATTAGCTGGAACATGAGGTCCTTTATGATTCTGACTGTATTACACCGTAATAATGACAGCCAATCAATGAAACAGACACACCTGAACAGTTGGAGATAGAGGATGAAAATACAATCGATGTGTTCCAGGAGCAGACAGGAAGTGTCTACTGAAAAGGGAACCTGTAATAACTCTGTTCTTACAGACCAAGAGGACATTTTCAACTAGAAAACTACTACAGCGGTGTTTTTTCTATTGTTTTATTTTCTCCTGTTGTATTCTGTAGTTACACCATAAAGTATCAGGTGTATGTCCGTTTTGATTGGCATCAAGTGGAAATGGGATGGGGAAATGCTGTTTCTGTGAAAAAAAAAAAAAACACAAAAACCCCCTTTGTGCATTAGTGGAAGGCTCAGTCAGCTGTTATCTCTGTATTCCAATGAAGTTATTTTGCTCTCACTGTCTTAACAAGAAAATTCAACAACATAAAAATCTTTGTACATCTCATTTGATCAGAGGATTTTAATGTTTTTCATTTACCATTGTGAAACTATAGACAATTTTATAATTTTTTATGTGTATAGCTGTTACTTGTAGAGAAATCTGTCTCTAAGTAGGAGTAAATCACTTTTCAATTGAAAAAAAAAATCCTGGTTTTCCATTTAAGTCAAGCATCTTGTTATTTAAATAAACTGCCTGTTTAAAATGAAAAAAAAAGCCACTGACTTATGTAACAAGTGATATTTCTTTCTTGCAAATAATAAATCTGCAATTATGAATCCCAAATTCCTTGATTCCCCCCTAAAGTACTGCCCTCCCTCAATCACTAGAATGAATAAAAATGTCAAAACTCACTTTCCTATTGGAAAATCTATAACTTGGATATAATCTTGTAATCTCGTAAAGTCAATGAACAGTAATCCTACCATTTTATCACTGATAGGACTTGAGATACTCTGCATCTCTCCATTTCTAACAGAGATTAGGACATAGATCTGCAACTCATCCCTATTCTCTTCCTCAGGGCAAAGGCAAAAAATGTTCTCTTGATCTTCTGCTTCCATCAGTGTTTCTCTGTATACGTCACAGTCATCAGTCCCCAAAATTGACATAGTAGATTTATTTATTATGAAATTTCTCCAAAACAGAAATTTTGTTAGTTAGATTTCCATTGCTGTGACAAGATACCTGAACTAACCACGCAAAAAGAGGAAAGGCTTATTCTGGCTCCTGCTTTCAAAAGTTTCAGTTCACAGTCACTTGGCCTCATTGCATTTGGCCTATGACAAAACAGCACGCATATCGTAGCAAGAAGTATGACATGGAAGAGATTGCTCATCTCAAAAAGCCTGCCAGGCAGAGAGGCTGAGACAGCAGGAGGAGGCACGGTCTCAATATTCATTCAAGAGTCTGTCCCCCAGTGATCTCGCTTCCTTCCAACTAGGCTCCACCTCCCAGCACCTCTCAATAGCACCTCCCATAGCAGCACAGCTGGCAGCCAAACTTTAAACTATTGAAACCTTGGGGGAAATCTCTAGATCCATAAGATGTCTTATTCTAATGAATCCCGTGTAGTACAATTTTCTGACAGATGAAAATAAAAATGTTTAGAAGCCAACTATTTTTATAAATTAAACAAAACCATTGTTAGGGTCAGTTGCTCCTTTTTTTCTTGTCTTGTTTTTTTTTTTTTTTACAATGCATTTTCCACATAGCAACTCAAAGTAATCTTTTTTAGAAAAGATAAAAAACTTTCCTAATATACTTAATACTCTTCTACAATTTCTTATTACATTCCAAATAAATTTTTTTGCTCTCTGTCACTGCTTCCCAGATCACATAAAACTAGACTTCAGCTTAATTGAATAAGTTCATCAAAGCATTACAATTCAGCCAGGATGGCCTCTCCGCATTTCGTAGAACATGAAACACTTTATTTCTCCGATGTTGATGCACTTTCTCTATGTCTACTATTTGTTTTCCCCTATCTTCACATGGCTGGTTCTTTCATTCATTTTAGCTTACTTCAAATGATAAGTCCTCAAAGACATTATAAAATATTAAGTCTCTTAAAAATGTATTTGTCAAGGAATCATTCTAATTGCTTACTTGGTATAGCTTGTTTGAAGCCACAATCATTTTGGTTAGATGTCATCTTCTAATCTTTGACCTTCTTGAAACAAAATATCAATCTGTATGGCTAGGGATGACCCATAATTAACACCCAAAATAAAAACAATGCTGTATTATTAGTTGGTACTCATATTATGTATATATATATTCACCCCCTTTGGTCTTTTCGGTCACTGTCAACAATGGAACTCTGTCTTTACAAAACTGTACCAATATAAAACCAATACACATTATCACCCTAAAATCATTATATCTGGAGTCAAGTCTTTAGGAATTAGGTAAACTGAAATGAAGTCATTATGTCAGGACACTAATCTGATAAAACTGGAAGCCTTATAAAAAGAATAAGGGATCTCCTCCTGCACCTTCTTTTAAGAGGAAACGCTGTGTTGGGCTGGAGGAGTGGCTCAGTGGTTAAAAGCACTTGCCTAGCAAGTGCTATGTCAAGTGCTAAGTACCCAAGTTTGATTCCCCAGCACCACATAAGCTCGGCGTGGTGGCTCACACCTGTAATCCCAGCACTCGGGAGGCTGAGGCAGGAGGATTGCCGTGAGTCCAAGGCCAGCCTGGGCTCCATAGTGGGTTCAGGACCACCCCGGGCTACAGAGTGAGACCCTGTCTCAAAAAAGAAAAAAAAAAAAAAAAAAAAAAGGAAAAGGAAACGCCGGTGAAGAAGTGCGCATCTGCATCTCCAAGACAAGAAGTAATCCCTCACAAAAGAGAGAGAGAGAGAGAAAAGAAAAAAGAAACTGAGATCATAAACTTCCCAGACACTTAAACTTCTTAGAAACAAATATCTGATGCTAAAGTTACAATATACGATATTTGGCCGTAGTAGTATGAGCAGACTAAGGCAGCTGCCAGCTCTAAGCACTGAATTGCATGTGATGTGCACACAAAAACACAGAGAGGGATCTCTTTTTTCCATTGTATTTGAAATTTTCAACTTAAGCCCTCATGAGACATGAAAAAGTAAAGCATGAATTTTAATTATATGTTATTTTGGTTTTGTAAATCTTGAATTCTTGAAAACAATAGCAATAATGGAATAGAGAAAATAAAGAAGCAGCTGAATGAACTGTGGCACTGTGTAAAGTAGTAAAAGGTGAATGGCTGCTCTCCTCCATGCTCCACTCTAAAATGCTTTATATTCTGCAGATTCAATTTACGTGCTTCCGGCTCCCTCTCTCTTTCCAAGCACAATTAATCATTCCTTCTATACTCCCAGAGTCCCTCGCACATACTTTTATGTGGTATTGATTCAGTTCTCCCTTGTTGTTAAGGCTATTTGTTAACATCTGAGTCTCCCCACTAAAATGCAAAATGCCTTAGAGTCTGTGCTAGGCCATGCTTTCTATTGTCTTCGGATTGCACATGCAACAGTACAGAAGTGGTGCTTCACGAATTTTTGCTGAGCGAATGAGTAAATGAAAAGAAGAAATGAATAATTAAGCAAATGGAGAATAGGAAAGCAACACTGGTACAAATGTCAGGCAATCCTATTTCTGGGAAGATACTATGATTAAAATACCTGAGATTGAAAAATTTGAAATCTCAGAAAATAAATGACTAGAAAAACACATATGTGCACATATGTATTATTTATTGCATGCATATGTATAAATATTTCCATATATATTCATAATATAAATATACAGATACATGTCACAGTATAATTATAGAAGAAAATAGCTTTCAAAATGCACAATTTTTAAATTATAATCTGTACTGTATCCTTGGGTAACAATGCAGGACAGTACTGCGGTTAGCCTTGAACCAACCCTATTCTCCCGTTTCCTACTCACAGTTTTCACTGAAGAAGGACTGCAGAGTCAGTCCTGTGAGAGTTAAGTGACTTACCAAGATACTGTCTCAAAATAAATGTCAAGGGGGCTAGAGAAATACCTCAACGGCTAAAGTGCTTGCCTAGCAAGCTCAAGAACCTGAATTTGATTTTCCAGCACGACATAAACTGGATGTGGTGGTGCATGCCTGTAATCCCATGCCTTGGAAGGCTAAAACAAGAGGACTGTTGTGTGTTCAATGCCAGCCTGGGCTACATAGTGAGTTCAGGACCAGTCTGGACTGCAAAGTGATACCTTGTCTCAAAAAATAAAAATTAAAAAACAAACAAAAACTAGACTGAGGATGTAGCATAGTGTGAATGGCCTGGGTTCTTTCCCTAGATCAGCAGCAGCAGCAGCAGCAGCAGGAGGAGGAGGAGGAGGAGGAGGAAGAAGAGGAGGAGGAGGAGAATTATCAAATATGCTGCAGTGCAACAACATCCTGAGCTAATAAGGAATTGGATAGAATCTCTCAGACTGACTTCCAGTACATACTAGAAACAGAATATTCTTGAATTCTCTAGCCAAGCCACTCACATTTTCCAGGGTATAAAGTTCTGACAGGCTTGTTCCTGGGGACATTATCAGTAGTGCAAGAGGGACACATGTGATCAAGAAACAAGATTTCCTGATTGTCAGAGGACTAACCTACTCAGAATCCTGGATCTTACTATCCCATGCTGCCTATCTGTATGTAACAAAGCCGCTCTATGCAACTTCTTGTGTTGGGGAAAGTGTTCTCACCAGGCTCAGATAAATAGGTAAGAAATACCTAACGAACCTGCTTTATTTTCCTGATTTTCCCAACCGCTTACAGAATCCTCTAAACAATTTTCCCTGTTTTTAAGAATCCTAGGATAACTGATACTATAAATTAGATTCTCTCATAATTTTCTATTACACAGAATGAATCTTATCTTAAAGTACAATTAGCCTGTATTTAATTTTCATTTACACTTGTCATCACATCACATTCCCCATCATAGCAGAGAGCTCATACATCTGACCAATTGCATTAGTTTCCTTTTCGTCTTGTAACCAAACACCCTATATTAGTGTTCTCATTCATAAAGTGATCTTTCCATTGTAAAGGTCAGAAATCCCAAATGAGCTGTTGACTGTATTCTTTATGGAGACTCGGAGCAGGTTCCTTTTTCTTGCCTTTTCAAATCTGCTATTAAAAGCCAATAACATTTATTGGCTCATGATCCTTGTGATTTGCATCTGGAGGGTCCCCAAAAGCTTCCTGTACCTACAAATACTGTGTACTACTGGAAGGTGAGGTCAGGCTGCAAAGGGTGATTGAGGCTTGACCTGGAGTGGTGTGTGCTGGTTTCACCCTTCTTCCAAGATACAGCTCAGTTCAGCCATGCATTGAGAATCTCTGTCCCTGGGTCGGATTCCTGCTCCGTTCCACTTTTTCCAGCTACCTGTCTGTGAATGGACACTAATCTCTGAAACTATGAGATAAAATAAATATTTCCTCCCTAGTTGTGGATGTCAGGAACTCTGACTCAGCAATGAGTAAGTAACTAAGACAATCCTATTTCAGCAATTACATCACTATCCATGTTCACATTGCTTCCTCTTACCCTGATTGTGCTGTCTCTGTCTAGTCTCTTAATTATTATATCAGGCTAAGTCAGAGAATTCAGAATAATGCCCTCCTTCAAAATTCTTAACATTTTCACGTTGATAAAGTCCTCTTTGTCATTTAATGAACATGTTCACAGATGGAGATTTGAAATATGAGTATATTTCAGAATCCACTACTCAACCTACCACACAGTCCACCCCACAACAGCAGCAGAGCTTACTCTATGATTTTCTCGACATTGCTGTCTATCAAAAAGCCATAATAATGAGGGTGTCTATGGCACATAATCTGTATAAGGGGAGAGCAAACATTTTTTGTATTATTCTTTATAAAGAGATTGAGCTAAAAGAGCATAAAACATAAAAAATTAAAAATAAGTGTGCAAATAATGAAGCTACATTAATTCACTGACAACAGTTTCTTAGACTATCCATACTTCTGTAGCAAAATATCATCAACAGGATCATTTATAAAAATTATAAATTTGCTTCTTACAATTTGGGGGCAAGAAAGTCCAAGAGCAAGGTGCTGGACAGTTAGGTAGAAGTCTGGTGAAGGCTACATTCTGCTACAAAGATACTGCCTGGGTGCCATGTCATATGGAGGGCAGAAGAGCAAAAGGAGCCAAGCCAGTTCCTCTAGCCCTTGTATAAGAGCACTAATCCATTCATGATGAAGGTGACCTCATCACCAAATCATGATCCTAAATTCATCTTTCAATACTGTTCTGTTAGAGATTACGTTATGTGACAAGCATTCAAATCACAGCATAGTGAGGCCTAAAACAAAACAGACAAATCAGAAAGAAAAAAAGCAAGAATAAATATCCTAAGACAGAAGTATTAAAACACCTCAGGACACTGTTTACTCACACATTCAGAACCCACCGAAGAGGCACTTGTAGAAAAATATTCCATCTCTCTTCTACCTTTAGTTGACAAAAAAGTAGTAAAATAAAAGCCGAATGCAAAAATTCAAGGCATTTATTTGGCAATTCCTATATAGAAAGTTGTATATGCAACTATGTAAAAAACAGTAGAAGCCATACTACCGAAAAGGTACCAGTAGACATGGGCTTTTGTTCTCTCAGTAACTTGATCTTACCATCTACTGAACCGCGTGCTGTTCTATCTATCAACATCCTGTCACAGTGAGACAGGATCTTTACTTTAAAATTAAGATTAGATTACAATTAAGTCAAACTAGTTTAAAATTGAGACTTGAGGTGTAGCTCCACTGTAAAGCACATGCTTATGTCCTAGATTCATTGCCTACTTCCACCCCCAAAAAAGCATATTTTATGATGGTAGGCTTTTAGCTATAATCTTTTTTGTCTCAGAGTTTTTAATCTCTTTTTTTTTGTACCACGATATGCTACTTTACAACTTCACTTGCTTTTATTCATTACAAAAAAAGAAAGTCATAAAATAAAATAAGAAAAAGCATTCATTTTAAAGTAAAAGATAATTTGTTATAATAGTAAATGATGTTGGTGCCTGAAGACATGAAAGAAGCTCATAACAGCCTACTTCTCTTACTTACTACAACTATAAACTCTAAAACAGATCAACTATACCAAACCGCTGCATGCCTTCTGCCAGGAAACAGGATGAAAACCATATGAGACAAATGAGACAAAGTGAAAAGAAAATTAAATAATAAATATAAACCCAACCATATCAATAATTTTATTTAATAAAAATTCTGAAGCACAATTAAAATTGAGAGTGTCAGATTGTCTAAGCCAAGATCCAAGTATATATTATCTCAGAAAAGACATATATAGTTAAAAGGTAAGTCATAGCAAAAAGTGTCACTACAAAAACACAAATTATAAGAAACTTGGAGTATACACATTGACATAAGACAACAGTGAATCACAGAAAGAAAGAAAACTGCTAATGAGAGTGTCATTATGTGATTACTAAATGTCAATTCACTTGAGAGAAATATTCTAGTTGTGTAGACATATCACAACAAAGCTTTGAAATTCTTAAACACTATAGGACTGAGAAAAGAAACAAATATATATGGCCAAAGATTGCAATAACTTTAGTTTCTATGACAAGAAGACAGAAAATAGGTCAAGAATTCCAAAAATCTCATAGTGTCAACTTCACCTAATTGATAATTATTGAATATTCTTCCCAACAATAGCAAGATACAAACTGTCTTCAAAAAACATGGAACATTAACAAACATAAACCATAATCTTAGTCACACACACCCACACCCTTTAAATATTAAAAAATGACAGAAATAAATCATTATATGATGTCTACAACCATATCATCACTAAGACACCCAATTTTATCATACTACAGAAGCTAAACAAAGGTGGACCTGGTTAGTACTCGGATGACAGAAATTTCATATAAATTATAGTGTGAGACCAAAAATTAAAAATAGAAATCAGCAATAGAAAGACAACTAGAAAAAATCTTCAGATATTTAGCAATAAAATACTCAAACACAATTTATACATTAAGAGAAAGATTCAGAAAAAAATAGAAAATAAAAATAAAACATTAAAATTTTTGTAAAGCTAAAGGAGAACTGGGGGTAATGTTAACTGATTGAAACACTGCAATATTAAAATTGATAGTATGTCATCAAATTTTTTGACACTCTTCCCTAAGAGAGGCAGTGCCCTTTTCTTAATTTCAAGATAAACTATAAAGCTGTAGTAAGGAAGATAGGACATTGTTGGTGTTACAATAGATACACACAGATAGTTAAATTTTAACAATGACAAAAGAACAACTTGATGAAGAAAGGATAGATTTTTCCACAAGTAATGTTGGCACAGTTGGACTCTCTTCCAAAGCAATAAACAAAGAAACAAACTTAACTGACTTATGCCCATACCTTATGTAACACCTGATAAATAACTTGTACACTTATAAATACAAAGCAGATCTATAAAACTTCTATAAGAAAATGCTGGAGAAAAATCTCTGTAGCCAAAATCAAAATTGATAAAGCAATTTATAAATCAGAGATCAAATTCACAGCTTTTCATTTCTAAAAATGAGTGAAGAGCTACACATCTGACCAAAGGACATCTGAAATCCAGAACATATAAAGAACACTTAGAAACGTAAACATAAGTGAGAAGGAAAACATTATTTTTAAACTAGGCAAAAGTTTTGAACTTTCACCAAAACCAGATAGATGAATGGCAAGTAAGTCTCTGAAAAGATGACCAACATCACTATGAAGAAAATGCAAATTAAAATCACTAGAAGATAAAAGTAAGGGCTCATTAAAATGGCTAAAAGTATTAAAACAACAATAAAATAAAGGTGTAAATGCCAAGTATTCATAACCATCAGTAACAGCTGAAATAAGTACTTGATTCATTCAAATGGAGTGAAACGAGTCAGAAGCAGAAAGTGAAATAGCGAATGGCCTCTCTGATATGAGAAACCCAGATCACAATTATCTCACAGAACTTAAAGAAAAAAAAAAATGAAGGGATGTGGGGGAGGGACTCTGTGGGGTGGTTAGTGAGAGTGTTGAAAGGAGAGCGGGGAAGAAGGAGTGCAGGGAAGGTCTTGTAACCTTGACAAGATATGTATGTGCAAAAAATGCTCTAGATCAATGTAAACCTTAAATTTTGCACTTACACATATCAATAAAATGGAAAAAAATGCAAAATGAAGCAGCAATTCCACTTCTATAAATGTATCCAATGTAAATGAATTTTAGTTCATGGATAAACAGGTACATGACTGATAAAAGCAGCAGCTTTATTTAAAATTTCAAAAAGAAATAGAAGCTTTTCATGTATTCTTTAACAAGTACATGAATGCACAAACTGAGACAGATTCATCTGATGGAATGATCCTTAGTACTATAAAGGAAATAATTGAAGCACACAAGAAAATAAATATAAATATTAAATGCACTATGCTAAGTAAAAGAAACCATCAAGACTCAAGGGCCATATATCATACGATTGGACTTTGAGTACATTCTGGAAATACAAAACCATAGGTACAGAGATGAAATCAGTGGTTGGCAGGAGCTGTGCAAAAGGAGGAGAAATTATTAGCACAGGTGTTCAAGGAGGGAGCTGTAGGTAGTGGAATTGGTCATATTGCACTGTGACAGCAGGCATAAAACATTGTGCAAAATGACCTAATTCTCAGTTTGACTAGATTAGGACATTCTGGGAGAGGTGATCAGATCAAGGGATACTCTCCTTAGCAGTGAATTTATAACCGAGTGTGCTGTTAGAGTGCAGGCCAAATTAAAGTGCGTGTCTCACCAGGGAAATTGCTTAGGAGGATATATCTCACCTGGTGCTCTTTCCCTGGGCACTGCTTCCTGGCCACCACGAAGTGAGTGGCTGTGCCCCACCATGCCTTTCCACCTCACCTCAAACCCCAGCAATGGAATCAGCCAGACAAGGATAAAATCCTTCTAAAGGGTGAGCCAAAAATAAAATTCCTCTCCTTTAAGTTGTAGGTATCAGGTAGTTCACCCCAGAGATGGAAGAGCTGCTAGCCAATACAGACCCTGTCAATGTTTCAAAATCCATTGCAAATTGTTTAAATTCTGCTATTCTGTCCTTTTATATCAAAACAACTTTAGACAAAAGGTTACCAAAGAAAGATAATTAAAGCCCTAAACAAGTGCATACAGACACAGAGATATGATTTGATCTTCACTATTGTGGATATCATGTTTTTAAATTAATTAGTAGCTAAGATGTGTTTGTAAACTCATTGTCAGTATTTCAGTCATTTTGGGGTGTGTAGAGGGTAGTAAAAATCTTGAGTCTTCAGGTGTTTTGGTCAGCATTCTGCAGAGGAGCAAAAGGCCTGAAAGCTCCCTGAAGAGTGACTGGTAGAAACCTGTGTCGGAAAGCTAAAGGAATGGAAGTAGCAAAAGGTGAGCCAGCCCAGTCAGAACGGAGTTTCTGAAATGTACGCTCACTTCTTCCTTCTTTCCTCTTATTTCATCCAGACTACAAGCTTACTTGTTCGTCCCACTCACAATCAGGCTAGGTTTTCCATCCGTGGTTTGCTGGCCTATATGACAATCAACTCAGGAACGCCCTACAAATACTTCCTGAAGTGTGGATTTCTAGTCTGCTAGGTATTTCTCAATCTAGTCAATTCGACATATCTTGTTAATGGCCACAATCTACTTCCCTGTTACCTTGACAACCAGACAATATGATCTACTTAAATCATATTTAATCTCCATACAAAAAAGCACAAAAACAACTTCATAATTTCGCCTAGTGTAATACTGCTATCAAATGTACAAACTAAAACTCACTGATTCTTTCCCTGGAAAGGAGGCCATGTTTATCTTGGGTGATGCTTTCTTTCTCATAACATTTCATAACTTACATGTAGATTTAAGTACCAATATTAAGTCAAAAAATGTTACACTACATGGTTCAAGAGCACAAAGAAAACAAATGCATCTTCTAATATGTGCATAAATGAACGAGCATATAAAAACAAGAAAGAAATACAATCTTTTTTTGTAACTGGTCATGAGGCCTTGGCTGGTATTTCTAACTACCTTCTTCTCCTATCTTTCTGTGTTCCTCAGTCTTCAGCACCAACTTCATTGCTGAGCCCTTGTCTGGTCTCTATTTCTGCTATGGGGACCCATTTGTTCACGAGCCTATCTGTGCCATGACAGAGATGGCTAAGGGAAGAGGTCAACTGCTGCTCACGGGACAGGCCATCTTACCTTCTTGCTTATTAAAGGTCTCTTTCTCTGAGGTTACATTTTGGTGAGCACCTACATAAGATACAAATATCTTTACATTCTTTCCCCATATGGAGATGTCTATCCACATACCTCGTCCCCAAATGTCCTTGTCTCCATTTTTTCTAGTTATATTTATCCCAAGTTCCTATCAAAAAGACCGCTGCCACAATCCATGAATCAATAAACAGCCCTACCTCTGGCCATTTTCTTCTTCAAAACAAAATGTATGTTCAGGCGCACTGCCTAAAATTTTACCTCCTGAAGATTTTTCCTTTAACATTGTTCTTTAGATGTCCTATAAAGGCACCATAGTACTGCAGCTACCCATTTCCAGATAAATATTCAAGATATCTGCCAGATAAATTCTACTCCCACACAATATGAGGGTCCAGAAAGGGTGCCCTTTACTAAAATCTTAAGGAACAGGCTTGTGAGTGAAGCACTGGTACCCTTGAAAAACTCTACCATTGTTATTTCTGTGTCAGTCCTAACAGCGGAAACTGCAGTCAATCAATTGGGAAATTAAACATGATGAGTACAATTGGATGCTGGAGTGGCAGCACTTAACCAACCAAGTCAAGGTGGGTGTGCTTATGCTAACAGACAGCAGAAGCAAAAATATTGATTGGAAAGATCTGGCTCATGTAAACCTATGTTATTGGCTGATTAATTGTAATGTTCCCAGAAGTAAAATAGAAAGCCTACCACACTTTTACTAAATTCAAGTCAGCAGAAAACTTTCAGGGCAAATGAACAAAAATCTGCCTTAATTAGTAACAAGGAACCATAGCCCCTCCACCAACTCCCTGCATTGAGCAGGTTTACAGACCCTGCATTTCTTGATTGACAGGGAAGCTGTACACTATTGAGGAGAGGGCATGGTACATTACCGAAAAAGTTACACTGTTAATATTTCTATAATCTTTCCCTAAAATGATATGTTCAAACATTTTAAGGATTAATAGACAATGGTTCCATTAATATAATAAATATAAAATATAGTAATTTTTTAAAATCACATAACTGTAGAGATTATTGTTAACTATGGAGGACTTGAAAGATGCAGGTGTGGTGGTTCCCAGAACATCCCCATTCAACTCTCCTATTTTACCCTGTGCAAGACAGACAGGTCTTGGACAATGACAGTGAGTTATCATAAGCATAATCAAGTGATGGCTTTAATTGCAATTGCAGCTCTTGTAGAAGAGATGGTTTTCTTGCTTGAGCAGATTAACATATCTCTTAATATCTGGAGAACAGCTGTCAATTTGCTTTTCTTCTATATATCTAAGGATAAGGCTTATCAGAAGTTACCTGATTTTGGTGGTGGTTGTGGTGGTGGTTTTGTTTTTTGTTTGATTTTTTTGGTACTGGGGATTGAGCACAGGGCCTTCACTGTGAGCTACATCTCAATCACATTTTTGCTCTTGATTTTGAGACAAAGTTTCTCACCAAGTTATTAAATTTCTCAGGCTGGGACCAAACTTATAATCCTCCTGCCTAAGCCTGAAGTGAGCAAGACTGGTTGTAAGCACTCTGGACTTGATAAAGCACTTATGTCAGAAGATGGGAAATAAGCACAACTAAAATTTAAGGTCCCTCTATCTCAGTGAAATTTAAAGTATCCAGAGAGGAATATCCCGTCAAAGGTAAAGAATAAGTACCTGGTGTCTCCTACAGCCAAGAAAACATTATGTCTCCTCCCGGGCTTATTTGGATTTTGGAAGCAACACATTCTTCACTTAGTTGTGTGATTCCAGCCCATTAACCAAGTCACTCAGAAAGCTACTAGCTTTGGGTGGGGCCCAGGGCAAAAGATGGCTCTGCAACAGGTCATGCCTGCAATGCAGATTGCATTTCTACTTGAGCAAAATGGCATCAAGCCCAATAGCACTTGGGTGGCACATAGGGATGCTGGTTAGAGCCTCTGGGCAAGCTCCCATAAGGGAATTGCAGGGGACATGCTCAGATTTTTGGAGCAAGTGTCTGCTGCTATTTGCAAAAAAGGGGATGGGTATTCTCCCTTTGTATTTCTTAGACTGAAAGTATTCAGAGCTATTGTACAGAGTTACTCAATTTCTGCACCTCACAGTGGTGAGTTAAAGTAACTGAACTGTGGGGTGAGTCAACCAGGCAGCAGCTTCTGAAATCAGCTCCACATAAACTCATAGGGGACTAACTGGGGTTTTTCTTCTTCTTCTTCTTCTATTAGTCTTTATTTTTTCTCTTATTTCTTATTTATTTTGCTCAGTTAGTTTGCTCCACAGTTTTATGTTACAGGATTGAGTGCTTCTAGTTGATCACTTACTTGATCGATTTGTACGTTGGCTTTTCTTTTGTCTACCAGATAGAATTTTTAACCTGTATTTTCTCTTTTCTTCTCTTCTCCTTCTCTTTTCCCACTTGCTCTATACTATAATCCTTTATTCTTTCATGTCCCAGAATAAGTTCCTGGACATTAGCTACACCTTTACATTATTTTTTTTTTCTTTTACCCTTTTTGTCCCTTTGTGTTTTTCTTCAGTCTCTTCTTCTCTCCCAGCCTACCACTCCCCTAAGCCACAGTACTGTTACTCATAGGGCTTTTCCCTTTGTCAGCTCTGGCTGTAGTAGGGGTATTTCCAGGCTTTTCTCTATCATACAAACACGTATCTACTTTTCAAGTCCCAACTAAAATTGACATAAGGGATTTGCACATTTTCTATTTCTTATTACAAATAATGGAATACATACCCCACAAAAATGAACATATGGAGCAAAATAATTTTATGTGCATGTTTGGGTGGTACTGAAACACTCTCAGAATATGAATGTGAACTGGTGAAGGATATCAAATATTAAGTCTATTTTTAAAAAATGGATCTCTGGGCTACCTAACAGTCAATAGAGAAAATGGCAGAGATCTAGCTCAGGGCTTGGAGTGTGGAAGGAATTGTTCTTCTGTCTAATTTTAAATTTCTCCTTAGGAAATGTTAGGGAGGTACCTTCCAGGGCCTCCTGTAGGCTGAGTTATTCTATTTAAACCCTCTCACAATTACATTATGAAATGTAGAGAGTGAGAACACACACATAGGGTTTTTAATGCATCGGAGGAGAATAAGCAGATCTCTACACTCTGATTAAAGGTTTCCTGACGCAGTTAATTCAATAGATGGCCACTTAAGGTCTGACTGAGACCTGAAGAAGACGTCAAGAGTCAGACATGAAAACTCAATGTCCCCTTCCCCACCAAATTACCTGGAGCAACACACATAGAAATTGAATGTGAGGACAGAGAGACAGACACATACATGCATTGATACTGATAGTAAAATGTGTAACATACTTCAAATATATATTCACACAGTCATAGCACCTGTGCAGAGTGACAATAATTTTCATATTCTATTCCATTTGTTCTGTCCATATTATCAATACACTGAAGCATTGCAATGTACCAACTAGGGTTCATGGCATTAAAACATGTTTTACTTCACAATTTGCTATTATAATGTTTTTGTTTAAAAAGTCTTGATTATATTAATGCCAAACTGTAAATCGATTTAGTAGAAGGGGGGAATTTTTTCCCAAGAAGAGTAATGACTGAGAGTTAAAGTATCTGACTCTTAGTCTTGAATATATGACACAGTTCTCTAATTATCCTTGTTTTTATTTTCTTTCTTAATACCAGACAAAAATAAAACCTGCTCTGCTAATTAAAATTTGATAGACAAATATCATTTATTGACCAGCAACAGGACAAAGTAGTAAATGTCCTTAACTTTTATATAAACGCATTTTTGTTTGTTTGTTTGTTTGTTTGTTTGTTTGTTTTGAGACAAGGTGTCCCCTTGTAGTCCAGGCTAGACCTGAACTCACTATGTGGCCCTCGTTGGTCTCAAAATCACAGTAATCTTCCTGCCTCAGCCTCTCAAGTACTATTCTGGGATTACAGGCATATATCATCAAGCACGGATTATATGGTACTTGCACTGGCAGGGCAATCTCTCTAACCATGGTGCTATTCCTCCAGTCCTTAAAAATTTATTTTATGTTTTCTTGGCATCAAGAATTTACTTGTCTCAGTATTTTAGGTAAGCAAAATTAGGCAGGTTAATCTGATTGAATAAAGATGTCTCAAAACCTCACACTCAGGTTGCCAAGTAAATTTTAAGATCAACTTTAAAATCAAGAAGCAAAGATGATACATAACAGAAATGGTTGCAATTTGTCATACTGAACTTTTGGACCATATTGGAGATATTTTAACTATTTCAAAGAGAGCATTATAGTTGATCATATGCCTTCTCCACCTCAAAGATCTTTTAAAAGAAAATAGAAATTAAATTTCCTTTCCAAGAAATACAGTTTTGTTTTTATGACAAAATTTCAAAGCTTAATAATCTAGAGTAAATACTGATCCACAAAACAATCTCATGGAAAGTGTCAAACCACATGTGAGGACAAGAAAAAGGCACCTGAAAAACCACAATTTTTAACGGCATTTCTTTAAGAAGAAAGAAGTACTTGGTTCCCTTCTGAATAATCTTACTAGAGCCACATCTTTGAACATTCTCACCAAAAAAACTGTAAGATACCTCATTTTTCTCGAAAAGCATTTATACATTCTGAAACTGTATTTTATACAGTCTGAAACTGTATTTCTCCAGTTTTTATCACACATAATTTTGACAGCCAACCCTACTTCCCAATAGTAGAGTATTGACAAATCATTAACCAAAATTCAACTAATCACTACTGCAATTAAGAGCCATTAAATAAAATGCAATTTCTGATTCTCTCTTCTGTCTTCTTTCAAAGACACATTGTAACTGAAAAAAAAAATAGTAAATAGTAGATTATCACTCCAATTGCTCCTAAAGGTTGGTATGCAAATCAATTGGTAAAACAAAAACCAATCGACCGACTTTCAAGTATTTTTTTCTGGAATTACATTTGACCACTTGATTTTTCAGCTGTATATAACAGAGATTAATTCTTAACTTTATCTGATCCACTCATTACATAGAGATCAGGCTACTTTTTTTCCCAAGGCTTCTTTTAGACCCTGACCAAGGAGATAGGATATTAAGTTCTAGAAAGCAAAGACATGTTTCCTAAAATTGTTATGTAATTAGTCAAGCAGAAATGTCACTTGCTGAGTGGGCTGATCTCCCCAGGCCTGACAACGAAAATAAATAAAGTTTTCCTTACATCTATAGCCAAGAAAAAAAAAAAAAAAACAAAGAAGCAAACAAAAACAGAATGCAGAAGACATGTTCAGGAGGCAAAATCAGGGAAACTTTTCCTATGTCTGCATTTCAAAGGTCCAAATTCATCCAGATCAGCTTGCAACTCAACACTGCACAACTCTTAAATCTCCTCTTCTGGATGAAATTAAAAATGTCACACCCATACTAATTTGGCCTGCCTGCTCTTCCCCTGATGCTTCCCCACCTCTGCTCCTGCACTCCCGTCCATTTACCTGTTCCATTCAAAACTCCGTCAGGGCCTAGTTAATGATGTCACAGGGTTTGAACATGCAGGCCCTCCACCAGATCAGGTCTGCCTGTTGGCCTTGCCTTACCTCTCATGACTTCATGCTTCTAAGACTTCAGGCAACTAGAGCACTTACTTTCTTGAAAAAAAAAAAAAAACTTTCTCAACATTATACATTTATGAACACACATTTCGTCCACTTGAAAAGTCTTTCTTATTAGGTTCTATCTGTCCTCAGAACGGCTCTGACTACTACCGTCTCCTCTCAGGAAGCCTCACTACATCCTTACCTCAGCCCCAATTCACCTATCTCCACTGTTAGCATTCACAGTCCCTCAATATTCCTTTTACTCCAAAATGTACAGCATCTTACACTTCATTATAGTTCATTTTATGCCTTACTACCTGAATAGTATAAATGGCTTGAGAGCAAAAATGAAATGTTCCTACTGCTGTTCACCACAGTGATTAAAAAAGTGCTGTCCTCCCATGATAGGTTTTCATGTCTGCTGTGTTAATTAAATCTTGTTCAAAAAGTCTCCTCTGAAAAATATAGCTGACAATTAAATGGCAGGAAATGCTAGGCCCATAAATGTATGATGAGGTTTCGAAGCCAGAAAAAAAAATAATGTCACTTACTGAAACCAACGACCATTTCCAGAAAATTATTAGCTTTTTCCTCCTTGGTTTCTTAGGAGACTGAGCCAGACAACTTTTCTATGTGATACATTTGTTAAACAGTATGTCTGATGCAGTCTGTCTGACATTGACAAACTGCTTGAAATTTTGCCTTCAAAAGAAGAAATCTCTGAATACATTACTATTGCTTTTAAAACCACAAAAAAAGATATTGCTCAACATCTATTGTGTGAGGAAATTTTTTATGGTAGCTAAGGGCCTAAAGGTTTGTACTCCTACTAAATGTATGGAGCGAGAGATGGAGGGAGAAAGGTAAGATAGATGCAGACATGGACAGTCACCTCTGATGGAATGACTTACGTGCACTGCCTTCAAGCACAGGCAATCACCTTTCATTTCTCATGGGCTAAAAAATATGTCAACTGAAATTTTCCTTTCTTATCCTTTCTGTTCAGTCTCTACCTCACTTAAAAGAACAGGGATAATTCAAATCTCATTATTTCTCCATATAAAATACCACTGTCATAAATCACAATGTAGGAATCCAGAATATATACAATTTAATACTCTAAGTATCAAGCTATTGAAAAATACTACAAAGCAAGTAAATTAATTTCATAACTTCATGAGCCAAAGAAAATATCCTCTATTTCAGAATATCAGTAAATACTTAAGTGATCATTAAATTATATAACCAAAGGCTTGATTCACTTTCCTCTTAAAACCTACAGAAATTTTCATTAATCAGAAAAGAAAGTATCAAAAGGTATATATATTTATATTTTTATTAATTGCATCAGGGATCTTTGGCTTCTGTATTTTCGGGTGTTTCTTTTGTTAACTGCCCTAAAATAAATATTTACTTGGTTAAACATTATAAATTGATGGAAATAATCATCATTAGCTCCATCTTCTTCTGCTCCAATTGTGCATATCTCATCTCTGAGCCTTTCTGTGGTAACTCTCTATGTATGACCTTCAGGGTGCTAAATGATATGCTCACACAGCTACTTCTCATTTACCACCATTAGACAATGTGTGTTGATTCTCACCTCAGAGAGATAAATATTTAATACAATGTTTACCACATGCTATGGGAAGAATTCATGTGTTCCTCCAAATTCAAATGTTAAAACCTAACATTCAAAGTGGTAGTGTTAAGATGTGAGACCTTTGAAAGGTGACGAGGTCATAAGTGTTCTACCCCATGAGTGAGATTAGTACCCTGATATAAGAGGCCCAAGGGAGATCTCTGGCCCTGCTCCCAAGAAAGACCACAATACTCATTTTTTTCAGCTTGTGAGGATGTGGCAAGAGGCCTATCTTTGAAGCAAAGAACAATCTCACACCAGACACAGAATCTTCTAATACCATAATCTTGGAATTCCCAACCTCAAGAACTATGAGAAATAACTTTGCAATAGTTCAAATGGACTAGGTTACTACGTCTCCTCAATTTCTCTCATTACAGCATCTTTTCTGAGTGTGCATATCATCACAGCATACATTATAATAGAAAACATCTTCACTTTTGTGCAAAATTAACAATGAACTACATCGCTTCTCACTCACAAGATAATGCTGTATAAAATAAGATTTCAGTTTTTGTGGTGATAGCATTATAAGGTCGTCTTCATTTAATAAAAACAAGAGAGAGGACTGTCTCTCAACTTTATCTTCTTGGGCTATCTCCTTGAAAATATACTAAGCTTAATATAAAGCCAGTCTTTAGTCTTAGAATGTAAGTTTGTAGGTCTTTTGAACCATGGAATTTTAAAGAAGTCAATCCCAAGAGCGAGAGATCTTTCAAAAGTCACACAGGAGTAAGGCGAGTTTCCTCTTCTATCAAGAAGGAAGGACAAATTTTAATTATTCTCTCTTATAGTTTTCTGTATAGATCTGTATAAAACTCTGTTTAGAATTTAAAAACACTTCTATTCTGTAGTTATGTGCTACTGTGGTTTGGCTCTAGAATGTCCCCCAAAAGTCTCATGTACTTAAATGCTATGGATTGTCTAAGGAAGCATATGTCTAGTCTGAAGAGGTGGACTACAGGTGTGTAAGTCAGGATTACAGGCGTGTAATTAGGATTAACAGTGTGTAGTGGCCACACCTTCCACACCTTGATCCAAGAGGGGCTGATCACTGAGTGGAGACCTGGAAGGATATACAAGTTGCATCCTGCCTTCCTTGAGTACTAGTCTCAACTAGTCTCAACTAGTCTCAACTTGGCTTTCTGTTTGTGATGTCCTGAGAAGCTGTCTCTGCCATGTACTTCTATTGTTGCTGGCCGCCCCTGAATGGACTGTGACCTTCAAAAACTGTGAGCTAAAACAAACCATTCCTCCCCTAAATTTGTGGATGACAGGTATTGAGTAACAGCAATGAAAAAGTAACTAAGACACATGTGCACAAATATCTAATGTGTACTCACTAATAAATCCTCCCACTTTAGTGGATTAGCTGGTTGTCTAGAGGAAGTATCTATCCTCAATACAACATCTCATTTCCTCACTAATTACTATAAGCAAAACTCTACTTTCTCTACCTTACATGGCTGTAACTACAAAATTCTATATTGTTAGTGCTAATAAAATTCACTTCATTTTTAACTAGAATATACTCCATACATTTCTTTTTAATTAATTACAGTTGAATGCCAGTAAAAGTGTTTAAACTATTACGAATATTTTTCATTATCAGGTAATGAAATGATGCTAATTTTGGATAATATATTTGTTTGGGGTTTTTTTGCTTGTAAGTTCCGGGGACTATCCTGTGCCTCTCAAATGAGAATGTTTCTGGGACCAAGCTCCAATCACAACTTACATTAAAAGTATAGTTTTCTTATATAATTTTAAAGCAGTATCTCTTCTTTTTTGAAATAACTAACAATATTCTGTCTAAAGCTTTCTACTTGTTCTAGTTAGATCTCAAAATGCATGTTGCCGTCTTAGAATCCATTAATCCATTCTATTTCCTACCAAATATTTACAAAGAGAGCTTTTATAAAGCTACCATGCAATATTTTTATTTAAAGACAGAATTAATTCAAACATGGCTCATTTCTTCTATCTTCATTTTCCACAGTTCTATCTTCATTCCAATCCAGAAAGTCCCACTCATGTTTCTCCCAAGCCACATCTTCAAACTTCCTCCACTTTGAGTCTCTACATGCCAATATCCCAGTCTCTACCTGCAGCATCAGTTCCTCCTGTCTCTTTCTCCTCTCCACAGTGGCTCTTAAATCTCATCATAATCACTAACTCTCCCAGGTGGATTCACTGTCTTTCTTGGTTATAACTTCAACAGACTTTTCCTCATGCTGCTAACTTATTATCCTGTTTTGCTTTGTTTTTTTATCCCAATCTCCATATCTCCATATACCTCTCTCACTCTCTCTCTGTCTCTGTCTCTCCCCCCTCCGTGTGTGTGTGTGTGTGTGTGTGTGTGTGTGTGTGTGTGTGTGTGAAATTATTAGATAAGCTTACAGGTTCATAGGTGAGACAACCTCAGTGTACATCTACATAATGCAGAGCTAAAGGATCCAGGAGTTGCTCACTCACTCCAAGAAGCTGAAGGACACAAAACAAGAGACCAAGGATCTTCCAAGACTTAGGGACTTGGGCTTCTTGGAGATGCTGGATGTGCCTCAGCTGGCAAGCTAAGGAAATTGCAGTCTCGTATCTGCACGGCCTCTCAGACAGATTGACGCCTTGAGCACGGGCCAACTTCCCTCTCCTTCACCTTTTATTCCATCCAGACTATCTGTCTATTAGTTGTGAGACTCACAGTTAAAATGAATCTTCCCCTTTTCAGTTTCCTGGCCTTCATGCTGCTCATCTTTGGAAATACACTACGGACACATCAATCTACTGGGCATGTCTTAATTCAGTCAAATTGGCATACCACAGTTAGCAGTCAACTTTCCACAGAAATACAGAGCTTTGATGGAGAAAACTATGTTGCTGTGTATGCTGCTTATACTACATATAAATCGGCTCCAATTTGAGGGAAACTTCAATATTATTCAAAAACCTATGTATTTTTGACAATGTCCTTTCTCTTTAAAGGATTGTCAGTTGGTCATCACTCATGATTCTGATTAGGTTTACCAGCTGTGTTGCTTCCCACTTCATGGAGAGAACAAAAGCCATAGAAAGTATGTGGCCTCTAATATCTTTTAATATAGAATGAACTGCTTTTGTTCATTTTTTCAATACTAAAATAAAAGAAATGATGCTCTTTATCTATGGAATAAGAACCACATTTGTTCAGTTGATACCTAGTGTGGTCATAATCCACCATAAACAAAGCCTTAAAAAACTATGCAGGAGTCATTTTCTTAAAGCATATATATTCACATATTCAATTTTTGTAAGCCTCAGTCACCACTTCATACACAGAGAGAAAGATATAGTTATTTAATTTTTATGTAACTCTTGGGTTAAGAAAAGAACTATGAAGTACAGGAAATTTAAGAAATTTACCCATGTTCATACAGCTCAGCTTTAGGCTATAAAGCTGAGAAGTATAGATTAAATTTTCTTGTATTTTTATGCCACATTAAATTTTCTTTAAAAATTACATACTAATAATTTTTTACAGTATCCTACATATTAAAGGATTTACAAGGGAAATGAGAAAAACAGTTGAACAAGTGATGTGGTTTGGATCAAATGTCCCCTAAAGGCTCCTGTTTTTGATATGATTCAATCATGGGCATTAATCCATTGGTTTCTTGTGCTGTCAACAGGTGGGACAGGTTGGAAGAAGCACATCACTGAGGCTTGAAGCAGAAGAGATGGGTCATTGGTGTTTGACCTAGAAGGGACAACTTCCTGATGAGCATCACCCTTCATGCACTCTGCCTCTTGTTCACCATGAGATGAACAGCTTTTTTTCCAGTGAGGCCCTCTGCCAGATCCTTCCACCATTGCTGGATTCCCATGAATGTTGTTAACTAAAATAAGCCTTTCTTCCTTGCGTCAGCAATTTGACCCTGTTCCGAGACTGCCTGAAACTCATCTGAAGGGTAGTGAACTACTTAATTTGACAGAGGAAATTTCAAAGCAGTACAATGTTCCAGCAGTCATATGGGTTTGTTTGTTGCTCTCAGTAAGCTCTATGCTTAAAAGCAGAGGAAAAAAGAGCAGTTGAAAAAGATGTAAAGTTTGCAGTTTTGCCAGAATGAAAGAGATTAAAGTCGGGCCAAAGAAGTTCATGTTGTTGAGAAGATTAATATTTAAAAGAAGCAAAGTACTCTGCATCAGGACAACAGGAAAGATGCCTTGAGGTCATCCCAGGAATCAGCAACAACATCAAGGGCAAAGAGGCCACAGACTTAACTGTGAAAGGACTACCCTAGGTCAGGCCACAAGGTCAAAGGGGGACATGTTTGCTTGTGTTCAGCCACCCTTAGCTCAGCCATCCAAGCACTTAGAGGTTGCTGCATGCATGATCTAAGGAGTCTAGCCTACTATCTGAGTCAGTGACAGACCTTGGTATTATCCATATGATACTAGTTTCACAAGCAAGAAGAATGCAAGAGTTGTGGGATCAAGAAAGCTTCCACCCAAGTTTCAGAAGGAAGCTTTGAAGGCTAGGGAGTTTGCGCTACAGCAGGGTAGTTTATGGAGCTGTGAAAAGGAAGCTAAAGGTACAGTGGAGAACCTGGAAATTGGAGACGCCAGACACATGGATTGGCAGCAGAAGAAGGCTACTGCCTATGAGTACAACCAGTCAGAGAGAGAAGCCATGAAGGTTGCAGCCAGAAGTAGTGTCATCGGGTAGGCCACCTAAGGCTTTGGAACTATTATCACACCAAGCTTACGCCAGGTGCTTAACACAGAGCTACAAGATCTAATGGAGCTTTAGGATTTAATGGAACTGCTGGATTTGGTGTTTGCCTTACTAGTTTGATCTTGATTTGATCTCCTTGCTTTCTATCCTCCTAACCCTCCCCTTTGAAATGGGAATGTGTACCCTGTGCCCTTGTATGGGAGTGCTTAATTTTTCTTTGATTTTCACAGAGTTCATAGGCAAGATTTGCCTTGACTCTCACAGGACTTTGGGCATAGACATTTTAGCATTCAGTAGAACTGTTAAGACTTTGGCAACACTTAGAAATAGACTAAATGGGGCTGGAGGAATAGCTCAGCAGTTAAATCACTTGCTTAGCAAGCATTACATAAGCGCTAAGTACCCGAGTTTGATTTCCCCAGCACCACATAAGCTGGGTGTAATGGCACACACCTGTAATCCTAGCACTTTGAAGGCTGAGACAAGAGGATTGTCCTAAGTCCAAGGCCAGTCTGAGCTACACAGTGAGTCCAGAATGAGTCTGGACCATAGAGTTAGCCTCTGTCACAAAAAAAAGAAAGGAGGAAAAGAAAAGAAAGAAAGAAAAAGAAATGAACTAAATGTATTTTGCATAAGGAGGTGGAGAAGAGTCTTTTGGGGGCCAAAGGTGTAATGTTAAAATATTATGGTTGGATTTGAATGGCCCCTAAAAGCTTCCTGTTTGGAAGGTTATTGAATCTTGGGGTTAATATCCATTGATTTTCTGCCCTGTTAAAAGGTCGGGTCTGATAGAAAGAGACAAATCAGTGAAGCTTCAACTGCAAAAGGCAGGTCACTTGGGTTTTACCTGAAAGGAACAACTCCCTTGCTAGCAGTTCCCCTCATGAATTTTACCTGCTTACTGCCATGGGGTGAGCAGCGTTTCTCCAGCTAGGCCTTCTGCCAGACTTTCCACCACTCCTGGCATCCCACGAGTGGACTGAGATCTCCTCAAACTGTGAACTAAACTAAATCTTTCCTTCCTTAAGTTGTGAGTGATGGAAATTGTGTTCCAGTAATGCAAAAGTATCTAAGACAACTAGCACTGAAACTAATACAAAGATTATAAGCAAGTTATTTTCAAAGTAAATTCATAGAATGCTCAAGAAATTATTTTAAAAGTAAAAACTAAAGTCCTTGATATTTGAAACAATTGAGAATCTAGCCTATAAATCTACTGATTTTTGCTATATACAACCACTGCAATTTTTTCAAAGTAGATACATATCCTCTAGGAACTTCTGATTTGATTGTTTTTGAAATTTAATAGTATGCTACAGAGTTATTTAAGAACAAGACAAAAAGTAAGAGGCAGCCCATTCAAGATATCAAGTTATTTGACAAAGCAATGGTGATAATAAATGACATGGTAGTGGCATAAAATATCAAAGTGGACCAAACAGAATTGAGGGTGCAGAGACAACCCTGAGAACCCTCTCTGCCATCTTATCTTCAAAACAAAGACCAAAAACATACATTGGAGAAAATATAGCCTCTTTAAAAATGATAGTGGAAAAAAATCTTATTTCTAAGCAGAATAGCACATTTAGATCCTCATCTTTCCCCCTGTAGTAAAATCAAATTAAAATGGATCACAGATCAAGATATTAAAACAGAAACATTGAACCTGCAAGAATATAAAATATGCAAAACCCCTGAAGATATAGGCATAGGCAAGGACTTTCTCAACACTAAGAACACAGGAAATAACAAGAATTAACAATTAGAATCATGTCAAATTAATACCTTCTGCACAGCAAAAAAAACAATCGACAGAATGAAGAGAGAAGGAATGGAGTGGGAAAAAATTGCTAGCTACCCATCAGACACAGGACTAATACCTAGAATATACAAAAAAAAAAAAAAAAAAGAAAAAAATACATTCCCAAAAATAAAAGACCAATTCAAAAACAAACATACACACATGCACAAAACACATGTGTATACATGCACACAATTCTTCCTGAATTTCTAGAAATCACCAAAAAGAAATAGGATTTCTAAATAGTCAGGACAGACATAAAGCTAAATATATTTGAGTATCAGTGCTAATAGAGTTCTCATTCCCTTAGACTGATGGGACCGCTAACATTCAACATACATATATGCTTTTTTAAACTGGGTGTGGTGGCATACACCTGTAATTTCAGCACCCTGGGGGGCTGAGACATTAAGATTACAATTTTGAATCCAGCCTGGGAAACTTAGGAAGATTCTGTTTCTAAAAAGAGAGAGGAAGGAATGAAAGAAGGAAAAAGAGAGAGAGGAGGAAAGACAGGAGGAGAAGAATGGAGGGAGGAAGATGATGTATCTGGGGATGCAGCTGAGTGAAGGTTAATCAAATATAGACAGATGATAAATATAAGATAGAGCTGACTCCTTTATATGCCTCATATCTCACACCATCTCAAATTTCTTCAACTCTTGTTTTCTATCTCAAACTCTGTCTTTTTCATAGTAACCACTGTCTTTCCACATGAATGTTGAAGTCACCAACCTTTGTAGCATAGATTGTAATGAAAATCAGATCATTTACTTTCCTCCAGTTCCTTGCTCCTATAATCCTTTTACTTCAATGCTGTTGTACTACTTTTTTTTTAAATTTTGCATTTCTAATCATGACTCTCCCTTACTTAACACTCTCTCACAGTTTCTCCTTGTTAAGATAGAGGTCTAAATCTTTAACTTGGCATCCGTGATTTTGGCTTTGCCATCCTACTTCAATCTTGAGGAAAACCTACCAGCCACATTGGCAAAGATACACTAGATTATTCCACACTCCACCAGTAACTGGTTTCTCTCCCTTATGACCACATCAAACGAAGAACTAATCTTTAATGTCCTAATACGTGTGATTGTCATAGTCTATTGTGTGTTTTCTTTATAAAACTAATATGCTTATATACTTGGTATCTACATGTGTTTGTCATCAATTATGAAAGTGCTTATGTTTGTGAGACAGAAGAGAGTTATCTATGATATAAATTTTTAAAATCTAATGACTATTTGTGAATCCTCCGTAAGTAGCTATTAGAATACAATAAGGATTTGCTTCCACCCAATACATTTGTACTTTCCAGTATGGAAAAAAAAATGCATTTGATTTTTTAAATGTTTAAGTAGATTTTATATCCTTTCTAGGAAAATTCATTTGAATATTCTCACCTTCTTCCTCTGCCAATATGCTTCAAAGTCACACACTGAGAAAATTCTGAGAACAGCTGGCTAGCATATTTCTTGACTCTTTTTTAACTTACATAGGAAATAAGTAAAGAAAAAGTCATAAAGATCAGACCTGTGTACTGTCTTCTCAGGAAAGAGAACTTGAGTAACTAATCCTTTTATTTAAACTTGCTGGAAAGACACCACACATGAAGAATTCTAGAAAATCTCCTTATCTAAGGGTTAGGTGTTGTTAAATCATTTGAATTCCTTTTATTTTCTTCATTAAAACAAGGCTGAGGCTGCACAAAAGCCCTTCAAGATAACAGAATCTGAAAAAGCCTTGAAAAAGTACAACTTGTATACAAAGTAGGAGAACAGTGAGCTACTATGCTATGTTCAAATGCTAACGCTTTACTGCCAACTTCTTTAGTGTTATTGTTAACCAGGACAATGTGAGATATGAACAAATAAGAAACAAAGCCCCATTAAAGGAGATCATTCAAGCTAACAGTAAAATCTTATCACTGTAGCTACTTTCAAAGAAATCACAACAGAATGATTTAAAATATATTAAGAATAATGCAACAGAAATATTTACTGTTATACAGTAGCTATCATCTTACTGACATTATTTGAAGATATATAGACAAATAAAATACCTGAGAAGAGGAAAACAGTAACTTCTGACATCTTAGATTGTCTAGCAAAAAAAAAAAAATGTTGTTTTATATAATCAAGCCTAAAAGAAATCTTCTTGCGCTGTGAAAATGAAGATAGCATATATATTAGATTTCTTGGGCCTCCAGTAGCAAAGTACCACACACTGTGTGACTTAAAAAACAGATTTTTTTTCCTCACAGGTCTGGAGGTTATATAAGTACAGGACAAAATCACCTAGCAAGGTCAGTGCCTTCTGAAGACCTCTCCTGCCTACTGACGGTTGTCCCAACCTACTGTGCTCACATACTCATCTTCTCTGTGTGTTCCTGTCTTCTCTTCTTAAAAAGACCTCAGTCACACTGGATTGGGGCCCACTCACACGACTATGCTTTACCCTAATACATTAACCTTCTCTTGTCTATACTTCTGATTTCCACACTTTCAGTTAGTCAACTGCGGTCTGAAAGTAGTAAAGAGAAAATTTCAGAAGAAATTAATAAACAATTTATAAGTTTTAAATCCTGTATACCATTTTGAGCAGCATGACAAAATGTCACACCACCTTTTTCATCCAATCCAGAACATAAATCATTCCTTTGTCCTTCATATTAGTGACTATGTGCTATTCGCCTATTAGTTACTTAATAACCATCCTGTTTATGTGATCACAGTACTTGGTTATTGAGGTACCACAGTTCTGGTGTGTTGTGGTTTACATCTGGAGTGTCTCCAAAAAGCCTCAGGTATTTATATGGCTACTGTGTACTGTTAAGAGGTGGGGCCTGGCTGGAATGGGTGAATGCTTGAGGACTGACCTGGAGGGCTGTGTGCTAGCTTGATGGGAGACCATGGTTGAAGCTCAGCATACCAGAATGCTAATGGAAGTGTGAATTGGAAAGGCCAGGTTTAAGAAGCTTCGGTGTGAAGGAGAAATGTATTGGCAAGTGGTCTAAAAACCACACATGCTATGCTATAGCAATGAATTTGTCTGCCTTTTGCCCTTGTCAACAGACTTTGCCTGAAATTGAGATTAAAGGTAACAGGCTACTTAATCTGGTGAAGGAAAATCTCAAGACAACCCAATGTTCATGCTGTCATCTGGGTACTACTTGTAGCTTTTAGGTAAATCCAAGGTGAAAAGCATAGAAAATGGAAGAGAAAAATGACACAAAAAGTTTGCAGTTTTGCCAAACTGAAATGACCTGCAGTTGTGGGACAGAAGAGAACTGGGAAGTTAAAGACACTAATATCAAAAAGAAGCCAAGTACATACAGTCATGACCATAAGAAAGATAAATTGAGGGCATCTCAAAGTCAACAAGACCCAACCCTTTGCCAACTCAAAGGTGGTAAGACAAAAAACGTTGCTATAATAAGTATGTCATGCCACGAATACCAAAGAGAAAAATGTTTTCCAGAGTTTATCTGCATGGAATTTACTCATCTAAAAACTCAAAGACATCAACAGTGATTGTCCAAGGGGGCCAAGCTACTGCTCAAGCCAGTGGCAACATCCACATGCTCCGGCCTTTACAAGTTTAAAAGTGCAAGAGTCGTGGGGTCACCAAGACTTCCACTGAGATTTCAGAGAAAGACCTTGGAGGCCAGGCAATGTGTTCCTAGAAGGGCAATGCATGAAGTCGTGAAGGAGAAGCATAAGGTAATTAGAAATTTAAAGATTTTAGAAAATGGGAAGCGTGGAAACTTAAAGATTTTAGAAAAATGGAAACATGGATTTGAAGATTTTAGAAATATGGATTGTTGTCTGAGAAAAGCTGCAGTCTGTGAGTGAATCAAGTCCAAAAGAGAGAAGATGGAGATCGCAGCCAGAGACAATGCTATAGGAGTGGCATCACTTAAGTCCACTGGAGTTCATGTCTCACCAGTTTACTCTGGATGCTGGACATAGAGTTACGGGATGTAATCCTTGTCCTGTAGGTTTAGAATTTACTTTGGCCCAACTGCTTTCTATCGTTCTTTTCTTCTCTTTCAGAACAGGAGCAATTATTCTCTGACACTGTATGTTGAAATTGCTTAATTTTTGGCTTTCTCACAGGAGATTGTGGCTGAGAGGCTTCCTTGCATTTCAGAGAAAACTTTGGACTTGAACATTTTTAGCCTTCATTAAGTGTTAAGACTTTAGCAACTCTTAGAAAATGTCTAAATGCATGTTGTATATGGAGGTAAACATGAGTCTTTTGGGGGCCAGGGGCCAGAATTTTGTGGTTTGGTTCTGGAGTGTCCCCAAAAAGTCTCATGTACCTTTACGTACCTTTGTAATGAGCTGTTGGGAGGTGAATCCTTGATGGAAGGGTGTGGCTGCTTAGGGCTTGACCTGGAGGGGTGTGAGCTGGTTCCTCCATTCCTCCTGGACTTGGATCTGTTCTGCCATTTCATGAGGAGCTTGTTCTCTGGCTCCAGTCCTGTCATGTGGTTCCACCATTTCCAGCTGCCTGTCTATGAATGAACTGTGACCTTCTGAAACTATGAGCTAAAAATAAATCTTTCCACCCTAAAGTTGTGGATGTCTGGTGGTTTGTCCCAGCAACAAGAAGGTACCTAAGGCATTGCACTTAAGTACTTTTATGCAGCAACTTAGCAGTAAGTACCAATGTCCATATCATTCACCTTACCTCATTTAGCCAATTAGGCACTCTAGAATCTTATATTGCCACAAGAAAAAGGATGAGTACAGTACCATAAGATATTTTGAGAGAGAGCACACTCACACAGCTTTTACCATAGCATAATAATAAAAAATTGCAATTGTTCTATTTCATTATTAGTTAGTATTAGTCTCTTACCATGCCAGATTTAAGAGTTAAATGATATCATAATTATATACTAGAGGAAAAACAGTGCATAGAAGGTCCAGTACTCTCTGCAGCTTCAGGCTTCCACTGGGAGATCTTAGAATGCATTCCTTGTGGATAAGGGCAGCTACTATATCCTTTTAAAAGCATCTATCTAGCCTCTGCCATGTAATTCTACAATTTCTGGCTGCCTATGAATGGACTACGTCAGACCTTCTGAAACTGTGTAAAATTACCCACCCCCCACAATAAAAGATCTATCTCTAACTACATTCACAATCTAAGGAATCAAGGGTTAGAACTTCAACAAGAGTTCTGGAATGACAACACAACCCATGAGAATATGTCTAGTAAAAGGGGAAAATATCATATTTTCTTCTACTTTTTGCTTTTTGAGATATTTTGCATACTATGAAGATGTCTCTTTAAAAAAGAAAACAATGAGTGAAAGCAGGCTTGGACACAAACCTGTCTGGGCAATCATCCCATGGTTGATCAATGTCTAGTTAACTGAACATCTCTTTTCTGGGGACAGGAGAAGATGGGAGGGCAGAAAGAGAGGAGAAGTAAAAACTTATTCAGATGTACTATGCACCATATATACCAATTCCCCAAACTGCATGTAATTATTATGTGGAAAAATGCAATCATAATAACCAGTTTGATAAAAGTTTCCTCCTCCTCCTCCTTCTTCCTCTTCCACCTTCTTTTTACTTATAAAACCAGACTTCTCCAATGCCTTTTTAGAAACATACACTTGTGATTCCCTTGCCTCCACCTCACCCCACACAAGTAATCATCATAACTATGGCTCGCATGAACTGTTTTCACACTCAGTATTTTTCATGTTTATGTGTGTTTAAAATATGGCTTTTTGGTTGTTTTCTCTATATTTTTCCTAGTTTTTCATTTCTTCTTTTATTTATCCATTGTATGTTATATAAGGCATCTGATTATTACTGACTTATGAAGATTGGTGAAGGTGACCTCTGTACAGTAATGAAGACAGATATGTAAATGCATTTTTTTAGTGGGAACATACACAGTATGCCCTATATTTCTGGCTTGGCTCTAATGCTTGGTTAATTTTGTTTTGTTTCTAAAATCTGTTTTAAGAGCAAATCTGATTCAATTGTGGTTAAATCAAAAGATAGACCCAAGATGATCTATCCAATGATCCAGATATTTCCATTCTAGTACTCAAAGATTAAAATTGACTGAGCCTGTCAGGACACATATTATAACCTGAAGATTCCTTTCCACATTCTGAGGAGCAGCAATTAGGTTATCAGTGATATCATATTCTCACACCCTAGCGGTGCTCCTGCATAGCGATACCTAAGAACCTGTAATTCATTCCTAACGACTGGTGCTCCTTCATTATAGCAAGTCTCTACAGCAGTGTATATTCTGTAGTAAATAGTGAGAATGCTGGGAAAATAGTTATAGAAGGCAACATTTTTTGCAACTAGGCCACTTTCTGGCTTCTGTGTTCATCCCCAGCAACAAAGTGGGAAAAAAAAAAAGCAAGAAAGCAAGCAAGAAAGAAGGAAAGAAAGAAGGAAGGAAGGAAGGAAAGAAGGAGGGAGGGAGGGAGGGAAGGAGGGAAAGAAAGAAAGAAAGAAAGAAAGAAAGAAAGAAAGAAAGAAAGAAAGAAATGGTAAACATAGCATTTATCCTTACTTGGAATTGTTTCATTTCATAAGAAAACTTGAAACCTACAATAGTGATAAGCAAGTATTTTCTGTAAATGTGCAGCCAGAGAGCAACTATTTTAGGTTTTACAGTCCATACAAGCTTTGTCACAACCCTTCAACCTTATCTTTGAAACCTGAATGTGGCCACAGGCCATATGCAAATAAATGGCTCAGCTGTGTTCCATTGAAACTTTATTTATAAACCCCGAGTCTTGAATTTCATGTATTTTAATATATCATACAGTTCTTTTGATCTTTTCTCCGCAACTTAAAAATGTGCAAAGTGTATTTTTCTTCTGAGACTAAATAAAGACAAGGGACAGACCAAATTTAACTGAGTAGCCATGTTTGCCAGACCTGATTGGTCCAATCTGAGCCATCACATAGATTTCCGCATAAAGTGGTCATATTTAGTGAGAAGGACAGGTATGCACTGCAGAATTCATAAGTCAAGGCAATCACTAGTCATCACCTCATTTGTGTGTCACCAACATATTACTCACGCTGCCATTCCCTCCTGAAATCTTTTTATATGCCCGTTAGTTCAAATTCAAATTTTATTCAGTTTTTGAGGGCAATATTAAATGTCAGCTTCTTCTCGAATACTTTCACATATATAAGAAATAGCTCTCTCCCCTACTTTCTAAAATATCCTATTTTTTGATGAAGACATATTGTGCAAGATACAGACACCAGGTTACCACTCATCCTTTATGAAAAGAAGTATAAAACTAGAGAAAACCAGTTTATGCAGATGCTACGATAGTAGAGGGTCCACATCAAGAAGATTGATGGCTAAGAGAAGGGTCTCCTGCCACATATGGTAGCAGTATTTACAACAACAACAGCAACAATGAAAAATAGTTGATAGTCTTGATAAACTGAATCATGTCCGAAGCTAAATTAGGTATTTTAAATATGCTAACTCACTTGTTCCTGAAATTATTCCATAGTAGGTACTATTATTGTCCTGAATATACGCACACACACATGCACAACAAACACAGAAACTAATAGTTCCAGAGCTCATGTATTGGTCCCAAAGTTAGACAGTGTTACTATGCAGAAGAATAAACTCCATCCCAACTATTCTGACAATCCAATGGAATCAACCAGATGAACCAGCACAAGAGATGTAAATAGAAACTGAATCTGTCCATGTGCTGGTTAAGATAAATCATCAACTTGACTGAATTAGGAGACTCCTGGAGAAATGACTAGATCATGAGTGTGATGTGGTATCCTCCTCTGTGGAATAATACACATAAATTCATACTGAATTTGCTATTGGAAAGGTGAGGCTCCTTCAGAGGAGGTGAGTTACTCAGAGCATGCATTTGGAGGGGATAATTTTCCACAATGCTCATTCCTGTGCTTAGCCTCTCCAGTACCACAAAGTGGCCACAATTTTCCTCCACTGTGCCCTTCTGCCATGATGTTTCTGCTTTGAAAGCAGTTGGCTGTGAACTAAACTTCTGAACCTGTAAGCCAAATTGAACCTCTCTCATTGTAAGTAGCAGTGTCAGATATTTTGTTCCACAACTAGAAAACTAATACACTTGTTTATCTGTGGTTCTTCAGCTTTCAGGTACAGCTACGATAAAGATTCTCAAAACAACATTGGCGCACACTAATTGTATAAATTGCTTCAAATATTGGATCTGAGTCTTAATTCTAAACTCTGTTAATAAAAAAGACTGAAACTTTCAGGACCAGCCAGGACTAAAGAGCAAGACCCTGACTCTGTCCCAAACCCTCCGAAAAAAAACCCTGAAACTGGTGAACAAGTGAAAATGGCTTGGAAATTATTAATTTTTAAGTTGTCTAGTGGAAATGACAGAGATGCAAATACAAGAGAACACCACAAGAATATGTAGCTGAGATGGGTGATGACAAGTAGATATTACAAGAAGCCTGGTGTGACAGGTTAGACAGATAACAGAAATTTCAAATGGGAAGTATACTGAATGTTTTTTAAAGCACGCTAAAGATGCCAAATAACTGGACTGAAAACATAGCCTTCCGTTTTTAATAAGAAGATCATTGACGACCTTGACTTCCACTTTTACTAGAGTGGTAGGCCGGAATTAAATGCCAGAGGACTGAAAGTAAAGTAAGGGTGGAGTTAATGAATAGACAACCCTCTCAGGAAGAAGTCTCCAGGCATTCCTGCCTGTGCCATTCCACAGCACAAGGTGATAGCTCCTCAAAACGCATACTGTATTTTTAAAAATTCATGAGATTCTTAAAGGTTTTTTTTTTTAATGAAAGCTTTGATAATGCACAATTAGCTATTCTTCAATACTGACAGCTCAATTTAGATGCTGGTTCCCCCAAGAAAACTTTGCTAAGTCGCACCCTGGCAAGATCGATGGGAGTACTCTTCAAGATGCTTCTATTACATCCTATGAGTTACAACAGTCATGCACACCTTGCAATGTATGATCTTATTTGCCTTTTGTGTCTATTTCATGAAGATAATAACATTAATTACTTCTTGGTACTGCTTAAAAGCCAGTGCTTGATCCACAAAAAAATAAGACACAAATATCAGGTAACTATACCTGAGTTTTCACCATGATTTGTTGGAAGAGTCTCAACTACTCAAGAAAGAGAAAAGAAGATGTTTTAGCTCATGTTCCATAGAATAAGCATTGAGTTTTTGTAACTATTTATAGTATTAATGAATAGATGGATACATATTTTCTAATTATCAACATTTATTAAATACTATTAAATACTACAAAGTATAAATCTCAAAGTTGATTTTTTGATTATGTTCTATTTCCTTCAAAAGACATACCAAGAGCTACATATGAGATAGAAAAGGACAATATTTCATGAAAACTAAAAATCTCTAAGTGCTGAAAGATTCTATTTGCAAATTAGGCAAACATAAAAATAAGCATCAAAATATTTAAATTTATGCTACTAGAACTAATCCAATCATTTCACTTCTTTCACAAAGTATGATATTTAAAATGCTTCAAATCAAACAGTAGGTTGTTATATGAATATCTTTAGGCATACGCAAATTGAAAAATACTTATTAATATTTAATATGATTAAAGCTTTAAATACTTTTCTAAATATTACTTTATTCATCTAGGAATATCGTAAGATAATAATTAAGTATCTAAACAAATGTTCGATCTTAAAAATACTTGCAGTGTGATCACAAAATATATTGAATATTTAAATGTAAAAAGAATTTACTACAGTCAAAGACACACTGCCATCAACTCACCCTAAAATTCTTCTTTTCTCAAGCATACACATTCCATCCTTCTGGCCATTTTCTGAAGCAGTTCTGGAGGTCCTCGTTAGTGTCTTTTGTTGGGCTATTGTGAATATCCAGGTGTCATGATTTGATTCAAAATATTTTACTTCCGTGGTCACTTTAATGTTGCAAAAAAGAACCAGAAGTCATACGGTGTGAGATTTGGTGAATAAGGTAGATGACAGCACACCAGGTGCTTTTATTTAGCAGATGCTTCCATAAACAGATGTAGAAATTAAGGCAGCCAAAACAGCAAAACCGAAGGCACTGAGAAAGAAAGGACTTCCAGAACTGCTTCAGACAGGGTGGGAATGATGGGACAAGTGTGTTCAGAGTAAGAGAAGTATTTTTTTTCTGATTTTTAGATACAATATGTTTGCAATACATAAAAAGTATATTCATCTTCGGAATTGGTACATGTATGCGTCTCATCTGGATCATTTTATCCTGAGGGGAAATATTCTGAGAGGCATTAGTGAAAATGTATCTCAATATAGAATATAATAATTTTTTATTTAAACATTTTGTTTGTTTGTGGTACTTTTGTTTTTACTGTTCTTGGTTTGTTTGTTTGTTTGACATACTGAGGATTGAGCTCGGGGCTGTTGCACTGAACTATATCCCTAGCCCTTTTCTTTATTACCATTTTAAAATATGGTCTTGCTAAATTGTCCGGCATAGGCTAAAAGTTGGTATTCCTCCTGCTTCAGGCTCCCAGAATGCTGAGATCACAAGCATGCTCCACTGCGCTGTGATTCATTATATCTTTTGATCACAACTGCAACAACATACTCTAAAGCATCTCTGACAGGAACAACCTAAATGTCCATAAAAATATTAAATAAATTATTCTGAATTTATACAATGAGAAGCTCTTCTAAGTTATATATGTTTATTTATACCATGTTTATTACAATAAAATATATCCATGACACAAAAGGGCACCAAACAATATACAGAGCTTATCACCTTTTTTTTTTGAGAGTAGAAGTAATGAGATTAGGGGATGAGGGCAATAGAGCATTAGCAAAACTGTAGTACATGCCCTCAGAAGCTAATAGCTTTTCTTAAGTACTCCCTTCTGCGTTTTGATATAATATTCATCATCTGGTCCTGTTTTCTCCTTAAACTTACAGTTCTCTTTATCACTATCACCATAATCTTCATTCACGGAATGTTTCTGCATTCCTCAGCCTTGCCCTTCTGAAAGGCACACGCCCCCCAAAAGATGGAGCAAAAATAACCTATTTCCATTGCCAATCTGAGCGTGGCATCATGCTTTTACTAAAAGATTTAAATTTGATGGCATCCCATATTGGACACTAAAGCTGTGGCATCTACTTATCTCTGCAGCTATGTTCTCCTGGTCTCTCTGTCTTCCTCTGTGATTTGACTTTAAGCCAAAATGAGCTATCTGCACGCTTCCTAAGCTACACTGTTCACTTTCCTGCGTGTTTCATGAGCTGCTTTATCTCCTGAAAGTAAACTCGCCTCCTCATCGGGTTGCTATTCATCTTTTGCATAGATAAATCACTGCAATTTAAAATCAAAACTGACTATCAGCTCTTCTGCTAATGCAGCCATTCATTTTGATGATAAACTATAGTTCCACATTTGGAAATAGATAAGGGACAGTAGAAGGCTGAAATTTCAAGGTCTCTGTCAGCGTTTTCATGAAACTAAGCAAGGATGAAAGTGAACTGATCAAATGTCACGGCAGTTTTCGGAGCACATTGCTGAGCCTTTGTAGAGGAAGAAACGCCTCATTTTAGAAGAGCACCAAAAGTTAGTTGTTTATAGTATCAAAAGGAGTTTTGTATTTAAAAGTAATAAAACCACACAGAAACTGTAGAAGCAAGGGAATTCTTGAGAAAAAAATGAGATAAGTATCTTTACAAAAAGTCAGGGAATCTGCAGGATCCTGTCCAAATGAAAAGTTGTCTTTCAGAGGGGCTACCTTGTTAAGATCCATCTGTGTATACAGGCTCCAACCGGCAACCAGCTATGCGCTTCTTGGAATAATTTCCTATTAAGAAAAGAAGTCACCTCAAAAATTCCTGAGAGCTTATACCCTCAACTAAGAGTCTGCAGCTAAAAACTGAAAAGATATCAAAAGGATACAAGAAGCCTGTGTCTCATCCCCATCGAAGTCCATACTCTAGTGCCATTTTCATACCAAAGCTCGCATGAGATCACTGGAACCCACATTTTTTCCTAGCGATTGCCCTTGCTCGCTGGCTGCTTGTCTCACTGCCTTACAGGTTGTACTGGAGCCACTCCCTCAGAAAATCTGCGTCCGAGAATACTTTTCTCCTCTACACCTAAGGAATACAGCCCAAATAGAAATCTAGAACTTTTCCAAACCAAGAATGTGCAACACCAAACTTTAATGTATTTGTATTCTGGAGATAAAAACTACCCCACAGGGCTTATCTTTCAAAGACTGTGCTGTACACACATCCATCAAAACATACCCTGCAAAAAGATTTCAGGGGAAATAAAAGATAAATGACATGGGTTCACACCAGTTACAACACAAAGCAGAAGGAAGAAAATAGCCACATTGAGATATTATACAATATCCACTAGCAGAAACTCAGAACCAATGAAAACCATTGCAATCTAAGCCTCTTAGTATTCATTCACAGAAAATGGGAACTGCAGTGGATGAGGCTGCTGCTGATCCACACTGGCTCACCTTAGGTTTTTTGTTTGTTTGCTTGTTTGTCTGAGACAGGGTCTTGGCTATATATACCAGACTGGCCCTGAACTCACTAAGGAGCCCAGGCTGGCCTTGAACTCAAGGCAATCTTTCTGCCTCAACCTCTTGAGTGCTGGAATTACAGTAGTGCACAACCACTCCCGGCTTATGTGGTGCTGGGAAATCGAACTCAGGTTCTTAGTGCTTGATATAGCGCTTGCTAAGCAAATGCTTTTACCCCGAAGTCATTCCACTAACCCTTAGATCACCTTACCTGGAACTAGTTCTCAGAAAAAGGACAAAAAGGACAGCTTGTGCTTCTTTTTTATTTTCGTGTTCCCTTTGCAGGCATCCTCCAATACCACAAGAGAATACTCCACCTACAGCCAGAGAATGCTGGGAAGATACGACCCCAAAATCAACGAGGAGGGGTGGGGGTCGTGCACAAATGCAGCGGCTTCCTGTGCCCATGGTCCACAGCCATCGTTCATATGTGCTTTGCTCGCTTTCTGGTGGCATCGTCCTCTCTCATGTCTATTTCTTGGGATTAAGTCCCCAAAAAATTACTCGTAGCAGGTTCTGAATCCAAGTTTACATGGTGATCACGACAATTTTATGTAAATATACATATCTTTGAAGACGTAATTTCAAGGTCATGTTTATGGGAAGTCTTCTCTGGCCCACTCTCACCCTGATCTATGGTTCCCAGCTCCAAGGACAATACTCTGCTATTGGAATAGTTGGCATTGTGTGTGTTCTCCTCTCAAGCAGTGTGACTTCATTGAAGTTATAGGCAGTGGTGGACCTCTTAACCCCAATGCAAATGGCTGCACCATTACTGTTGATGAATGTACTGGTCAGAATTATTTCTATATATAGTAACAACTCAAAAGGGGAGAGAACAACTCAGAGTATTAAAAAATAAGGAAGTTATATGTAGATATACAGACTTACCTTTATTCACAGCTCAAATCATAGCATCAAAAATTACTTTCTTCTTAGGCTGGAGGAATGTCTCAGAGGTTAAAGTGCTTGAGCTAAATCAAGTGGTAAGTACCAGGGGTTCAGTTCCTCAGCACCAGATAAGCCGGATGTGGTGGTGCATGCCTGTAATCCCAGCACTTGGGAGGCTGAGACAGGATTGCCTTGAGTTCAAGGTCAGCCTGGGCTCCATAGTAAGTTCAACACCAGCCTGGGTTCACAGAGTGAGATCCCATCCCAACCCCCCAAATAAATTACTTTCTTCTTAATTTGTTTCTCCGAATCTGTTTTATTGAAGTCAGATTGAAGTTCTTAAAAATTGAAAATGACTTTAGTAATGATGTTAATGAATCCTCTGGGATTCATATCCAGTAGGAAAAACAAAAGGCCTTTATCTCAACTCAACCCACACACGCACATGCACACGCGCGCGCGCGCACACACACACACACACACACACACACACACAGATGATGAGAGAAAGAGAAAGAGAACATCATCACTGCCTCTCATAAACTCTCACAGGATATGACCATCCTTAAACCCATCACTGGGAATAGAAGTGCTAAGTGACAGATTGCAGGTTGGAGGCTATTATCATTTTCTTCATTCATAATAAGAAGGGAGGCTGGAGGAATGGCTCAGCAGTGAAAGCACAGGCCTAGCAAGAGCCACCTCAAGGGCTAATTACCCAAGTTTGATTCCCCAGCACCACATAAGAGGGGTGTGGTGGCACACACCTGTAATTCCAGCACCTGGGAGGCTGAGACAGGAAGATAGTAAATCTAAGACCAGCCCAGGCTCCATAGTGATTTCAGGACCAGCCTGGGCTACAGAACAAGACCCTGCCTCAAAACAAAACAAAACAAAACAAAACAAAGGTTCATAATGAGAAGGGAGTGCCCTACTGAGGCAAAAGGCTCAAAAAGGAGGAAGATTTTCTGAAAAAAAAAACAAAAAAACAAAAAAACAAAATCAGAGTTAGTAGCAAGACAGAGCAAGTATCTGCTAGGAAAAAAAATAATGGATGCTTCACTACACTAAATAAACAATGATGAATATAAATTTAAAATCGTACTGTTCCACTATGATCTTTGCATTCCATTTGTATTTATATAGCTTTTCATGAAACTATTTATAAAGCGATGGAATGAAATGATCATTTTAATCTTGATCTATCTCCTATCTTAATGATTGGGGCATTTTTGCTTCCTAGCTGAGGCTCAGTGCTTTTGCCTGCTTGACTAGATGGAGACATTTGTTTTAATAAAAACTTGCTTAATATGTGGAACTATGGCAACATATTTAAATTTATTTCTAAAGCAAGTCTAGGTACAACCTCCAGGGAACAGATCTGCTCCATTAACTAGAAATCTCATTGGCTTCGAATATGGAGAGAGTTGATGTTCTGAAAATGAGTGTCAATAGGTCTGCTAGAACTGGGCACAGTTTAATATTTATTAAAAAAATACAAGAGACTCTAATGTGAAAATGTGCCCAGGGAAATCTAAGACTCTCTCTGTGGTGTATATTTGAGCAGGCTACAATTAGAGTATTTAAGAAATTAGCATTGTATTTAAAAGGAAAATATGATCTCATTTCATTTATATTCCCAGATTTAATTTTCCAAATTAAATGAAAAATTCTCATTGAATTAAATAGTATTCCACTACATTCCAATTCCATGAATTTCTTGTAGGTATACAGTGAAAATGCTATTTTTTTAAGTTGAAAATGATACATATGTGATTTTTTTAAAAGTCGGTTTGCAAAAAAACCAGCCTGTCAAAATAAAAGGCAATTCTTTAAATAGAAAGATGCCTAGTATACATTTAAGTAATGTATTATTTTTTCCCAAATATATCTCTTTTAGAAATACACACCCGAAAGCCTAAAAGTGAGGACAATGACAGAAAACTTCAGACTATTTTCTAAGCTTCACTCCTGCCTCCCTCTTCTCCACTCTGTAAGTGCTGGTAAGTCCTCCTACACATTCCTGGAGTGCAAAGCTGGGTCTGGCGCTTTCTGATTCCATATGCTTCAATGCAATAAAAATCAGCAAGCATGGGTTTATCATATTCTGAACAAATTAAGAGTGTGATTTGCCAATATGACTGGGCAATGGTCCAGCTGTCTTTAAAATTTTTTTAAAGGAAGAGAAAGAGGGATTTTTTTAACCTCTTAGCATAAAAAAGAAAGACACAAGTTCAAACTAAATAGAATAACTTGGCATCAAAATGTCAGTGGCATTACAATAGAAAGAGAAAGAAAGAAAGAAAAAGAAAGGAAGGAAGGAAAGAAGGAAGGAAGGAAGGAAGGAAGGAAGGGAGGGAGGGAGGGAGGGAGGGAGGAAGGAAGGAAGGAAGGAAGGAAGGAAGGAAGGAAGGAAGGAAGGAAGAAAAATCTGTGGCTTCTGTAACAGCAAATTGTGAGGATCCTGACAGTAAGTGTCCAGATCTTGTCACTGATATTGCCAGGGTTAAACTTACATTTCCTGATGACTGAGCAGATGGGGAGAAAGGAGTTAAGGAAAAAGTCTTCAAGATACAATGTCATCCTCTCCAGCTTGTGTATACTCAGACATCATGTCTGGATAGACACAAACAAAATTAATGTGATCTATCAAATAAAAAGTCAATACATCTGATATAATGGAAGAAAAGCTGGATAGTGAACAGGAGAGAGAACTTCAGACCAGGAGAACTCGAAGCTGCAGGGACAGAAGCAAAACCATCACCACTGATCGCTTAGCCTGATAGTGAGAAAGCAATTCAATTATCAGTTTTTTTTTATTCATTAACCTGGAAATTCTAGTTATGGGAGAAACATCATCATACCACAGTCATTGATTCAGAGTATGTTCTATTCGTAAAGACATCATCCCGACCCACAAAGTGTTAACACTTAGCTGGTGCTTTCCCTGAGTATTCAAAAAAATCCATCTTAAAAATCCATTGGGCGAACTGCCTGAGGGCGGCACAAACAGTGATTTTAGTAAACTTTATAGGAATTGGCCACTGCCACATTTTATCAGCTATAAAAATAGGTCTCCTGGCTAAATACATGCTATGTGAACACCCATCGTGGCAATAAATAAGGCATCTGAAAGTTCAGAGATGGTAGCTTGGAAAAAAAGTAAATTCACACTCAGAATACCAATTTCAAGAAAAAAGGAACACTGGCCTTCCTATGGCCTGAGGGACGTTATCTTCCAATAAATTGCTGGCCTGACCCATAGGGAATAATGACTTGTTAAAACTAAGCTTTGGCCTCAATACTGACAGACAGGGCACTCAGCAACCATTCTAACCAGACTGGCCTCAGAAGTTCAGTTTGTTGAAACAAGTACCATTTTATCAGGCACTTGTTGAGAGATAATAAGTTGACTGGTGATCGACATTCACAGAACAAAGTGATCATGATTACTCAATTATTTATTGAGAAGCACAAATATCCTCATACTCAACCCCATTTCAGAGTCCTCCATTTACATTTCTGCAGATCTTCTTCTTACTGATGTTAACATTTGTCTTCCTTCCAAACTAAACCATTAATCATTTTAGGAAGTGTCAGCATATCATGAAGAACTATACAAAAATGTGAAGGTTTTCTTTTTCATTAGGTGAGACCATAAAGGTGGGTAAAGGATAGGAAGAAATGTAGAAGAAACAGGTACATGAGAATGTGAGCCACTGCAGGTGCAACTCATGTGAGCCTGCAGAGCACGCTCAAGGTCAGGAGTTCGTAGGTACCATTTGCATTCAGTGAAGCATAAAGCTCTTTATGCCAAATATACGGATTAGTGTATCAGCCAGCGTGGTAGTGATGATGGGAAGAGCAAGTTACATGATAGGTCAATGGTCTCTGATGACAGTCAAGGCTTCTGGCTTCTGAGATCTACAGCAACGCAAATGCCTTTTTAAAAGAATTATTTTTATCTGAAGAAGGTGGATTAACATATTCAAAGTCCTAAATTTTTGAACTCTGACTTATTATAGGGTGCTGAATTATAAAAATGGGAGAATATCTCTCTTCCACATATGTCAAGCATCATCAGCTATGCTGGGTCAAATAGCGAAGACCTTAACTTCCCTCTGGACCCTCACAAAATTGAAACCTTTAAAGTTAGTTAATAATGCAATTAAGTTAGTTAATAATGCAATTAATGTATCTTTATAATCTAAAGGGGTGGATGAGACACTGAGGTTTTTTTTTTTTTCACTTGTAGAAGGGATCAACGTTATGGTGTGGATCTGGAATGTCTCTCAAAAGCCTCATTTCTTTGGATGTTGCAATCTTGCAAATTATCAATAGATTTCAAGTGCTGCTGGAAAGCGAGACCTGACAGGGTGTGGTGGATTACCGGGCATCTGCCCCAGGAGAATGTATACTCTGGTCCCACTTTCTTCCTGTGGTCCACATCCTTCTGCTTGAAATGCTCGGAGGAGCTGCTCTCTACCAGACCCTTCCTGCCACTGCCTGTAACCCATGAATGGACTGAGACCACCTGAAGTTCTAAGGTAAAACTTTCCCCCCTCAAATTGTGGATGTCAGGTACTACGTCTGATCAACAAAAGAGTAAATAAGACAGCCAACTTATTTTTCACCTTTGAAGGGCATATCTTGACATTTCCCAGAACATATAACATTAAATAATTTTTCTGAAGTAGAGTATATTTCTATTTTTGAGAAATTTATTTACTACCAACTGATATACTTATGTGCTACTGAAGTGTCTGTGATAAATGACGGTTACTACTTTCTGCTCACTAGAAACTATATATGTAAACAATATATAATATATACTTACATATGTATATATAATATATACATACATATGTAGATAGATAGATAGATAGATAGATAGATAGATAGGGTACGATTGCAAAGTTAGTCAGGACCCTGAGACTAGATTATACATTCAGCTAAAAGTTGCTGTATATGTGAAGTAGGAATGGAAAGGTGTGCTGTTACTGGTCATTCCAAATGAAAGTTGACTGTTTTTTGTTATCTCTAGCAACAAGGAAAAATTCACTAAATTAACCACATTACAGGGACTATTATGAATGCTCCAAGAAGAAACCACATCTGAAACAGCTGCTGCAATTGCATTTACCACCTGATTAAATCACCCTCCAATACTACGTCCTGCACAGGCAAAAGAGGAAAGTTACATAGGAGTGTGCTGGAGGTCACCATTTCCACTTTCTTAAGCTGTTGATGTGGAACTAATATGGAAACCCAGCCACCAATTAGGCACCACCTTTACTTCACTATTTTCACAGCTAAAGGATTGTTCCTTATGCGATTCCTTTGGCTCTTTTCCATCGTAAGAACTATAAATCTACAGATCAAGAAATAAGTATGAGTATCTCATGAGATTTTTTTAGTTGACTATTTCAATTAGATATTTTGCAAAAAGGAAATAATCACAGGACAGGTCTGAGAACTCAGCAATTCCCAGTGAAACAAACTGAATCTAAACCACCCTTAATATCCAGCCTCCTACTGGCCTTCTTCTATTTGGAGAATCACAGTGGTATTTCATGTCTCCCACAATTTGTGACAGTTTAGAAACAATGTCAAGTAATTCCAGTAAATTCTAAGTATTATGACAATTCCTTTCTTTGATGCACTTTTGTAAATGGCCACAGATTCATTAGGGGAAGGCTAGGAAAATATACCAGATAAAATTTTGGCAGTACAACACCCCCTCCCCACAAAAAAAAGAAAAACCTTGGCTATCCCTTCATTCCAGAGGGAGGAAATGTGAACTAGCTCACAAATGAAAATCGATTCTCTATTTGGATGATCCAAGTGACACTTCTGTCCACCGCACTCAGAATGTTTTCATTTTTACAAATCAAGTCAGAGTTCTGCAAACTGCCTGAGTGGACCCCGAGATAATGTAGATAATGACAAAATGTGGGAAAAAATCATTCTCATCAACTGCTCCAGATCTGCTACCCATTACACAAATTTTACCTGCACTGTCTCTAGCAGTTAAGTCCCACCCCTTAGCCCATGACACTTAGGAATTTCATCATCTCTAATTCATGAATCTTATTTTGAAGATAGGACTTCCTGCTGTCGTCTCTATTTTGCAGAAAAGAGGCACTGCAGAGTTTTTCTACGTATTTCTCAAAGTCTTGAAAAGAAAATATTTTTCAAACCCATAGATGGGTCAAATATATAGGAAGGCGAGCAGGTTTTACAACACTTCTAGACTTTCTATGTTCCCTTGATAGTACATCAAGAAAGTTATGGCAGCCATGCAGGATTATGCCTGTAAGCCCTGCACTTGAGAGGCTGAGGCAGGAGGATTGCTGTGAGTTCAAGGCTAGCCTAGGTTACATAGTGAGTTCAGGACAATCCTGGACTGCAGAATGAGACCTTGTATCAAAAAAGAAAAAGAAAGAAAGAAAGAAAGAAAGAAAGAAAGAAAGAAAGAAAGAAAGAAAGAAATGTACCACCCAATTAGGGTCCACAAAAATAGAACCTTTGCTTAGTGAACCACTTTCAATAAATTCAACCTGACATAATATTATAAACTCATTTGCTTTCAGCCTATGTTCTATCATAAATAATCAATACCATTATATTAATTTTCATTGAAATATTCTATAACAGCAAGTACTGACTTGGAGATTCAAAGCCTTGTCTTTGAGTATTTAATTACAGGTAAACCACAGAGAATCATGAAGGAGACTATTTAACCATCACATGTCATAGCTGACCAGTGTCATATTTATTACTTCCAATTAGAACATTAAGTACTTAATCAGAGAGGAGCAATTATAGATTACTATTTCTAATGCTCTCTCCATCTAGACCCAATTCTGGTAACAAAATTGAAGCAATACGTGTTCAATCATAGTTCACAGAAATAGAACTTCCGTGCCATGAACATTAAAGAGTGAGAGAATTGTTTTAAGAATAAGACCTTGCACAATTGTTGGGGAAGCTGGAGAAATAGAGGAAATATAAAAATAGAAAAAGAAAAATAGAAAAAGAAAAATAGAAAAAAATAAATAGAAAAATGAAAATAGAGGGAATTTGAGAAAAAGGAAGTGTCTTCTTGAATCTCTGTTCTAAGTGACCAATGAAGGTTTTCCAAAAAATCCAGAAATCAGGTTTGCCACATGCTAGAATAAGACCACAAAAAAGTGGCAAGATATTAGATAGGAGGATGCTTTTCATTTTGTTCTTCCTGGTGCACCAGGAATCTTCATCTCTCAAACAGAGTGTCTGTTAACATAAAATCACAAATAAAGAAATGAGGACACACCTGTAATTGTTTTTAACCATGGGTGACCATGTTCTTCAACTTATAATGACTCCTGATTCACCACTTTCACAAATCCCACGATATATATATATATATATATATATATTTGGCAAAGTGTAGCTTGGAGCCATATGGGCAAGGGTATTGTGGGAAAGATGGTTCTAGCTCAGTCAAGTTGACATACTATAAAAACACCACAGCAAGCACATTTTCCATATTTAAATCCTATTAGATTTAAATCATGTGTCCTTATTAAATCATACACCTGTTGGTTTTCAAATCATGTGCCAACTCTGACCGAATAAGAATGGTATTGATTACAATATTTTTGGTTGAAAGCCACAGAAATTGCCTCTGACTTGTGTTTGAAAAAAGCTCATTGGAATAATATTTGAAAGAAACTCGTAGAATAGATGGGAAACCTAAGACCTTAAGCAGTTAAAAGAGATACCAGAAAGACAGCAGGTTGTCTTTTCTTGCCTTCTCAGCATTTCTGTTCTGAAATAAAGCTTGGTTTCATTATTTATTTTTTTATTTTCCACTCCTGAATAAAATTTGTCTTTATTCTAACTCTTTGAAAAGAAAGCTTTTATCTGGCCAAGCTTGGGCTCTGAGCTCCCCTATTGATCCTAGTAAGGCAATGCGATCTGGAAGTACCCTGCCAACGCCTCTAGGAAACCCTTCATCTCCCTCAGTTAAAAGAATAATGCATCATGTTCTATACTCTTGTCCAGCATGTTCAAAGTGTGGCAAGGGAATCTGATTCTCCACTAGGACATTTGAGTGATGCTAGGAAAACAGATAGTTTATGAACTAATCAAAAATTTATGTTAAATACCCACTATTTAATAAGGGATTTGAGGTTATATCCAAGCTCAGTCAAATACAATATGTGCCAATTACCCTTGTCTGCCTGCAGACACAGGAAGGATCACAGTAGCAGGCTGGCTACACACTTTTGCTGATCCTTGATTCTGATACAGATTCTTTGATTCCACCTTATCGATACAGAAAGAATGCATGGTTACTTAATATTGCATTGTTTCCTTTTCCTGACTTTGAAGATCTATCTTACTCCTAATCCAGGCTATTCTTACTGTTTGATATTCTGGGTTTTCTCATAGGGTACAGTAATTCAAAATCCTTCAGACTCAGGCACAACTGGATTTAGACCCTGTTTTTACCATGTAACAGCTGTGTGAATTTTACTAAGTTCTTTGACTGTCAATGTTTCCAGCTCTAAACCATAGCAGTTCAGTGAGAGAATTAAATTTATTTATATATTTACAAATACAGAATCTCACTCTATATAGTCGAGGTTGCTCTTGAACTCACTATGTAGTCCAGGCTGGCCTCAAACACACAGGAATTCAGTGAGAGAATTAAATTCAAAGCATAATAAACATCATAATCTCTGGTTGAACTAGGCACTTGCCACAAAAGGGTTTGTCATATATACTAGCTCCTATTTCTGTTCTTTGTTTCTCTTTTCTAATCCCCATTACTTTTACCTAATTAAATTTTGTACATAAAGATATATTTCAAATGGTATTCTGAACGAAATAAAATGTTCAATGTTTCTACAAACTTTTATCTATAGCACTCATTTAAGCCCTTTATTATCTATTTTAAATCATTAATTATTTTATATATTATATTAGTTCCATGTTGTGTTGCTGTCAACATGCAATCTAAATCTTGCTTGACAGTAAACATCTGAATGTCTACTACTTCTTTCCAGCCACTGGCCTAGAAATTGGCAACACAAAGATGATTGTGAGACCAGTGGTTGTCTTCAAGCTATCTAGAGCAACTTACGGAAGAAAATGTGTTGAATAATATGATAAAGTGGAAACATATGTGCCCAGAAAATTAAGACAGCATACAAGACTATAACAAAGGGCAGAGGAGGGGAAATTTTTTAGGAAAAAAAAAAAAAAACTAGGAGTGAAGTTTGCAGAATCCAATAGATTTAGTCAGGCAAACAATGAAAGCCAAGAAGTATTGAAGACTGCACAAAAATAAGAGAAAAGAAAAGACCATGTGGTACTGGGAAATTTATACTTAATTTTCAATGGAAGAAAAAAAAAGAATGCAAAAAAAAAGAGAGATTGGAGAATTAAAACAAAGTACCATAATTAAAAAAAAAGAAAAACCAAAACAAAAATAAACAAACATAAAAAACCTCACAGATCCCTCAACGGGTTAATACTTTAAATCTGATAGCGTATTGAAAGGATTCAGCCAGGAGAGACTCCAATAAGTACCACCAGGACCAGGAGGAACATCAATAACCAAATACTAGGCATTCTTTGTATGCAAGTGACAGTGCCAAATAGCTTATTCTTTTATCCTCAAAACAAAGCTCTGAAATAATAATTTTAATTCCAGTTTCCCAATGAGGAAATTGAGGCTTACACAGGTTAAGAAATTTGCCCAAGATTACAGCTAGCAAGTGTTGAAACTGGTTATAAATCCAGATCTGTCTCACTAAAAAGCCCACACCTTAACCACAACGCTCAGATTTATGTTTTCAAAAACTCACTCTGGCAGCAGTGTGTAGAATTGATTGAAGGGGGCCAAGCCTAGAGGCAAAGACTTCACTTAGAACACTAGTCCAAAACTACTATATTAAAAAGTTTAAGGCCCACACTCAGACTGTAAGACATGGACCTAAGAAATAAAAAAAGGCTTAATTGCCAACCACTGTCAGCTGGCTGAATAATGAAGATGACCAGAAGAAATTAAAAGCGATTCCATGCAACTAGGCTAATGTGCTGTCATCAAAATAGTACGTCTGGGATGGGGGAACTGAAAGAAAATAAAATCCAATTGAAATGATGTGGAGCTCATGGTACATGTAGAAAATTCACCTGAAACTTGATATCTAGAGAGAGATTTGACATGCCTTCTAATACAGGCTGTGGCGTGCAGCCATGATGGTTTAAAATAGATATTCCACAGAGTGAATGGAAAAGAGTGAATGGCAATTTAAAGCTGGAAAATCAATATTTGAATGCACTCTGGGTATTAGATAAAGTTTTAGAAAAAAAAGATGAAGGTACTCCCACTGAATTATAAGCATAAGCAGACTAGTTGTAAAACAGAGGAGGAACCGTAGCTAATCTGCAGACTTGTGATAACAACAAAAGCTTCAGAAAACAGCTAGTTCTGCATGCAGGGATTGTCGGCAATTTTATATATTTTTCATTTATTGTAGTTTTACTTTTTAAAGATAAATCTATTTTTAATCATGGACAAAAGTTAAACCATTCTTCAAAATTTAGCGTCAAAATTACTGCTGCTAATCACAGAAGAGAAGGCACACTGGGGTACACCAGAGACAAAGATGCATGCCACCCATGGGGAAAATGGAGAGAGAACATGCATTTCTTCCTACTAAACAAGTAGAAGAGAAGAAGCGAAGCAAGACGAAAAATGCAGTCAAGCATAGGAAGAATGGGCTTGTGCTCAAGATAAGCAAAACTTGAACATGTTTATACCATTGAAAAATAAAACAAAAATGGTCAGATACTGTTACGGTTTGGATCTAACCTGTTTTCCAAGGCTGTCAGAGATGGGGCTTTTGAACAGTGATGGAGTGAGTCGTGGGCATCATACTCAAGGGTGGATTCATCCATGGATGAGCTCACAGCTGAGTGCTGTTAGGGGGCGGGGCCTGACTGGAGGCAGAGCCTGATTGGAGGAGGCAGGTTTCTGGGAGTGTGATCTGGTGAGTATTCTTGCCCCCACTGCTCCTTCCTCTACTTCCAAGCTGCATGGGTTGAGGAGCTTTTCTCCACCAGAGCCTTCCACCATGCCACCTCTGCCTCATAGCCAGCCAACTATGGACTGAATGAACTCTCAGTAATCCCACTTCTGGGTATATATCCAAAAGCAATAAAATCTACATGATAAGGAAATATTTCATATTTTATCAGGCTCTAATGTTTCTTAAAATAGAATTAATAATGGCCAAGATATGAAATCAAAATATCCACAAACAAATAAATGGGTAGGGACAATGAGATATATATCACAATGGAATATTATGCAGTCTTAATAAGGAAAAATTCTTCCATTTTTCTCTAACATGGATGAATGGGGATTAAATAAGCCAAGCATAAATACTGCTTAATTTTACCTACACATGGAATCTCAAAAAGTTGAACTTCTCAAAATAGGAAATAAAATGGTGGTTACAGAGATGAGATAGAAAGAGATTGTGGAGTTAATTAGAAGGTTCAAAGTATTAGAAAAATCACATTTTCTATCAATTGCAAACAAAAAGATAACTAGAATCATTAATAATGTATTGTTAATTACAAAATAAATAGATAAATGTTAATAGTCTCACCATAAAATAACTGATAAATACATAGAATAGTGCATGTGTTTCTTAGTTTGATTTAATCTTTCCATATTGCATACACATGTAAAGTACCCCATGTGATCCCTAGAACATAGGCAAGGATGACAGGGCAGTCAAAAAATAGTAATAATTTCAAAAGACGTTTAGGTGGTAAGTCCTTCCTGAAGAGGAGACTGACATAACTCTGAAGCTATGCTTTCCCTAGAATACAATTTCAGTTTTACAAAATGAGAAGCCACTTATTTCCCCACACCTAAAAAAGAAAATTCAGCACAGAACAGTTTTGAAGTCTTAAGTACTACCATGCTACTTCCAGCAGAGTAAATAGAGAAAGAAAAATGGATTTCTCTGTTTTTAATTCAGAAGTCCAGAACAGAGAAGCCTATTGTCAGAGAGGCAGACACTTCCAGACACATGAATGTATCTCTGAACCAAAACTCATGGATGTGACTTACTCATGGTTTTGAATTCAAGTTGCTCATCATATTTACCAGTGGGTATTGTTAAAATTTCCTGCAGAATCTGAGGGTGGTGACCAGGAACTAACACGTAGAGCAGTTTTCCCAGATTAGCTCCCCTGAAAAGTGAAGCATGAGCTTTGGCATCCACAGACCAAGACCTGGAACTGCCAGGGATAATCAAAAAATACAGTTAATATTTAAATTTTAATTTTTTGTTTCAATAAAACACACATCACCATTAATACTCCTCCTGTCTTTGAACATGCGTTCTGGAAGTCCACTTTCTTGAGTGTCTTATTGAGCTGTGATCAACAATATGATGAATGCCACCTCAGAGTGCGATCCACTGAAAAGGCAGACTGGTAAAAACATTATGATACGTCTTCACACACCTTATTCCCTGAGTCTGGCATTGTGTGACATGTGGTTCTTTCTCAGAATGAAATGATCATGAAAGATAAAAATTTTGAATCAACTTAGAACAGTAAGTCAGTCACAACAGCTCAATCAAAAGCATTCAAAGAAAAAGGAGTTCCAAAACTGTTTCACTTTTTGAAAAAAACAAGTGATGGCCTAAGCACATCGAGGCAGGAGGCCATATTCTGAGGGATTAAGAGCAGTGTGTCTTTTACTATAATAATTTTCTAATTTAAACACATGCCATACTGGTTGATCATTATTCTTCCATACCACATTCCAAAGCTGCATTCAGAGCTCTAAGAAAGTTTGCATATCTCTAGGGATGCAAATCTCCAAGTGAAAAATAAGATACAGCCATCCCTGAACTTCAGTGGAAATATATATTTTTCCTAATTTTTTAATAGGCTTCCATTTGATCAGACATAACTAATCACTATTTTTTAGTTTTGCTCTTTTAGTATTGAAGCATGCTGGCTAATTTAATCTGCTACAAGGGGATGTATATTTATTTAAGATTGAATATATACTGACCAGATCTGGAATCAGATTACATGTGGGAACTAGATCTAAAGCATCTCTGAGCCCCAGGAACACAGAAATCTTCTTCAAAGTACCTCAACTTCTCTCTATAGGAAACGAAGGACTGTACAGTAAAAACAGCTCTCCCTGCAAACAGGCAATTTCCCCCTATATCTGCACAAATAGTAAAGACTAACTCCATTTTTTTCCCTTTAAACTTCCTCAGCTTCACTTCTCTTCACATGCATCACTGCTGCTAGAGCAGTAAGAGCTCATTTTACAAGACCTTAAAATTTTTCTTACTTGAGATATACCTGAGCGATTTAAATTTAATTTGAATGCCTGAAGCATCTCCCCAGATAGACTGCATGTACTTGTATGGAAGTTCCTATATATTTTTTTCTAAACACAGACCCACAGGGGATGGGAGAGGCCTGAACACATACTTTCCAGGATTGGATGTTGGAAATGATAAAGAAGGCCCTTAGAGATGCATCGACCCACTGACTAACAGAGGGGAATGAACAGGAACCATGTTTTCTGCCTAATACCCTCCTATTCCAAATTATCTTTTTGGGAAAAGATTTGTACAAAAATTCAAATTTATAGGGCTTATATCTGACCTCATTAAATTTGCACATTAGAGAATAAACACACTTTAATAAATTATAATTTTATTGAATACCCAAAAACACATCTAAAAATAAATGGCTTATGTTGGTCTGTAAGGAAACTTAAAAATTATGAATATGAGCATTTTATCCCAAATTAATCAATATCTTGGATTAATTCACTGTTTTTTTTTTCTTTGAACATTTCCTTTTCAACTAAAATTGCTAGAATCTGATTCTTACAATGGCTCATTTCCCTCTAAAAAAAGAACTCTAAATAATATCACAAACGTAAGCATAAACTCATTCGCTCAACAGAGTATTCTGGGTATAGGAATGAGAGATGACTCCAGCACAGAACTGCAAGGAATTGTCTATAAAGAAGTAGACGTGTAAACAGGAATTAACCTACAATATAAAAAAATGAGAGATTCTCACTGGTGCTATGCAGAAACTACAAATGAAGCAAAGTTCAGGCACTGGAGACGATTTCCTAAGGTATGTGATGTGAATCAGATTTCTCAGGACTTAATTCTCACTCCCAATCCTGATTTAATATACTCCTGTCTCTGTGATCATGAGCAAATTCTGGCAACTGTGTTGTAAGTTGATATAATTTTTATCTATCTGCAGGTATCCTAGTATAAACCACCATCTTTTCTCGCATACATTATTATAGTAGCATCCTGCCAATTTTCCCTACTTTATTTATATATAGTATGTTTTCATATGGCACTCAGAATAATAAAGCCTATCATGTGACATGCCTGCCTAATTCCTCCCTGACTCCCTATCACATTTCAAGTCAGAGCCACACATCTCCCATGGGCCACAGCTCCTGCGCAGTTAGGACTCCTGTCTGCCGCTCTAGTCTCAGCTCATCCCCCTTTCTTCCCTCCCGACCTTCCAGCCCCAGTGATTTCAGCTTCTCAAATCCACGTTCCATATCGCATGGGAGCTTTTGCCATTTTCTCTGATGGGGACACTCTTCCTCCTCTGAGACTTTTCTTCGCTCGGCTGGCTAATTCTCATCTTTCATGTCTGAAGTTAAATATATCTTCTTCAATGATTTTTAATGAAATATGCCTCTCTCATTCTTTGTTTTCTACCTGTCACTTGCTTAAATACGTTAGCACCTATTACAAGTTGAAATATTGTGTTAGCAGTTTATTTACTCTTTAAGACTGTTTCTTCCCTAAATTATATTTTTCCATAAAATCTAACTTATTCATCACTATATACCCAACCAGGCTCTCAGTAAGTAGTTGTTACACAAGCAAATAAATGTATGCATTCTATGACTTAGCTCATGGAAATAACTCCCTGATGTTTAGGAATCTCTACTTACATCCCCACATCCCTCGAGAATGGCCTCTACCCATCCAACAACTCTGCTTACAAGGTGGCTGTTTCCATATCCCTTGTCCCTCTAGAGTTCTTTCCTGTATTTTTAACATGACTCATCTTTCCTTCCTGCATTGTCCAGCTATTTGTCACTGAAACAAAACACTTGACATACACAAATAAAAGAAAAAAAATAATTTTGCTCATGACTTCAGAGATTTCAATCTATGTTTAACTGGCTTGAAGGTAGAAATTCCCAAAAGAAGGACATGGTAAAAACACTGAAGCTTCTCAGAAGAACATGCACATGAAAAAGTTCTCCATCACTGCCCATTAAATAAGTGCAAATAAAAACAACGTCAAGGTTTCACCTCACCCCAGTGAGAATGGCCTACATCAAGATTTCGACAATTGTTGGCAAGGGGACGGAAATTCTACTACACTGCTGGTGGAAATGCAATCTGGTACAACCATTGTGGAAAGCAGTCTGGAAATTCCTTAGAAAGCCGAGAATAGAAATTCCACTTGATCCAGCTATTGCTCTACTGGGCATGTTCCCAAAAGAAATGAAATCAACATATGGAAAAGATATATGCATACCCATGTTTATAGCAGCATAATTCATATTAGCCAAATCCTGGAAACAACCTACTGCCCATCAATAGAGAAATGTGGTACCTATACACAATGGAACACTATGCAACCATAAAGAAAGATATGAAGCTGTTGAATAAAAATGGGGCCATCTTGGGTCAATCATGCCAGTGAAATGAACCAAACACAAATGAGTGACTACACACAGGTGTCCCTCTTATGAAATGCACAAAAATAATGGCATAGAAAGGCCGAAGCATAAGTGACGGGGTAGAAAGAGGAGCAATGATCAGCTAAGAAAGGAGTGAACCTTTAAAAAGGGGTGGGCCTCAACCCTCATTGATTCCCCAAATCCCGTGTCTCTAATGTGTTACAGAATTTGGAATTCATGCCAAAAAAAAAAAAAAAAACACTGAAGGTTAAATATCAAATGGATTCTCTGATATGAAAAACCTAGAATACCATCATTTCACAGAACTAATGAGGGGACAGTGCGAGTTAGAAGGTGAAGAGTGTGCGAGGATCAAAAAGGAAGAAGGGAAGCAACTGTGATTTTGGAGTGATACATATGTGTTCAGAATACTCAAGATTAGTTAGTGTAAACAATATGTACCGCATATATACATATTAATAAAATGGGGAGAAAATGAAAATAAAGACTGTTCTTGTATGGTAGCGGGAAGCAGAAAAGCAGAGAAAGGGTAAAGCAGAAGCAGTCAGAGGCCAGGTATAGTTCTCAAGGTCACGGTCTCATGACCCACTCAGACACACACAGGACTGAGCTCTTTTAATCTTTTGGATATTTCTCAAGTGACCAAGTTGACAGTCAGGATTAACCATGGCATTTCTATGGCACAGAAGGATATATAAGGAACCATAGTCCTTTGCAGTAAGGAACAATATCTGGTCACCTTGCATTCTACCAGTGACTCCGAGCTCAGCTGGGCTAGTCAGCAAGACATTGGTGCTGCCGTGACACCTCGTCAACATTGACACTCCCCAGAATGGCACCAAAAGAAAAGAAACAGGGTACGACATAGAAAGGAGAATGATGGCAAGAATAATACGAAACAGTTATTCCTAAGAGGGGTGTGTAACACTTGGGAGTAGCCTCAGACAGGTAAGATCGAACTTCTGTAGCCACTTCCAAAAATTTTTAATCCTATGAACACTAAATTCAAATCTAGACTTCAATAACTAGAGACGTTAAGAGATATTAGATTTAGCTTTAACAGAAGCCTCAAAAAAGAGAGAAAAAGGGATTTTAATTAAAAAGACTTGTACCAATATGCTGTGTACAAGTTTTCAATCTCCTGCAATAACCACATACTTTACAGCTTAAAATCCGATTTCTATAACTTAGGTTTCATGAAATAAAAATGCTAACTACAGTTATTTATAGCACAATGAAGAAAAGTCTAAAAGGTGACAATGACCTTTACGTTATCCTCTAGTATTACCCAGAAAAGGCAATTTATTTCATAGCCTATTGAATCTAGAAGCCATTTTCAGATACATGCAGTTTAAGTGATAAAATTGCAAAAATTACACCTACAGCATGATAGCTCTTTCCCACTCCAAGGAAACCACCTAAGCCCCATCAAATTCTGTAAAACCATTGCTCTATTAGAATTAAGGCTTCCTAAATTGTTACACAGCTGCCAAATGTTGCTACCATTTGTGGTTATTGTATGATTAATACAGAAACGGAGATGATTATATTTTACACAAACTGTAAGAGATTTCACACTAGAGCTAAATGGTATCTAGCATCCTTAAGGAGGTCAGCACCACCTGGACTACAGAGCAAAACTAGAAAGAAAGAAAGAAAGAAAGAAAGAAAGAAAGAAAGAAAGAAAGAAAGAAAGAAAGAAAAGAAAAGAAAGAAAGCGAGAAAGGAAAGAAAAATAATTCTCAGGAAGCCATCATCAAAGAAACCCTGAAGGAAGACCAGAACCAACAATAAAAAATTCTTAACCTTTCCTGAGCCTTTCATCTTTAGATTTATCTATATTCTCAATAAATCATGTTGTTCTACATATATTCAGTTAGTTATGGTTTGAAAGAGGAATGTTCCCAAAAGCCTCCTGTAGTTGGATGTTGTGGTTTATCCACAGATCTCATGTGCTGTGAGGAGACAGGCCTGGTCAGGATGGCGGATTATGGGTGTGTGGGAGATTACAGGCAAGGGGCATAGTATCAGGCCTGAGACCTGAAAGGATATGTTCTCTTGGTGCTGCGGCTTGTGGAGGCCCCTATCCTTCCTCCTACAACGCCCTGAGTGGCTGTTCACCACCACACCCTTCCTGCCATTGTCAGCTGCCCTTGAATGGACAGAGACCAGGTGAAACTGAGCTAAAATAAAATTTTCTTCCATTAAATTGTGTCACTATGTGAACAAAATGCTCAACTACACTGTAAACCTTAAATTTTGAACTTACTCATATCAATAAAATAAGGGAAAAAGTTTTCTAGCAACAATGAATAAGTAACTAAGATACTTTTCCTTATATTTCCTTAAAACTGTGATTTGTGAATTGGATAGACTTAACTATGAATGAAATCTGTTAATCCTTTTCAATTTCCTGCAATTATCTGAACTTTGATCTTTCTCACTCAGCAACATTTGAATTTTCAGATTGGCGTTTAGTGTTTCTAGTTCATCATCTTCAGAGTTAAAGAATCCACAACTCCTTGATCACTAAAGTGCCCTTTCTTTGAACTCTCTTCTTGTGTTTAACATGCTAGTTCGCATGTTTCTTAACTCTTTCTAGGTCTGGTGATTCTACCTAAGTTCTGATATTTTTAACATGTCAACACTTAAAGCTTTACACCACTTTCAACAGTCAGTGGAAAACCACCTCAGATGTGGGAAATTGCAAACTGAATGTAAGATGAGGTTCATCTGGTAACTGTGTAGACTGCTAATTTCTGTCCAATAGTCTAGCCTCATCTCAAAATGTCAAAACACCTTTCTATCTAAATAACATCTTCTCTACTTACCAAATACTGTGTCTAAAATTTGCAATGTTATAAACACTCCTTGAAATGCACACCATTTTCATATCTTGGAAAGAGTCTGAAAGTGTATCGTGACCTAATTAAAGGACAATATGTCCTTCAGCCTGGTGACTGATGTGGCACACAAGCTGAATCTGATGGGCCTGTGCGTTAAGCAATGGCTGAGTTCAAGGAAAGAGACAAAAGACAGGTCTAAGTAGGATTTCTCAAGATATAATGCACAGGGAGTTGCTAGCAGTCAGCAAAAAAAGACCATGAAAATGAGCATCTACAAAAGGAAGAAGTTGTTGTAGCAGCAAATGTTACTCAGTTTAACTTACCCTCAAATAAAAGTTTCTACTTAATTCTAATGTCATAGTTCTGTCATAAATATTCTGTTAATTGTAAAATAAGACACTAAGTACCAGAAGCTGCATAAACACAAACGATTTTGATCACAATGGTCAATTCTTCCAATGGATTACATCAAAATATTGACAAGGTATGTCTTCACCTAAAAAGGCACACAATAGATTCTTAACAAAAATAGTTGTGAGAAAAGCAGATACTATTAAACAAAGATACGTATATTAAGACAAGAATAGATGACATTTTTCCCTGTCAAAATGACAAAGTTTTTTTTTTAAATGATATCCTAAATGCTGCAGTAATAAAACTGGTATAAATATCAATTGGAAAAAATTTCCTAGGAAATACTTAGGCAGTACGTACCAAGATTCTAAATAAAAGCCTACCCCAGAGGAGAATCTGTTTTCATAAATCTCTCCTTGGGAAAAAAAAAAAATCAAAGGTTCAAAAAACGAATTTGTTGCTTGCATTATTTGTAGCAAGATAAACTCAAGAACAAGATATAAATATACATAAATGGTTACAGAAACTATAGTTGGAATGTAAAAAGTATATACCTAATAAGAATCATCTCTATAGACATATGATATGAAAGAATAGCTATGAGTCTTAAGAGAAAACACAGAGGTATATATTAAATCTTAAATTAATTTTTTCTGGGTGATAGGATTATATTTGATTTTTATTTTCTCCTTTATACTTTGCTGTATTTTCTACAAAATTTTGCGTTTCTTATTTGTTTGGTGAAGAAGATAATATGTTTTTAAAATAGGAAACACTGTTAAGCCTCACCAGTAACTGAACTTCTAAAGCCTTACTACTTAAGCCTGGACTTCTTAGTCTTTGCTAATAATTTCAACACGCTTCCAAGGAAGTGGGCCCCATATGGAGAACTGAAAGTGGGAACCTCCAGATGGCATCCTTCAATCATCTCTACATAGCCTGAAACAATTGCCCAAGTTACTAAACTTTACTATCATACAATTTGGGACGTTGCACGTGTGGATTGCTAAGTCCTTTTCAGAGGATAGAAAACTGAATGTGTGTTCACATTTATAGAAAATTAAACATTTTATCTGTATTATTTTTGTTTATTCTCTTAAAAATTATTAAGACTGAAGAATCTTGAGAATTGAAGGTTTTATTTGAGCTTTTACAAATGTTAGCCAGAAAAAAATAAAATAAAAACAGGTCCTGTACAATTTCCTGCTAAGTACCAGCACCAACATTAGTTAGCACTTAGAAAAACATCCACCATCCCAGCTAAGAACATTTCACAACAAAAGCCTGGGAAGAAAATCATTAGTTGTTTACATTGAACATACACTCGCGGTAGGCAAGAGAAGCAGGATTCATGAGGAGAATGAGAAACCTTTGGGAGAGGAGGGCAGGCTGAGAGGAGAATTAATTGTTGTTCTGCACTGATTGGGATTAAAAGTCCAGAAAGTTTATGCCTTACCACAACAAGGTGGCCCTGGTAATCTGCCCAATGAGATACAAGCCAAGGTTTCAACATAACAAAGTCCCGGTGTTGGTTTCACTTGCAGTGTTAACTGATCTAGGCCCATATCTCCTCCAAGCCCTCATCTTCTAGCTCTTGTAATGAACATTACAAGAACATCTCAATTTTTTTTCTTTACCAACACTATATTCGTGGGTGTAGATTAGGAAATAGAGCTAAAGAGGCTAAGTACACATGATGTAAAGAATAAAGACATAAACAGACATAAGTACCTATTCGTATTTTATATTAATAAATACCAATCAGGGAACAGAACCACAGTGGTACACAGGCAATTAGTGGTTTCAACACTGTATATCGTACTCCTTGAAACTCCTAATCTATTAGTCCTTAGTTTTGATTAGGTGAACAAATTGCAATTGTTATTAGACATGTTTTTTTTTCTTTTTTTCTTTTCTTAAGAGGATCATACTGTAGTCCAGCCTGGTCCTGAAATCATGATGTAACCCAGGCTGGCCTCAAACCCATAGTAATTCTCTTTCCTCAACCTCCCAAGTGTTGTGAATAGGCATATACCCCCATACCCAGTTTATGTGGGAAACTGAACCCAGGGCTTTGAGCTTATAGACAAGTGCTCTAGCCCTTGTGCTATTCCCTTGCCCTCAGATAATTTTCAACCTACTTATTTCCCTGTGATGAGATTCTTCAGTGCTAGAGATTACTTGGTTCCTGCTCCCTGAGATAATCTCATATCCAATGCCATTTGCAGCAGACTCCTTTATAAGTAAAGGAGTATGTTTGAGAGGAGTAGAAGAAAGAAAAGAAGAAGGTCTCATTGTCAAATAAATTTTGAACTAGTTTTTGAGGCTACAGCAATTATTTCTTTGAGTTTTAATAAATTCAGGTGATTGACTTCTCCGCGAGTCTGTGCAGAGCCAAATAGGATCACTGTCCCATCATCACCTGGTCTATGGGCAATGGGCTGGAGCTAAGATTTGGCTAAAATTTTAATGAAACACATAGTATTTTTGTAGTTGGAATGCATAGCTTATTTGCATATTTAAAATCTAAAATTGTCTCCTTCCAACAAAATAAAAAATAATAAAACCGTCCTATAACCAAGAATAAGCAATTTTATGACATAAGAAGTCATTTGTCAACAAATTCTTCATCAAAAGCTCTCCTCCGCCATCTCACTGCGTTCTAAATAAATCAGAAGCACATTCTACTTCAAATGAAAAGCAGATTGAATATGTAATAAATTCTTTCTTTTATGACAATTTTCCCTAGAGTTGTGTTTATCAATACTACTGAAATACTGCAAGCTTTTGTTGTAAGATCAAAAACCAAGGATTTACTACAATGACCATATAAAACTTTGTTCTCCTTTGCTTAATCTTACAAGACAGAAACCTACTATGTTTAAAAAGTAAGGTAAAATAAAAGAAATAAGACAAAAAGCTAGTCAATTATTTAAGAAAAAAAGATAGTGTCTTCTCACTTTCTTATCACCAGACACATGATTTAAGAGAGGAGAGGTTTATTTGGTTCACATCTCAGGTGTCTGGAGCCTATGCATTTTCCATTGGCAGTTGGCAGAAGGTCCCAGCTTAGAAGAAAGCTGCTCATGCAAGGAGGCCAGGAAGCAAAGAGAAAAAGAAGGAGCTGAGGGTAAAACTACTTCCTTCCAGATCACACACCCTGAGGCTCATCTTGAGCCAGGCCTCACCTTCCAATGGCCCAGGAAATTGAATATAAGCACATGCATGGTCCAAACAGATGAGACTTTCAGGGGACATTTTAGATCCAAACCATAGCAAATAATAAAATTCTTTCCTCAGTTTTCTCTTACAACAACAAAAAAGGGAGAAAAAACAACCACATAAAAATCTAGCCGAATTAAAGATATATATATCTATATATATATATATGAATATGAAACAAAAGTGAACTCATTATTTTATAACCTTGAAACAAGACAAGGCTGTCCTAAATACAATACCAACTCAGAAACCATAAAGAAAAAGACTGATATGTTTTGCAACAAAAAATTATAAATTTCATATAATAGCAAAGTCAAAATACAAAGAGCAAGGTAAAACTGTTTAAACACCTGTGAAATACATGACTTCATGTACAATATTTAAGATCACACTTGGGAAAAGTAGGACAAAGAAAGTCAGCTTTCATATTTTCTGAACTTTTGAAACAAAACAGGATTTTTACCACAATGTTGTATTTTTTTCTTAGAATTCAGAAAAAAAGGAGAGAAGTGAAAAGAGGTCGAGGACAAAAGAGCAGCCAAAAACATTTAGTTCCCATTTTTTAAATAAATGCCAATATTTCCATAGTCTGCTGTTTCCAGCCATCTAGTTAGAGGCCACAATGGTTTCCAGGTGCAATGACATCTGAATCCAATCAGGGGGCACAAAATTTGGTACTACTGATGTTGGTAGTCCTTTTCCCAGTTAGTGTTTATCACAAATCTTTGTCACAAAGTCGCACTGGCATAAACCGTTACAGTTACAGTTTACATGGAGCAAATAAGCTTCCCTCAGTTTACAAACTACAGTTCTCCCATGGGATTTTTTTATTCTCACTTTACTATAAATTAAGGTCATATCACACTTCTCAGGGATACAATTAGATTCTAAATTTCAGAGCAGTATTAAAAAGGTAACAAATACCTGCGAAGACCAAAATTCAAACAGACCCGCGGTATTCCCTAATACCAGATCATAGGCATTCTGAGAACATGAGGTGGCAGTTACAAAATCCGTGCCACGAGGAAGTAGAAAGAAATTGCCTCTGGAAGCAGGGCCAGCAAAAGGAAGATTTCCTCTCCTTATCTACCTCCTTTTCTCACAAATAAATAGCTATCAAATTTTCAAACAACAGAAAGGAAGCACATGGTTTTTCAAAGGCTCTTCTTCTTTAGTTTGTGAATTTATATATATTTTTTACAACTGAAAATCAATTCACCTTTTCAGTGCATGTGCAGTTCGTTATATTTGTTGTAAGATATAACTATATGAAATAAATGCTAGCTTGGAAAATTTAGGATCTGTGATCCATGGAAAGTGTTTATTTCCTCTTAGGCTAAAAACGTACTTTAATTTCAGTCTTAAGGAATACTTCTTGAATAAGGCATATATTAAATAGATTAATAAGTCTGAGGATTGATTTTTTTACATGATCGAACCTTAAAAGACTGACTTTACAATTCTACTGCTGTGATCAGCAAACTCTACCTACACTGAAAGAAATTTTCAAATCTAAATGGCTTTCACATCTTAAAATACATCCCAATGGCAAATAGGTACAATCTGCACTTCTCTGGAAGGAAGGAAAAATACTTCTTGTTGACAAGCTCCTTGTGACACTGTCTTAGAAGCTCTGCATTCAATTTTCCTCTCAAAAGTAGGCTTCCCACATTTTCTTTTAACCATTAAGAAGTTTATATATGCCATTTCCACTAATATCCAAATGGGAGCCAAAGGTCTTTCTTTCAGTAAGAAAATGTGGATTAAAATCTGAAATAGTCCATTCTTGATACGGCGCCACTAATCGAATGCAAGATTGTGGTTAGAATGATTTTTCCACTCTGTTGAAAAGTGTCTAATGTTGCAACAGACACTTTGTTTGAACTCTTGCCCAGAACTAGATTGTTAAAAAAACTGATGTTGAAGTATCAGTGCCTGCATATTTTTCCATGGAGACCATGCAATATATTGAGACTTTTCTCCCCCTTAAGGAAACGTATTTGCTTGGACCAGAGGATGTTGGTCATCTTACTTACAAAAGTGTTGACACCAAGCCAAAATCATCAAATGATGCAAACACTGTAATTCTGGCCAATCATCAGTCTTCATCACACATTTGAGTTGACCAACTAAACTTGCCAAGTTCCTTGTCATTGTAGAAATTAAGACTGGTACAAAATCATTTAATCACATGAAAAATTAGCTGATGCCCTCTAGGCAATAAACTGTTGGCTCCACATTGTAACCCTTTCTACTCAGAGAAAACATACGCATTTCTACTGAGAAAATTCATTTCCATAATTATTAACTAGATGAAGATAAATTGTACCATTATGTTTTTGGTAAGTTAATCATACCAATACATAAAATGCCTAAATAGCCTTACATAGTCCATAAGCAAACATAAATAATCCTGAAAAATTCAACGACACTCTGTTAGGTAATATTCCAGTAGAAAATTTAAAAGACATACAGTTATTTTTTAACTAGTTCTTATTATTGGATAGTTTTCCTTGCAATTTTACTTTTTGAAAAAAAAATCTCTCCAAAAATTAATATAGACCTCTATAATGCTAGACTCATTTAACAGCTGGTTTTCAGAACCAGGTTTTGAAAAATGTGTTAACATGCATAAGAATCCCTACAGAATTTTCAGCAAACTTAAGAGTTAAATGGTGACAAAAGCAATCACTAAATGAAAGAAATGATTTTCTATCTGGAGATTTCACAATGACTCTAGTTTTTTTTTTTTTTTTTTAACAACATTCTCCATCATTCCATGGGGCTCACGCACATATAATCTCTTCTCTGTCAAGCATAGAAAACAAAACTCAAGAAATATATCCACCAATTTTGCTCATATTGTCTGTAGATGTGACTGTACTTTCCTTATCTCCAGATTGCCATCTTCAACTAATGTTTATGGCTTGTCAAGAAGTGATTTTCCTTTTCATCTTGACAGGGAAACCTGTAACCATAGAACTATTACACACCAGAAAAATTTCTTGAGAAGTTGTCATATAAAAAGTACAACTCTTATTCATCACTGACAGGGAGGCTTCCATAGGCTTCAGTGATATTAATGGAATTTGCTTTAGCTATTATATTTCAGGTATAGTTTTGATGTAAAATTTATTTGTTCATTTATATATAGACATATAGGATGGAAGGTTATTATTGAATCTATGTGAATACTGCACTGCTTTAAAAAAGCAGAATTTCAGAGAAAATTTTGTTCAAAATTCTTATGAGTAAGTAAAAGAAGATTATTTAGAGTTTATGACATAATGAACTATGACAGGTAAGACAGAAATAATTAGAAAGAAAGAAAGGATGAAAGCTTACATTGAAAAAGTAAAATAATCATGTAAAAATTAATAAGCTGTCTAGTGGAATTTCTGGCATGTAGTCAGCCCAGAATATATGGTAAATATTTCTTTTCTTTCTGCGCAGTTAAAAAATATTTTAAACTTTGTTGTTACAAAGACAAGAGTTTTAAACTGAACTGTGGTAGAAGTAATTCATTTCTTTTAGTCTTAACCTCTCATGTGAACTTTCTCAGCTATTTACATTCAAAATACACTTTCAAGTTGTTCAGTTTCTGGAAAAATAATATATGGAAAATGCAGACTTCACATTGTCACTAATGACTAGAAATTTGTAGTTACTTAGGAGCAAAACTGCTAAGGTTTTTGAACTAAAAACATCCATAAGCATCCAGTAACTTTCAAGTTCCTGCATTATGTAAGATGGATGTTCACTATGGCAATTCCAACAGACATTCATTTGACAGTCCCCAGCATCAACTATTTTAAAGACACTTCCTAAAGTGCTCCATAATGCTAACGCTCTATTGCAATGTGATACTATTAAAATATAAAGGTTTGAGAGAAATAAGCCCAAGCATTTCTCCAAAGCCAATTTCCATTCGACAGCTATTCCAGAAACACATCACATAGTGCCACTAAGATTTCTGCTCATGGGGGAAATTGCAGATGAACAACACAAACAGATTTGAAATGACTGGCTGATCTTACCACTACTCGGAGACTTTGCTAGCTGAAGACAACTAATTAAATAAAAATGGCATTAGTAAACTAAATTTTAAAGATCAATACCAAAGGGCTTTCACTGACAGTCTTTTCTTTAAAATTAGCTTACCATGTTCGCTAAATAAATGACAAGTCATTAGCAGAATTTTAATAAGCTGATCTTAATGCACCTTATTATCAAATTATTCATTAAATTACTACAGCTTTCCAAGCAGTAAACAATAAAAACGAATAACAATGTTTTGAGGGTCAAGCAAGGCCACAGAGTGCTTATTGCTAATAATTTCCTTTAGCACTTCACAATTATTGCTGAGTTTGCCTCTCTAAAAAGCTACTTAGCACTCTTTTTGTGAGCACTGGTTTCCTGTTAAGTAGCATCAGATAAAGGTTTATATTATGTTAAATAGGTTTGTGGCTATTTTCCAAAATTTCCAAATGGTCAGAATTCACCTTCATATTTTTCAGATGTTACTGAAAGAACAGAATAGTTTTGAGAATGCCAAAAAGACAATAATCTTCAAAAGAAATTTTCCCAGTCTGGATTCCATGATATAATTTAATGGAGTTTATCTAATGCTTAGTACCTCATCTTTTGATCAACGGATATTTACCAAACATACACTATCAGCCAGTCACCATGATAAGTGCTGAAGATAAAATTGAATAAAAGCCAGAAATAATTTCTACGTCTAATGAACCTGGAGTCAGGTGGTGATGCTTAAAAAAAAATCTCAGAAAATGCAAAACTGCAACTCTGAGAAGAGTTAAGCAAGTTAAGAAAGATTCTCAGAACTAAGAGCATGAACAGTAATAGTAACTGGCTTTATCCGAGAGGAAGTAACAATCAAAGGACGTTTTAAAAGGTATCAATGAGTCAAGTAAGGAGAGGGAGGGTCTAGGTAAAGAGAATAGTTTTCAAGGTGAGGTGAGAATATTACCAACTAGGAGAGAGTGTTACCAACCATTCAGGTCCATATGCATGGGTTCATTTGCCTGGCACTGACCAAATAAAAGGGGGTAACTTATTTTGCTACAAAGGAAAATAAACTTATTCAAAGCTACCTCCATGGAGATTGAGAGGTCTTGTAACTCAAACCACCTTCTCGGTGTGGACAGATGTGTTAGTGTCTTTCAAGGAAAAGTGGGAGAAACCAAAGCAGTGAAATAATTTAGGCATGTGCAGGCTCATTTAATCCCTTTCTGGACCCAAACGTCTCTTTTCTTTCCTTGTGGAAATGAAAATGAACTTTGATCTCTTCACGCCAGTTTCTTCCTCTTCTGCCCATTCATTTGACTGAGGAGAGGTAAAGTCACAGTTTACGCACCATACCTGAGGAAGCATGGAGAAGCCACTTGTCTCTAAACAAAAAGTCTAATTTTTAAAGTTCCATTTTATGATGCCAGTTACAAGAGGCAGTATGAGGGTACAGCTGCCTGTGAATGTCTTAGGGTATTATCTTAGTCACTCTCTTGATGCTGAGACACAAGTGACACACTAGCTAAAAAAAGGAAAGGTATCTTTTAGCTCACAGTTCAGAGTTCGTGGTTCATTCATCTTTAGCTGGCAATGGCGGGGAGGCTTGGTACAGAAAAGTCAGTCATCCTATTTTAACCAAAAGACAGAGTACAAAGAGTGAAGCAAATAAGGAAAATATAGCCTTCCATTCATGCCTCTGTAGTACACCCCTTCTGACCAGACCCACCTCTTAACAACATACGAAATCAATAATCTACCTGATCCAGTTAATCCCCATGATCCAATCGCCTTCCAAATACATGAGGCTTTTGGGAGAGATTCCAGACCCAAACCATAGTGTTTCACCCCTGTCCTCCGAGAGACTCAAAGCATAACAAAAATCCATCAGGGAAAAAATCAAATCCTCTAGCTCCATGTCCAACACAGGAAACAAGCTGTGGTAGGATGTTCACTCTAAAGAGCTTAGGCAGCTTTGGCCCTAATGGGGGCTTGATGCAAACACAGTGGTGTCTCTTGGGGTGATTCTGCTCACTTTCTTTGGCTTTTACTATCCTGAGCAGCCAACCCATATTTCTGGTACCTTCACATTACTGTGATCCACTGTGCCTTTGACTTCACTCTCACAGCTTCATCCACTGCTCTCTCAGAAGCACGCTGCCTGCCCTCACTGGCCATCTTTGAAATCTGGATGGAAGACTCCATGACCCCATATTCTTGCATTCTCCCATCAGTACAACATGGATGACTCTGACCATTGCTTCCTCGATCAGACCTTTGGATCAAGGGGTCTCTCAGTATCCGGACAGATGAACTACTTTTGGGGATTCATTTTCCTCCATGGCCCTGCAGAATACTCTAGGGCTCTTTTATCAAAGCAAAGTCTTTTAAATCTTTGATTCTTAGAAGGATGGTGTCTGGCCTATTCCTAAGATACCCTCAAGACATTTTTCCTATTGTCTCAAGCAAAGTACTTGGCTTCTTTTTTAATGCTAATCTTTATAGCAACTGCCTTCTATGGGCACATATTTGTAGGCCATTCTTTTTTGTTTAAACTGCAATTATATATATATATATATATATCCTCATTGTGCCATTTTCTTCTGATCTTCACTGTAAATATTGGTAAAAACTGCCAATAACAACCATGCCACAATCTAAGCATCGGTCTGCCTTGCTATTTCCTCTGCCAGTTTTTTCACCACCCTTAATCTTAAGGCAAAGTCTCAGCATATGGGCAAAGAGCAAATACAATTTTGGACAGAGTCTAAAACATATGGTTTCTAAAGCAAATACTAACAATCTTCCTTTTCATTTGAAATCTCCTGGACCTCTAGACTCCACTATCTGCATTCCTATCAGCTTTCAGGTCTTTTGAGCTCCAACCAGAATCTTCCATCTTGCTGGCTCAAAGTATTCAAAGCATTCTCTAGCAGCATCTTCAAACCTTTTCAAAATTCTTCTGTAAACCATATGTTAATGTAAGGTCACAGCAAAGATATCATTTGTAATACCAAAATCAGTATTAGTTACAGTTCTTAGAAAAACAGAATGTGTGTGTGTGTGTGTGTGTGTGTGTGTGTGTGTGTGTGTGTGTGTAGGTTTAATACGTCAGCTTACAGAGTCTGAACAAAGAGATCAAAATGGTCCTCTGCACATATGACAGCCAGAGGATCCAACAGTTGCTCATATGGGAAAGAGAAAAAGACCAGAGACAGAGGCTGGGATCAGTCTGTAGAAAGACAATGAGAGGTTGTGCCAAAGATCAACAAGATAAGAGCAAAAATCTGAGCTTTGCCCAAAGAAGATGCAATCTACATCTTCCTTCCTTTTGAGTTCAGTTCATGATGCTGATTTGTCGATGATACTGCCCACATTCTAGTGGGTCATCTTTCCTCAGTTTGTTGAATCACATGTCAGTCTTCCACAGACACAGCCAAAATACTGTCCTACTAATCACCCAGGCCCTTCCTAATCCATTCTTAAATTGGCCTAATATGATAAATGGTCACAGGTAGGTCAGACACATGGTGACTAGTCAATTATAAGAAGGCTCAATTCTAGGAATTAAAGGATCCTGCATTACAGATCACAGATATGACCAAGATATGGCTTCTCTTTGCACTAATATCTTTATCTATAATCTAGAGGCACTCAACCTCACAGAGAAAATATGAAAAAAATTATTTGTAAAATATTGCCAACTCATGAAAGCAGGAATAAATAAAAATTAAATGCCTTGAAGTCACAAAAAAACATGATCTAAGAAAATAGAAATACCAATCATGTTTTAAGTTGTGAGAATTTTTCAAGACTTCCTCAATTGTGGCATATCTCACAAGCCAAAGTAACGACATCGAAATAAGCCATTGGGTAAGCGATGCTTGAATAAGATATAAATACACTGATCAGTGGAATATAATAAAGGTTTCAGAAACACATTCTGACATTTACACAAGTATTGTAGGTGAGTCAGTATATTTTCTCAAAAATCCAGGTACAATGAAATTATTCATGTAGCTTTCATTCAACAAATAATTACTGAGAACATACTGTGGCTTTTTTAGAAACTGGAGAAACAGTGACTAAAAAGGTAAATATTTTTAATATTTTCATATTAAATCTACTGAGGGAGACAAGCAGTAATCTCAGAAACAACAAAATGTACGAAATAGTATAGTCAGGTACAAAATGATCATATTAGAATATCCAGATAAAGGCTTTTTGAGATGGCTTGTGAACATGTGCAGGTAGAGGTTTTCAGCCAGCAGAACAAGTGCAAAGTCTGAAGAAGAGTCCAGACATGTTTGCAGAATAAAAGGTGAATAGACAGTGCAGTGAAGGTATTGCAAGTCCAGCAAGAGGTCGAAATCACAGGCAGGGGCCAGGTCATGGTGGCCCTTATAATGTGGACTTTACGCCAAATAAAAAAGGAGACCCTAGAGGACTATAGGTTATGTTATGTGTGACTATGTTTAATAGAGATAATTCTAGTTATTATTTCAAAGACAAACATCAAAGATAACAGTGGAGAAGTGAAGCTGAGTTAGGAGATTTTACAAACAAGAAGATAACAGTAAGGAAGCTGTTCCCAATGTGGAATGATTAACTTCATCACACGATTCTGATAGCTGATGGGAATTAAAGTGTGTTTGAAGTGGGTAAAAGAATGTAAGTAAATATAAAAATACCAAATATTTGAGAGAAAAATAAGAAAACACAATTGGAAGCTTTAGCAGAATATTGATATAAAATGGGATGAAATCTTCAAATTAAATTTTCAAATTACATCAACAGTATTACAGTAAGAGACACAGTGTCATCCATCCCCTTCAAAATGCTTTTGCTCACTTTGAACATACTTAGTCCATTCTCTTGCCACTTTCTGAAGCAGTTCTCAAATTCTCTTCTGTATCTGTAGGAGGTATGATCAAACGACTCTCAATGATACTCCTGAGTGCTGCCAAACTGCAAAGCAGATTGGTAAAAACATCAGAGTTTCGTCATCCACATTACTCATTGGGTCTGGCACAGTGAATTCTGTCTCCTTACTAAAGTCAAAATGACCATTAAAGGGACATATTGTAAATCAATTCAGGACATTAAAGTAGCCACTAGAGAACAACTACAGACATTTACAAAAGAGGATTTCTAGAACTGCTCCAAAAGCATTTATATCAGTGATATTAGTATGTTGACACAAGGTAGAGTATCGTAACAAGGATTAATTACAACATGTCTTTTAATGTAATACTTTTAAAAAATATTTTCTACATATTTTGATCACATCTCATATTTTACAATATAAAAATAAATCAGAAGATGGAAGTGGAGTAGGAGCTCTGGGAGAGCATAGCTCTGTCGCCCAAAGTCAGTCAGGAAGGCTGAAAAATACTGAAGAAATCACTTTGGTGGCTTAGTTTGGGTTAGGAGTAGAGTCCCAAGTCTGCAGGGAGGCCGGAAGTGAACTCCTGAGGCTTTGGAACTGAAGGAAATCCTCAATAGGTGTGTGGTGGCCTAGTGGCCCCTTCCCCACCTTACTACCTGCAGTGACCTCAAAGGAGGCCTGGAGCAGCCAGATGCCAACACCACTCTCCTTCACTCCCCCCGCCAGCTGACTGCCTGCAGGCACCTGAGCAGGGCCAAGTGGACTGAAGTGTTCAAAGTTAGGGTCAGTATTTTGAGGGGGATTAATGTCAATGTGTCTTTTACTGTAATGCAATTCTTTTAACCTAAACATTCACTGTGTATTTTGATCACAGCTTATATGTCAATGTTTCCTAGGCTGGAGGAATGGCTCAGTAGTTAAAGCTCTTACCCAGAAAGTATTAAGTCAAGCACTAAGTACCAGAATTCAATTTCCCAGTACCACACAAACTGGGCCTGGTGGTGCACACCTGAAATCCCAGCACTCCAGGGGCTGAGACGCAGTGAGACCAAAGCCAGTCCAGGCTCCACAGTGAGTTCAAGACCAGCCTGGGTCACAGAGTGACACCCTGTCTCAAAAAAAAAAAAAAAAAAAAAAATATATATATATATATATATATATATATATATATATATATATATATATATAGCTTTTGGTTATATTTTCTTATTCTTTGCCTAAAATATTTGCTATTTCTTTACATTTAGTTACCTGCCTGCAGCATCCAAACAGAGCACATTGTGCCCTCTCCACCAGCTGACTACCTGCTGGTGCCAGAGCCTTAGAGGTCATTGCCTCAGAGCTGGACCTCTGGCTGGGAGCTAGTGGTACATGACTGGAAATCCTGCTCTGTTGACCAGGAGGAACAGCATGCAGGTGGCAAGACCACTGAGGGTAGAGGAAACTGCAAATCTTCTGAAGAACTTGAGTCCCACAGGAGCAGATCACCAAGGCAGAAGGCACTTCCCTGCCACCCCTGAACCTGCACTGCTGGAGCTACAGAACAGGAGCACCTGGGAATACTTGCCTAGAGGGCTGAGCGTGGAGGTGACTGGCCGTGAGCCTTGATTTGCAGGGCCGCTACCACAGCATATTTCCAAACAGAAAACAGTAGGTTTTCTGTAGGTGAGACCAAAGAATTGGAGAGAGAGACTTCCTGTTCAAATAATACAAGAAAAATTTTTGGACTTGAGACTCACTTCAGTGTCCTCAGTAGGTATTTTGGACCTGTGTTTTCTTCTGGTATCGGTTGGATTTTTTTTTTTATTGTTGTTAGTAGTATTTGTGTTTCTTTGTCTCTTGAGAGTAGTTATTTCATACATTTTCAAAAAGCCTTCTTAGAGACTTTAAACACACTCTGTACTTGCTCATAAAATCTCCTGCTTCGTTCTTTTGCCACTCTGGCATATGTGTATTCACTTTCCCTTTGTCTGGGGCTGGAGTTCTGTCGTGCTTTTCTATATTCCAAATAGAATATATATACTCTTTTGTTTTCCTTCTTAAGTCTAAAGCTAACCCTCGGTCTCAGTCCTCTGTTTCCCTAGGCCTACCATTCTTATTAATAGTATTGTTAACTATAAATAGCTCAGAGCTATATGGATTGCTCTTTGGGGATTTAATAATTTTTTTCATGGGGCTGGTAGAATGGTACAGAGTTTTGGCCAAGGCCCTGAGTTCAATTCCACTACACCATATAAAGCTGGGCAAGGTGATGCACTTGTATAATCCCAGCACTGAGGAGGCTGAGGCAGGATGACCACCATGAGTTCAAGGCCAGCCTGGGCTTTAATAGTGAATTCAGGACCAGTCTGAGATATAGAGCAAGACCCTGTTTCAAATAATAATAATATAATAATTTTTGCTATTAAGTTAGACCTAGCATATTAAGGCATATTTTCTGTTATTAATATAGCATAGCCCTTAATACAACTCTCTAATAAATTAAAGTCAGATAGATATCTTAGTAGTACAGATATCCCTTCTAATGTCAAGAGTTGAATGGTTGTATGATTTGTTTACTTGTTGTATGTCAATAGCTGATATGTCTTAAATTCTACCATTGATACAGGTGTCTATCCCAATGTTAAAGATAGTATAGCAATTGGAGCCTGAGTTGATGACTTCCGGTTACTTTGCAATAGCCTACCTTGGTAATTCAGATATGTTTTTATTAATGGCAATGATATAGTATTGACTTCAGTGGAATCTATTAATAAACTAATACTAGATTTATTTAGATAGATACATTGATAGCATAGATGGTGCCATTAATGCTAAGGATACTTGCATTAATCTTATTGTTAGGTCTTATCAAAATGTGTTATTTATTTTCACAGATTTTGTTTGTTCATTGCAGCATAGTTGTTGACATTGTTTTCCAATGTATGTCATAATTAGCTTGTCCTTGGGCACATACTGTAATCTACTTCTTCTTCATTGAAAAGTGAAGGATACTAAGTAACCAGGAGAAAGTTAGTCATTGAAAAGACTCCTAAAATTAATAGCTTTGTAAGCTAAAAATAGATGTAAATATTACAATCTAAACAAACTCAAAGAAACTCAAGGAAAGATATAATCTAATGAAAAAATCTCTACAGCAGATACAGTAAAATTTTTTTTATCAACACTATCTACTGTACAATCCACAACAAAGAAACTGTGAGAACACAGGAAAATATCAACTGCAAAGATGCCTCACTTCCCAGAAGCTGGTATACTGGAACTTGAATAAGTAAAATTTAAAGGAAAGGAAGTTAAAAAAAAAAATTAGTGGACCTATTGGCAATCAGCTCAAGCAAGCCATGCTTAGAAATGGAAGAGATGCTCAGTGAGTTCAAAGAAGATTCAGCCAAACAAACAAATGTCTTAATTAATTATAGAAAAGCTTAATTATCATATAAAAGACACAAAAATAAGTCAAGCGACAAGGCACATTTCAGTAGAGAAGTAGAAAATCTGAAATGATCCCAAGAGAATTTCAGGATATGAAAAACTCAACTGAAAGCAGCAAAGTCAGATGGAACATTAGGAAGACAAAATATCCCATCTTGAAGATAAGGTTGACAAATGAGCCTCATGTTCAGAGATGACCTAAAAACAAGAAGGCAACAAAGAGACTACAAGACCTGATTGACAAATCAATGAAAAACAAATGTCTAGAAAAGGGACTTTCCATGACATATCATAATAAGAATCCTAGGCATTCAACCGAAGACAAATACTAAATTTAAAGAGAAAAACAGAAAGTAACCTACAGAGACAAATCCATCAGAATAATTGCAGATTTGTGAACACAAACCTTAAAGGACAAGAGATCATGGAGCAAAATCATTCAAGCACTAAGAGAAAGGAAGTGAAACCCAAATGATCATGCTCAGCAAAGTCATCCTTCAAAATTGAGAGAGAAGTAAAATTTTCCTTGATAAAGAAAACATAAAGACACTCATGACCACTTGGCCATCAAAGCAGAAAAAATAACCCTAGACATAAAGGGGAAGGCTAACACCACAAAAGAACTGAGCAAAAAGCAAACATAAAAAAGAGATAATCTAAAAATAAAATAGTGAAAAAAATAAAACTGAAGCAAAAAGATGACATGATATAGCACATATATCACTATAATAATGTTCAATGTTAACGTTTACAGGTCTTGTGTCAAAAGACACAGGTTGGCAGATTGGATCAAAAAACAAAAAAAACAAAAATTTGATGCAAGAGACACACTTTACCCATAAGAAACATACAGACAAAATAAAATGAATGGATTTTAATAGTTCCCAATACAAATAGGTCCCAATACAATTATAGTAGGAGAGTTCAATACCTTGCTATAACAAACAGGTCAATTAGACAAAAAATGACAGAGAAAAACTAGAGCTAAACCACAGTAACAAGCAAATGGACTTAAACAATACTTACAGAGTGCTCCATTAAACATCAACAGAATATAACTGTTTCTCAGCAGCATAATTTTTTTTTCCAAGAGACATGTCATTGGCCCTAAGGCATATTTAAATAAATACAATGAAATTGAAATGATTCTTTATATACTTTCAGATTATTGCAGAATAAAACTTGAAATCAATAGAAAAAGAAACTACAGAAACAACACAAACACATGAATATTAAAATATATATTTATATATATTTTGAACAGTGGGTCTACAAGAAACGAGGGAAGAAATTCAAAATATTCTAGGGTCAAACAATAATGAAAGCACATCTTACTAGAATCTATGGGACACAAAAAATAAGTACTAAAAAGAAAAATTAGACCTACAAATACACATATTAAAACACAGAGAAATCTAAAAAAAATAATTTACTGATATATCTCAAGATTCTAGAGAAATAAAAACAATCCAAATCCAAAAGTAGTAGAAGAAAATAAATTAGAAATATCAGAGCAAAAGTTAATGAAATAAAAACCAAAAAAAAAAAGAAAAAGAAAATACAAAATATCCATAAACCAAAGAGTTGGTTCTTAAAAGGAACAGAAAATTGGTAAACCTCAAGACAAAATGACCAATGGAAGGAAAGGGGAAAAACAAACAAACAAACAATGAAATTGGAAATGAAAAAAAAAAGTGAAATCACAAAAGACTCTGCTGAAATCTAGAGAATTGTGAGGAACTACTTTGAAAACCTACAATTCAATAAATTGGACAATTTGGAAGAAAAGGTTAAATTCCCAGAACCAATAAAGACACCAAAGTTGAAGCAAAAAGATACAAAAACCTTGAACAGACCAAAAAGTAGCACTGAAATTGAGCTAGTAATAAAGTCTATACCTACAAAGAAAAAACAAGACCTGATAGCTCATGGCAGAATATTACCAGTACCTCAAAGGAGAGCTAACACCAATACGTTTCAAACTGTTTCATGAAATTAAAAGGGAAAGAACATTGGCAATCCTTTTTTCTGAAAGCTAGTATTACCCCGATACGAAATTCAAAAAAGACTTAACAAGGAAAGAAATATACTTCTAAACAGTACAAGCTGTTTCATAAAATCTGCGAAATTTCCCCATATGATTATCATTTGTAATAGTATAGCAGTTTGCAAAATATAATAATTATACTCAACATGGGGAATTGGTATAAAATCTTTAAAAGGTATGTATTAATGAATTTATGAATGGATAGGTATATAAAATAATAAACCAAACCTGGCAAAATGTTAGTGATTAGTGAAATGTGAATAAATAATTCATGAAAGTTAAAAAAAATTCTGAAATAAGATGCTAGTGTATCTATTGCTTTAAGTGTAATATACTTATGTGATATAGATTTAAGTTCATTTAATGCAGCAATTCACTTATTTTGATATAAGTTTATCCTAAGGAAACTAGTTGATGTAATAATAACCTGAATATCTTTTGAATGTACAAACCTTTACCTTTCAGTTCTCAGCTAAGACATTTAAAATTTAACTTTTCTCTCTTTCTTTCTTACATTTTCCAGCCTTATGAAATCCAATGTTACAGTTCTTTTCATATGTGGACTGGTGGGAAAGGCCGTGTTAAACAATCTCAACAAAGATATAGTAAGATATAGGAAAAAAGAACTTTTTGCAAATATCCCAATAAAGAGCTCTGCTGGATTCAGAGAAGAAGCATCAAGATTTGGCCACTGCAGCCTATTCTAGGAGTAGGAAGATGTGCTACAGTGTGGTGATTTGAGTGAAATAGGTCTGATGCAGAAGATTAAATACGTTTAGTAATGTTTGGTTTCTCTGATTTGGGAAACCCAGAACACAGGCATTCTATAGAACAAAATGACTGTGATGGTGGGAATTGGGGGGAAGGAGAGGGTGTAGGAGAGCCAAAAATGGGAAGGGACTGTGAAGTTGAAGTGATACACATGTGCACAAAATACTCAAGTTTATTGAAAATATTATGCATAATATATGTATATTAATAAAAATGGTGGGAAAAATAAAAAATAGTTCAATTTCTTTAATGAACATAGATGCAAAAATCCTCAATAAGACTCTGGTGAACAGAATTTAACAATTCATTACAAACATCTTACACCATGAACAAGATGGCTTCATCCCTGTGAAGCAAGGATGGCTCAATGCACATAAATCAATTAGTTTAATGAACCAATGTAAACAAAAGAGAGGACAAAAAAATGCATGATTAGTTTAAGAGAGGCATATAATAACTCTGACAGAATCTCAACATTCACTCATGATAAAAACTTCTGATGAAACAGGTGTAGAAGAACCTTCTCTCAAGCAGATAAAAGTCATCTACACTAAACCTACTAACATCACAATATGTGGGGAAAAAACCGAAAACATTTTCTCTTGTCAGGAACAAGACAAGGCCTTAGCCAGATTAATCAAGAAAGAGAATGAAATAAAGGGAATCTATATTGGAAATGAGGGTATTAAAATATCTTTATTTGCAGATGACATGATTCTCTATATAGAAGACCACAAAAATTCCAGCAGAAGACTGTTGCGATTAATTAACAAATTCAGCCAGTTGCAGATACAAAATTAATAGAACTCAAGAGCATTTATCTACACTTTCAATGAATACATTGAAACTATCCCATTCTCAGTAGTCTCCCCCAAAATTAAATACCTAGGAATAAACCTAACAAAGGAAGTAAAGAACCTCTACAGTTAAAAGTGATATCATGCTTAAAAGAAATGGAATAAGATAAGAAATGGAAAGGCTTCTTCTGATCCTGAATAGTCAGGATTAATACGGCCAAAATGGCCACATTATCAAACTGTTATACATATTAAATATAATTCCTGTCAAAATACCAACATTTTTGCAGAACTAGAAACATTCTAAAAAATTCATATGAAACCAGATGAGATTCAAAATAGCCAAAGTCATCTTGAGTACCAAGTCAAAAGAGCAAGTAACATCACCATTCTAAACATCAAATAACATGATACACCCACAGTGAGAGACCCTGTTGCAAAAAAAAAAAAAAAAAAAAAAAAAAGATCTGGGGACAGAGCTCAGTGTGCATTCCCCTGAGCTCAATCCTCAGAACCATAGAACCATAGAAAAGGAGGAGGAATACTGTCACCAAAATATTAAGGCACCTCTGCATGACAGCAGAGATGTGAGTTAAACTACTTTTCTTGTATCTAAAAGGAAAATGACTGAAACAAGTTCAAAGTATAATAGGTCACAGAAATTATGAGAATAATTGGTATTGTCTATATCTATCCAATTTACATACTTGGATCACACAACTCCCAATGTAAGATATGTACCATTATGTCACAATATTATTGAAGTCTTATTACTCATGTTTTTACATATTTAATTTCATTGAATTCTCAAGCTAAATAACTGATAAGTAGAGGATACATACTTGTTCTCTTTCAAACATAAGAGAAATTAAATTAGGGGACTTTAAGCGTTAAGTGGTATTTAGGCCAAATGGTCAAGAGCATGAACTCTTCAATTAACATTTTCCCACTGACTCTACATTCCAAGTTGAAATGAGTATCACAGACTGTAATGTAAACAAATGATTTTCATTTAGTAATTTCAAGTTTTATCAAACACCTTCAGTCTTATCTCAATCGGATGGCAATCCAAATTTGTAATTCCTCTTCAGTGATTGGAAGAGGAAGAAATGACACACACACAGACCACCAAACCGCCAAGTATTATACTTCCTTTACAAGGTTGCTCAAAATAGTGAGTATCAAGATGGACTCCTTAATCTCCTAGTTTCACCTTGAGGTATTCTCCAAACACCACCCCCACAAAGCTGTGACTTTCCTTCTAGGGTGCCTGGAAAAGGAGAAATGAATTACAAAATTGATTTTGTGAGTTCTGGCTATCTATTGTCCCTCTCTGTTTTTCTGCATTTATAGAGACGTACATTAAGGTCTCTTTTCTCAAGCATTCAGGCAAAGGCCCCTATGATGTCTTTCTAATTCAGTGGTGAACTATGAGAAACCCAAAGAATTAAATCAGATCATGTACTCTAATTATTTGTTGCAATAAATATGATACTTTCACATCTCCTGTCCATCTTTTAATTATATTCAAATCACAAGAATGGAAAAACACAGGCTGCTATTGATTGGCATTCTAAAATTTGAATATCTGATATGTGACATCAGGAAATAATGCTAATCCTACACAGGCACTGGCGTGTGAAATACAAAGTAACATCTGTGGAAACTGATTGATGTGGCTAGGGTGTGTGGCTTTAGGCTATGGGTTTTTGCAGGCAAGACTATAAAAGAGTTCAAACACAGCGTCCACGGCATACTATATTACATTTCACAGTTGGCTTATGCTCTAGGACACATGGCTTTTATCTGCTGCATCTGAGTGAGCAACTTTAGCCTGAGACTTTGTGAGCCCAGCAAATACAAGATTTGATTGTACTGGGTCAACTTTACCCAAAAGTGAATGGCTATTTTAAATGGTCAGGACTCACTTAAATAGAACCTTAACAGATACAGGAATTGAGATCTCATTATTATATGCTTGGCTGAGGCAAAAGATTTCTTAGGGGAATTCTTTCAATGCGTAAGACTTTAGTCATTAGAACACATGAATAGTTTGCTTTTTTTATTCTGCTTCTCAGCAAAAGCTACAAATCAGTCTATATTTTTAAAATATTACAGGAAAAGACATCCGCTCATACTACAGACACTAGTGAGGCTCAAAACAGTTAAAGTTTAGCATAGAGTATGGCAGGCCATGTTCAGAAGCCCGTGATGGGCTTAGATAGAACCACTACCCTTACCACTCTGCCTTCCCATGGACCCAACACAGCACAATCACCAATAATTCATATTGTCAATCTGATTGTCAAGTACATCCTCTTCAGTGCAGAAGCATGTCAACACATGGAGCCAATTTCTAAATGTTCATCCACCTGATTTTCTTGTTACATTGTTTCATTTGCCATCTTCCAATCTTCCTTTTCTCAGATCTCAACCAGAAGCCAAACCCGTTTCACATGTTCATACTTACATCACATATTACTTCTTTCTCCACAGCAAGTGGATAATCAATCACTGCTTTTGATGCCCTGTGCCTCTGGAAGGATATTCCTTTGACACTGGCCTTTGAGATGGGGAAACTATTACACAGTAGTCTAACTTTTCAGCTTACATTAGAATATACAGCAGATCCATTCAGGAACTAATTTTCATGAATAAACTGTGGTTAGCTGAGAGACTTTGGCAGTGTTAGGTAGTATACTGGATGGATTCACTTGTTCATTCATCTAAATCTTGTTCACAAATCTGAATCATGTGTTCTGAGCCTAGCCACACCCAACCCCAAAAGCACAAAGGTATGAATACTTGAAATGCTGTTATTGCACTCCCCAAATTATAGCCAGGGCGATGGTGAAAGATCAGCTCATGATGGGCAGCTCTGTTCTCACTGCAAATTCATGCCCAGTAGTGCAGTTCTCAGTTGCTACTACCTCCCAAGTATGACAAAAGCTGCTATTCAAGTAAAGAACTACTCCACAATTTTTTGCACAGCCCCTTTTTGCCTCTGGGTTCTTCTTAAAGATGTGAATATTCAAAGCCACTTCAAAAAGAAGTCCTCAAAAATGCAAATAATGCAGCAAAAAAGTGTACTCATTTTTTGATGATAGAAAGTACAAAGTGAAATAACTTGTCTTTTTCCTTAAGGAGTTCTCCTAGCATGCCCCAGGCAATTGGACCCTGAAGCTTCACTAATTGGATCCATCTCTGAGTTATGGTACAGAATATGAATTACCTCTTGCAAACACACACTTTTTACCAAGTCCTCGGTAAAGGAATACCAGGAAATAAATTGGAACTTAAAGTAAAATCTGAGTTTCCGGTAGGAAAATGAATCAGCTCGAGACCCTCATGCTTAGCAACATGAATCAGACAGAGGTTAAATATTGCATGGTTTCTCTCATATGAGAACACCAAAGTATAAATAACTAAAACAGCAAAAAGCTGATGATGGGAAACAGAAAAATATAACTTATGGAGAAGAAAAGGGGATGTAGTAGAGAGACAAGAAGATAAAAAACAGGAAAGGGAATAAAATTAATCAGAATGTGATATGTATATGCACCAATTCCTCAGGTAGAATGTAATTATTATGTATTACAAACACATGTTAATAAAATAATTTTAGGAGAAAATGAAAGCAAAATTAAGTTGTAGGGAGCTAATTTTAATTTGGACATAATTCTCTATATGCTACTGTAAGGATCTTCTGTGTATCACACCCTACAGTGTGTCAGCAGTTGTCCAGCCTCAGTATGCTATTCTTTTTCTTCATGTATTCTTTTTCTTCATGTAGAAGATTTAATAAAACTCATCCTTAATGATCTACAGAATGTATATTTTTCATATTCTAGTTATTGTTTGGGCCAGTGCTTCCCCTTCCACTTATACACCATTCCAGTGCTACTAAGAAGAGAATTTGAGTAACCTGGGTATTATTGAAATCCACTCCACTTACCAGCAAAGGATTCCTAGTTTCTATCTGATAGACACTTGGTTTATTTTCAAGACTGTATTTGGAGTGTGTTCTGTACAGCACATATTCCAATCAAACTCCCATAATGTGAGGCATTCCAGTGTCTACACTGAGACAAAGGGCTTCCAGTTGGGCCATTTGTTCATTTTTATATTGCCTTCCCTGTAAAATCTAATGTGGTATGTGGAATTTTTAGAAGCACTTCAGAAATCATCTATAAATGTGGATTGAATGAATAAAAGACAAATCATATTTTCAGTGGGAAAATGAATAAAACCTACTACTTGTTTCCAATTTATCCTGTTATAAACATTTGGGTCTTTCTTCTGTTATCAGACAAAAGTCAATAGGATGATAATTATATGAGAAAAATATGCCCATGGTAGTTGTCAGAGGACCTGCCACCATTGTAGGTGGGCTGTTCTATACGGAATTCCAGAAGAACGGGATGGTTTAAGCCATGTTTACAATTCATTGTCCATATATTGTTCATCATACTAAAAAGCTCACATATATTAGTGACCAAAAAGAATGACACTGGTCTCTGAAGAACAGTATGCACTAATCAAGAGGTAAAAATTCATCCAATTCTGTATTCTCTAAAGGTTTAGAAATAAACGAACATGAAAGATAATACCAATCAAGCAAGAAGCAGAAGACCTTGCAAGTTGAAAACTACACATGGGAAATGAACAGGGAGAACTTTCACCATGTGTTCTTCTTCTCTTAAATGTTTGGAAAAATTTAACAGAGAATCTAGGACCTTTATACTGTTAGAGAACCTGAGCATTTTGATATACTAGAACTCTTTGATTAAAAGATAAATTGATACTGTTTTAAGGATTTATTAAACATAATTGTATACAAAAACATTCAATGCAGAGTAAGTGGCCCTAATATGTTAGTTTTCAGTTTTCTCCTTAAAAGTTTAAAAAAAATTCACTTATTAAATGTAGCCAAATATTCTTGCTGTTAATTTTTAAAGGTAAGATTTCACTAATATATAAATTGTAGCTACTTTATCACATATTTGAGCCCTCCTTTTAAATTCATGTATTTAACAAAGGTTAAATTCCTGACAGTTGATATGTACATCACAATTATCAGCTTGTTAAATTTAATGTCCATCTGACTTATGGAACTAGAGGAAACTTTTCACATTATCCAAAACACTGCATCAGAAATGAACTACAAACAAAACAAAGCAAAAACTAGAAAGGAAAAGAAAAAGAAACACTGGATTTGAAAGAGCACATGAGTCATCTTACTGTGGTAAAATTGTCAAATTCACAAAAAAATAGGCAAAAGATCTCTAGATTCGAACTTAACTATAAGTATTACTTAGTTTTACTTACTTAACTATAAGTATTACTTAGTTTTATGAGGCACAATCTCATTATGTGGTCCAATTAGGCCATGAACTCTATGTAGACTGGGCTCTGTACAATCCTACTGCCTCAGCTTCGTGACTGCTTGGAATAAAAATGTGTACCATAACATTCAGAATTTTAAAATTCTTGAAAGGTTTCCTGCCCATGAAATTCAACAAGCACCATAAAAACTATTTCCTGAGTCTTCTGACATTCCCCTAAAGCAAACTGCTATCTACTTCACAGAGTTCTAATTTTTTTTGACAAAAAGAATAGGATAAAAGGAAATCTTTTCAATTGCGACAAATTAAAGTTGGAATTTGACACTCTAGTATAACACAAAATAACAAAATATAAGCTTCAGAATACCTATTTTAAATTATCATGTATATAAACTTTCTTCTCTCAAATGGAAATAAAATAATAATAAAATATTTAACAATTTACTGGCAACTGAATATTACAGTTTTGGCTGAGTTCAATCCAGAAAAACACACTAGGTTTTATTTTTTTTTTTTCATTTGAATATTGCACAATTACTCCAAAAGTAAATTCTCACAACTCTACGTATCTACAAAGTAAATCTCCCAAGTCAGATTAAGAAGCATGTATGCAGAGAATGAATTGGTCACATGTTCTTAGAGATGGATCCAGGATTAGAAACAAGTTCTTAATGTCAGAGCTGCTGTCTACCTTCTACTAATCAACCTGCTTTCTGTAAAGAAACAGAAAGTCACTTCCAAGCAATCTCTTCAATGTATTCTGAGATGCTAGTTGCAAACTAACACATTTATTCATTCTAATTGCCTATGGCAACAGCTAACTGCAGTGGTAAGAGTGAAGGATGTTAGCATAGTCATAGAAGGACAGAGGCTTGACTCAGGATGTCCCAACAGAAAGATCTGGTCCCTCAAGCATACTTAGAAAGAAACACGATGTTGAAGTGAAAAAGGAATTTATTTAATTGGCCACATTGGACAAAAACAAGGACACATGTCTTAAGATTTGTTTTAGAGGCATACTGACTAGAACTTCATTATATAAAGACAGAACAAAAGTGATGGTGAAGAAGCAAATACAAGCCATGCATGGCAGCGCATGCCTGTGATCTCAGCAACATGGGGTACAGAGGATCGCAAGTTCTTACCCCATCTGGGAAAATTTAGTGATCTAGTAGGATTTTGTCTCAATATATTTGGCTGCTTTTTATTTATTTATTTATTTATTTTTGAGATGAAGGGCTCAGGTGAACATCCTAAATTTCATCCCTAGTATCTCAAAATAAATACAAAATAAAACAAAACAAAGGATCATATGCAGTCAGACTTGGTCAAACTGTGGTCTGGATTATTATTATCTTAAAATAACCATAGGATTGCCTGCAATTTTTTTTAAAAAGTTGATGTTGTCCAAGAATATTTTCAACCCTTATCAGAATACCTTTGGCAAGGAGACTTCTTGTTTCATGCTGAATGCCAAAGAAAAATGACTTGACATAATCAGAAGTCAGAAAAGCAAAGTCATGTTAGTCAAGGAAAGGGACTATACCTTCTTTCAGGATTAGGGTAGTGATTGGAGAATTCTAGACTCCACTTCAGTGGTCTGGAACAAGACATTAGTAGGAGCTGGAAGCTGATAATCTTTTGTTGCTTATGCTGTGCCTAAAAGTCTTGAAAATAATTATTTTCACCACAGTGCCTTCAGCCTTGAGGGAAAATCTAATCAGTTTTAAATAATACTCAGTTAAGTTTAAGGTAACTGAAGAGACAGACCAGGATAAAGGCAGAGATGCTAAGCTTTTCTCCTCTCAGTGACCCATGGACATCTTCAGGCCCAAGCAAAAAGTGTTTTCAACAAAAGCAGTAGCCTCTAAACTCCTTACCCCAGTGCCAGGTTCCGCTGCTTCCTTACCATCTCCACCACCTGTCCTCCCCACACTGCCCATCCTCAGTTCTCAAGATCACCAGGGACACGTCCTCAGGCTTTACTTCTAACTCTGACCTTCTTTGTAGACATTACCTATCCATAACTTCCACTGACGTAAGTAATAATGCTTCCTGCTTATATCTCACTCAAAAGTCCAAAACAAAATTCATTAAAATCCAAATCAACCAACTGAAATGGTACAATCTTTAAAACAAAGGCACTATGTGAATAAATGCCGCCTGTAGGGTTCTGACACTTCTCTCTTATGAAAAAAAGAAGGTTACAATTACTCTAAAATTTTGTTAGAAGAATTATTCTCACTATTTATGATTTACCATAAGAGGTAAGCCTTCTGCATCTAAAAAATGCTTTCATTTAAGGTGCTTAGAGCAAAACTGGGAAACAAATAGTAAACACTGTTCAAAGTGTTACCTAGTGGTGACACTTGCTAACATCTACAAAGGCGTTCAGGATGTTATAGGGAAAGTTTACTTCTTAGTCTGCATCTGGAAATATGCTTGTGATTCATTCAGCCTATAAATACTCAAGGCAAAACAAAAAAATTCAAGGTAAAATGAAAAACTATTTAGCATTTACCCCTTTTATCCTATCAAGTTTAAATTCATAGGTTAATTCAGAAAGAATTAATTCTATAGAAGGAATAAGAAATGTTTTCACATACACTCAACACCTCTACTCAGAAAAATGCATGTGATATTTTAGTACAGGCTTTTATACATTTCTACTTATTTAATCTTTTTGTGTTGGTACTGGAAATTGAATCATGCTTACCAGGCATGGGGCTGTGCTACTGAGCCATCTCCAACCCTTTTTATTTATATTCCGCATTTTTATTGGTATGTATTTGTATATTTTATTAGTGTGTATGCATACAATTACATTAAAGAATTTTGTGTATATTATAAACATACACACTCATATGTGTATATATATATATATATATATATATATATATATATATATCAACACATTCACTTCCTTTCTCCGTCCCTTCTCTCACCCTTTCCACCCCTCCTCGTGAGTCCCAACACCTCCACTTATTTGACTCTATTGTTTACTTATACTGAGTTTCTCATATTAAAGAACTCATGTAATATTTAATCTCCTAAGTCTGATGCACTTCACTAAACATAACGGTCTCAAGTTTTACCCATCTGCCTACAAATGATTCATATCCACCTGTCTTTATGTCAGGGAAGCACTCCACTGTGCACATATACCATATTTTCTTTATCCACTGGTCTCCTGATGGACATTTTGATATCTACCATGATTTAGCTATTATTAATATATGGCTATAAACAAGAGTATGCATATATTTGTGTTATATGGTGCTTTTAATTCATTTGGAAAGATGCCTAGATGATCCCAAGACTTTTTAAATATTATATTTTGAAAAAAGGGTCTTAAAGCAAACAAATAAATAAATGGGAAAAGTTGCCAAGACGGACCTCAAATTTATAATTTAATTTTTCTTCCTTCCTCAGCCTCCCAAATAGCAGTGATTAAAGGCTTTCACCAGCATGTCCAGCTGAATCCATGCCAATTATATAATAGGTTGTTCACAGACAGGAAAAGTATCAATTTCTATGTTTCTACCCAAAAGTATTTCTAAATATTCTTTTAGTTCATAAATTAATTTCATTCAATTTTCTTGTAAAAGTTCATGCAATCACATTATCTGCAAATAATGCACTTTCAGGAACTTAAATTTATTAGACAAATATTCTTTCCACTCTGTTTATAAAAGTTTTATGCATATAAAGTTAAGCAAAGTTTTCCACTCACAATTCTTAGCTTCAGTGATAGGAAAGATAGTTTAGAAATTTCTAACTTTTCATATTTAGATGTTTTGTTTCTAAATACGGTAGTCAATGATTGCTTGGGTTATTGCTGTCTGATTTAATCCTTTCAAAACCAGTTCTACTTGTTGCTTTGATTTCTGTTTCACTTATTTTTGCTTTACTTCAGTTCCTCCTTTTGTTTTTCATACAGTGGTTTGTGTTCCCATTCCAATTCTGAGGTGGGTGGTAATTCAATTATTTCCATTTTCTCTTATTAGTATGCATACTGAAATTTCTGAGTATCTCTGATAAAACTGATTCACAGACACCAACCAAAGATAACCACAGTTTTCATTATCCTTACTGTCCAGACATTTCAGAGTCTGGTTTGAATCTCACCTCAAGCAAATGTAGTTTAACAGACATTTTTCATTACTCTACTTTCCAGTGACTCAGGTGGTAGGTGCCTATTTTTTATGTTCCTTTCTACTTTCATTCAATTATTGTCTGTACCAGTTTTACTATTGAAAGTTATTGCCATTATTTTGAGAACAAAAATGTAGTCTAATTTTTCAAATGTGATTTTCTAGAATGTTTTACTTTCTGAGTTGAGAGTACCAATTGTGGTGTTTATTAGAGCTACCTTACTCACTTCCCTATGTACAATCCAGACCCGTAAGTCCTTCTCAGTTGCTTCATTTGTCACATTTCCATATTTCTGTCAAATTTCCTGCAGGTGTGGCTGTATGTGTGCCACGCTACACTGTGGTACATTAAGATTCATGGCACACCTTCCTTGTGGCTCCTCTTCACCCTGCTGAGTGTGTTTGGTCCAAAAGCCAACCTTGTCTGAAACTTGTATTTGTGTTTGCCTGATATCTCTGAGATTTCTTTTACATTCAGTCTTTACTTTGCTTGGCTGTGTTCAACCTTACATTCATTATTACAGTTATGGAACTCTAATTTCAATTAAATTGCAGATCCATGAGGCTGGGGATATTTTTTGTTTTTCACCACTGTATGACCTCACAGCGCAGTGATTGGTGGTTAATGATAACTGTGGAAAACTTTGGAATTACTTTCCTTTTTAGATACAGCTTCTTACAAAACATATAATTGAGTTCCCTTAATCATATCCTAGGATTTTTCTAATGATCAATGAAATTTGTCACATTTATGCATTGATACAACATATACACTTGATCTAGGATGTGCCATTTACTTTAATTATGCTGTCTTTGGATCCTTTGCTTTCTAATTTTATTTACATGTGCTGAGGAGAATTTTCTTAAGTTTATAGACCATTGTCAACATAGCAAAGGCAACTTATATAATAGTATTTAGCATCTATTTTTAAATATTTGTATTGTTTTTATTTTTCTCCACAATAAAAGATAATGAAACTTACACACTAAATTCTTGTGTGCTGTCCCTTTCTTTTCTGATTTTATAACATATAAATGTGCTCATCTCAGAATACATACATTTCAGTGTATATTCTTAATATACAGTATATACAGTTGTATAGTTTTGTGTCTAAATGTATTCAATGTTTGTTACTGGTCTTGCCACATTGCTACTACTTCTGAACTCCTCATGAGTACCCCAAAATTGTTATTTTGACAATGTTTAAGCTTATGAATAATTAAAAGAATACTTCAATGAACAACTAAACGCTATTCACTCAGATTTACAAATTTTTGCTACAGCACATTTGCCTTCTCTTTGTACATATATTGCTTTTGTTTTATCTTTATGACCTTCAGATGCAATACTTAATCCTACAGATTTATTTGTCCTAAGAACAAGAATCTCCAACATAGCAACAGTACCATTATTCATATTTCATATCCAATCCATATTTAAATTTCTCTTTGATTGCTCCAAAATATACTTGATAGTCTTATTATTGTTTTTTTTTCATTATGGAAAACCAGGGTAATTTTTTTGTTGTTGTTTACTATACGTCAGGCATACCTGTAATCCTAGCACTGAGGCAGGAGGTTTGTTGTGAGTTCAAAGTCAGCGCGGGCTACATAGCTATATTGTGAGTCCAGGACCAGCCTGAAAGACAAAGCATGATGCTGTTTCAAAATAATAATAATAATAATAATAATAATAATAATAATAATAATAAAGAATTGCTTACTATATTTCCTAGGTCTCTGTTAACCTATCACAGAGGCCCAACTTATTTTAGTAATAGTGACTTTTTAAAATTTCAGACCAGTTTTCAAATAAAATTTCTCAAATTCTGGACTCATTCAATTATTTTTTTCAATATCACTTGAATTATTCTTCTACCCTTTATATTATAAAATTTTAATTCAAATGATTGAATGTGATTTAAACATTCTATAAATGATCCTACATTCATTTTACTGCATCCCAACAAGGGTCTGGTATTGTCACACTGCCAGTCTCCAGTTTCATCCAACCCTTGCTGAGATGGGTTCCATTATTCCAGTAGCTTTTTTTCTGTTCTAATTACTATAGATTTGCAAATATATTTCATCATCAGCTTTCATGATTTGTCTCTATTCTCCAGTTTCTTTGGTCTAGCCTTAGACAGTATATACACACCCAAAATTTTGGCCACTTTCTTTGGTCTAACTTCTTTACAAACATCCATGCATGTACATGTATCTTATTAAATTTATTATTTATCTTTCTCTTACTAATATGACTTTTGTCAGTTGATTCATGAGCTAAAGAAGTTTTGAAGATAGACAAGAAACCTTTTTCTATCCCTATAGGAGTCTTAGTAGCACACATAGACAGCTCATTCTGCTTTCAAAGATATACATAATTAATTCAGTTGTATCTAAACCAGAAATCTCATCCTACATTGGGCATCCTCAAAATAATGACAGATTCACCAACAGAAGAATAAAGTGCCAGAACTTTATCAGGTTTAAAGTAATCTCTCTTACTTTAACCTTTTCATCTTACTATTTTTAATAACTATTTTCTTGTGGCCATAGCTTAGCCACTTATTTTCAGCAGGTTATTTAACCTCTAGATTTCATTTTTCTCATCTTTATGATGACAATAATAATTGCATTTAGTTAATAAGGCTAAGACAAAGATTAACTCAGTTAATATATGTCACTTAGAACACTTGTCACATGATAAACACTAAATAAATGTTAATTTAGGTTTGCTATATTCATATTTATAGTATTTCTATTTATATTTTTTATCCTCAGTAGCTGTACTTTTCTCTCCATTTTTGTTCTGTTCCTAACTAGATCATTTTTCTTATCTAAATGTGTTGTCAGTTGGAATTCTTGTACCTGCTTTAGGAGTTACATAAGTTTAGATTTAAGACTTCTCACAATGAATTCAAATATAGTTTCCAGTATTGTTTTCTGATGTTATGACCTTGGCAATTGTAATACATAATCAGAAATGCAGAGTTTTCAAAGCAAAGAAGAAATGGTAAATTTTTAGTATAGAAAAATGTAGGTCAAGTAAACAAAATCAAGGCACCCTTAGGAGAGAAATGGAAAATATAGTTGAACTGGCTATGAAAAACTTCGAAACTAAACCAACTCTGAATTTCCCCCTAATAGCAATATAGGATTTTAAAACAGATCATAGAAATGAAATTACTTAACTAATTTGTAGGAATGTTTTCCAATCAGTACAAGAGTGGCAAATGTTTTGAATTATTTGTTCTCCTTCAATTCCAGAGTGGATGAAGCCTCCTGGGCCAGTCACCTACAAATATGAAGAGACTTTTTGTTTATCTCAGTGTGCTTTATGAATTCATTTTTTAATTTATGTGGACCATGAAATAAAAACAATTAGGTAGCATAGTCTGAGTAAATGTTGAACGAGGAATATTAAACATGGGGGAAATAGTTAATAAATTAGCACACATGAGAATGATGATGAAGGAAGAAATTGGGTCACGGTCTCAGGAAACAAAAGAGGGCACATTCAGAGAAGGACCAAAACTGGAATCAAGTGAACTTGATATCTAACTGAAGAGTGAAGAAAAACAGAAAATAAGTCAAATAATACCTTGGATTTCCTGTTTGGGAAACAGGTAATACTCATCAACATGTAAGAGATGGAACCAAGAATACAAGCAGCATGACTATCGCAACAAAAGAAATGTAAATAAATGCTCCTGCAGACCCAAAAACGTGAAAACTTGGACTGAAGAAGAAAGTCATATAGATGTTTACAAGGGTCTATTCTAGAAATAGACTTATATCCCTGACATAGATACATGTCTCTTTAAAGATGTATGTTTCTAACAGCAATGAGCAGATGGTCTTGTTCAAATGCAAGTTGCCCGTCTAAACCAAGTGGTGTACCAACATAATTTGAAAGTGATTTGTCACCAATGTAAATGTCAAGCTACCTCTAATTTTCCAAAAACCAAGATAAACAAAATAAATAAGACATTAGGAGGCACAGGTGAGACACATTAGGTTCAGGAACCCCGCTTTGATTACTTTGAAAAGCAGAGAAAGGCAGCATAACAAGTTTCCACTTGAACAGTGAGTGTTTTTATTCCACATGATGCAAGTCAGGAGAAACAGCCCTAATAGTTCTGAATTCCGGTAAAAGGTTGCATGCACTTGTCAAATTTATACAGTCAGACCTTAAAAGCAACACAGTCTTACAAAAGCATTGCCTTAATTAAGCAATTCAGAAAGAACTTTAAGGATAGAGAGGAAATGCAGGCTTCACATACACCACAGCCTGTGTCCAAGATGACCTTTCTCTCAAATTCTACTCTGGGAATTCTTTTCAGCTTTCAACAGTAAAGTATCATGTATCTTCCCACCATGTCTGATAGTTAATAATAACCACCAACCTATACATAGCTCTGTTGGTATAGTTCATTTTGTAAATATTTATCTACAGCATTCCCTATTCTGTCATGTCTTCAAAACAAGGATTGTCCACTATCCATAGATACAAATCACGAAAGCTGTCACAGAAAGACCCTAACCATAACTGTCTACCCACAATCAAAACCAACAAGAAGGAAATATAAAAGACAATTTCTAACCCTAGAAAATTGGCTGACTTTTTGTGAAGTTCATTGTGATTATTATAAATTCAATAATATAACACTAGACGATATGGTAAAGAACAATTGCATTAAAGAGCTAAAGTTATGATTTAGAAATATCTTAATTTAAATAATAAATTAGGGAATCAGGCAAATGTTGCAACTAGTTCAAAAGAGAAATAAATAGGTATATATTTTATGAGACATAACAGTCTCCAGGAAAGAACAGCTGAAGCCAGTTACAGTAGCACACAACTGTAATCCCAGCAAACAAGAAAGGCTGAGGCAGGAAAGGCTTGAGACCATCCTGGGCTACCTAGCAAATTCCAGAGCAGATCTGACTAAGTAGCAAGTCCCTAAAATGAATAAATACATACATACATACATACATACATACATACATAAATACATAAATAAATAAATAAAAATAAAAGTCATTTACAAAATGATGCATAATTGGTTTTGTTCCATGGGAAGAGAAGTTAGGAAAATCAATTAAACTTCCCCAAACAGAGTTTATTTCTATGTGTAAAATATTTTGTATCACTATCAATTTTCCACAATCTGCAGAATTTTAAAAGGATTCAAAGGTCATGAAAGGCTACACTCAGGTAGCCCAGAGGATATTTCAGTTGACTGTATTCATCCACACTGCCTCCTATCTCATTATCACTTCATTCCTGAATCCTTCCCTCTATCATTTCTCCAAGCTCTTTTTCATAAATCTTTATGCATTTCTGGAAACAATACTCTTCTCTACCTCATCTACAATACCCCCTAACTCATCTGATTATTACCTATAGTGCTTTTCTTTATCTCTCATTCTCTGGCTGGGGTAGGAGTATCGTCAAGCTTATTTCTACCACATAAATACTTCTCTACTCTTCATTTCATATCTAAAGCTAACTCTCAATCTTAGTTTGCTCTCTCACTACTCCATTTTCTCTATATATAGTATTGTTAAGCGTCAATAATTCATAACCACATAGATAGACTAGTGGAGACATTATCTGTATATTATTTAGCTAGTAATTAATTAGTAACATAGTTTTGTGTATATATCACTATGAATAATAGAGTGCTTTCATAAAAATTTTTCTTTAACAGGCAACCAAACAATGTGTATATGAACCACCATGAGTAGTTTAGGTCCTACTAGATGACTAAATGGGGAATGGGTGTATATATTAATATCTAGTTAGCATAATATCATAGCTAGTAGGAAATAAGCATAAATATTGAAACAAATATATGTCACATTGCTTAAAAGTGTACAGTGGATGAATCTAATGAGCACAGGCAAGCTATAGAGGTCTGAGCCTAGACAAAATATAGAGCTGTATTATTTTAGTGTCTGTGTTATACCACTGAGAGTAATAGTACACTTTAATAGATCAATCTAGGTTTAGTTAGATAAACAATAAATATATATCACACCTATAATGTTGTGGATAGAATATCTGTAATGCTATTAGCTACTAAGCTCCGTCAATAGTTGTTAAAATTAGTATTGAAGGTTTTGTAGACATAAGTCTCTATTCCAAGTGTAGAAGTTTACCTACATATCACTAAAAGTACTGTGATCAAAAAATCATCGGTCCTCTGCCTTAATTTCTATTTTAATGAAATTTAACTTAAACTATCTACTAAAAAGCTTTTTATTTTTATGTTAATTTCCTCTTTAGCATTTCAGTTGTTTCATTTCTAAAGAAATAAAATCAGTAGATATTCTTGTTAACAGATAAGCTACAAAGCAGTGGTACATATTCTTAAATCAATTCATTCACTTGGAATTGTCAGGAAAATAACAGTCTGTAGATTACAAACTGTGACGATGTAGTCAAAACAAACAATAATGAAGGGTTTTGTTCCTATTCTATGTAGTGTTTGGTTTATGTGACTATACCATATTCTCGAGCGTCATTAATACTACAGCTATTTTAATATTTATTTTCAACCTTTGGAGCGTTCATGATTATTGACCCCTGTCCTCATCATGAATAATGGCCATCTGTACTTCCTTTGTTTTAATGAGTGAAATGACTTTACTTTATCATCAGTATGTTCTGAGAAAAGCACTGTAAACGTTACACTCAGAGAAGTGCCTGAGGTAACTGTGGAATCCATCTGAAATTTCAAATTAAAATATTGCTTTAAGCCTTGTAATATTCATGTCAGGCACAAGCTTACCACCATTTTAAAGTAGCAAATATCCAGTAAAGCCTTTTACCAAGTCAAGGATTTCAATTTTTGGAATCTGAGATTAATAAAATCAAGGAAAAAATAAACAGAAGCTAATCTTCTCCTGTTCTAACTCTTGTACTAACCCATATCCTGATACCTCAACTAAAGATAAATGTTGTTTTTTTTTAATTTTCCTTACTTGTTTATTAAAATGTACAGTAAGCCTGGAATTAAGGAGAAAAACTGAACTCTGCTTTGAGGGATAATAATACCAACAATCAGGACAAACGTGTAGTCATTTTGACTGTACTGGTTTAGTCCTCCAAAGGTCAAAACTTTCTTCATAGCCTGAATTCACTACAGGATAAATCCATGTTCTGCAGTACCAAATAATGACTTTTACTTTGTGTTTTTTATTTCCTCATATCTTTTTTATTTTATTAAGTGTAATATTTAAGTCACACAGTAAAAATTCCAATTATTAATAAAAAAAATGACAAATCAAATTTTAACTTTGATTTCTTTGCTTGCTTTTGTCTTTCTTTTTCGAAGTAAGAATATTGCTGTGTAATTCAGGCTAGTCCAGAACTTACTATATCACCCAAAGTTGTCAATCCTCCTGCCTCTGCCTCCAAAGTGCTGACATTACAGGAATGAGCCACAATACCTGGCTTCACAATTCCACTTTGAAAAACAGCTTACTAGGCCCTTTAAAGTCCAATCTGATAGGATCAGCTATTTTTTTTCTATCAATCAAGGAATTACACTGTGATTAAATTGGTGGCATATCATATTCCATTGTATCAAAGATATATATTGACCTCATCAAGTAGATTTACTATTATTTTCATTATTACTGTAAATACCATTATTCATCTTAATAGACATCACACATCTTTACATACTTAGTAGGCTTGTGATGTGTGACAACTGACCAGTGGTCATCTTAAGCAAGGCATTACCGGATTAAGCGAGAACTGGAAGAACGTGGAGCGGTGCACCAAGAGAACATAGAGACCTCTTAGAAACCGGTACTGTGTAATTTTCAAATCTGTCTCTCTGAATATGATGGAACTTCAGGCTTTTCATTACTCATTTTAAATGTTCCTATATTTCATGATTATTTTCTGTGATTCTGATTTGATAGGTCTGGGATGGGGCCCAAGAATTTATATTTTAGAAAGCTGTTAGGTAATAACATCGTGTAATTAATTTGAGAACATCTTAATTAAACAAGTGGGGAGATTTAAAATGCAAAAAGTGAATGACTTACCCTTAAGCCACTTAAAATGTCTGATATTGTCCCATGGCAATTTACTTCCTCAGATTTCTATATTTAGATGGAAAATTTTTCCAGAAGAGGTTGTATCAACTAAAAGGTAATAAATTCAGAGCTACAACCAGAATGTATGTAAATAGGAAGAGTCAAGATTCTTAGGAGAACTAGGATAATGAGATTAGTTTCATTGTAGTTTCATTAATGTTTCACATAATCAATAAGGTATATAGAGCATGAGACCTCTATTCTTTTTCCCCAGTTTAACTGATACGTAGAAGTATAATACATAAAGCTTCCATTGAACTTGACTATTTTGTCCATATACATACTGTGGCAAAATTATAAATTCTACCCCGCTCCCTTTTCTACTTTCCCACTCCTTCTCCCTACAACCCAGTTCCCATTATTCTCCACAATAAGTTCTATAAAGTAATTGTGACCTAGGCTTCTCATATCAGATAAAGCATCTTATATTTCACCTTATGCTTCTGACTCATTTCATTAAGCATCATCATGCTTCATTTACCTACAGAAACCTCCAACCTGACTTTATAGATAAGTAGTTTTCCACTGTGTATAAATACCGCAATTTATGTATGCATTGGTCTGTTGATGGGTATTTGGGTGTCTTTCACATTTTAGCTATTGTTAGTTATCTCTGCACATCAAATACTTTATACAAACACCCTCGCTTTAATAACCACAATCTCTTAAGATACAGACCCCTAGTACATTCATGGATAAAGAAAGTGAAATTCTGAGAGAGTAAGTGCCTTGTACAAATTTCTACATTAAAGTATGTTAGTACTGGGAATCTGCTTTTAACCATTAAGTTAAATTGACTTTGTACTCTGAAATGTTTCCTTTCTTTGTTACACTACCAAAAGGGCCCCAAGAAGTCATTTCATTTTCTTGTTTATCTGATACAGAATCCTCGTGGTGTACTAAGACCTATGAGATGTAATTCCAACATATAATGAGAGGTGAGAGTAATTGAAGACCTGCTTTAATTATCACCACCACTTTCTCAGAGATATTGCTCAATGTGAAAGGTGATGTTAAAATCAGAATTGTTCCAATCATCTGAAAGAGTCATTTTTATAACAAGTGTAATCATGAACAGTAGGTAGCTGTTCTTGGATCCTCTCCAGCATGCGATGCACACCCCGAGGGGCAATTCTGTCTGTCCACTGCATGCTTTAGAGAGCTGTCAGTGACAGCTTACATAAGGGCATGGTGTTTCACATTTTCTTGGCATTTAGCAAGTAAAAAGAAATATGTTGGCACACTCCTTGGCAACATCAATTTTATCATCTTTAAGGGACTAAGTTATTCATTGTTTATTAAAAACTGTATTTGAAGTCTCCAGCATTTTCATTTTAATGCCAAAGTGATTATTTGGTTTTACTTATGTAAAGGACACATTGAATAAGGAAGATGGTTTTGTTACTTTCAACACAGCTGTCTTTTGCTTCTTCTCCACATGTGTTTGCAACAGTCAAAAAACAAATTTAAGCAAACATAAGCCAAGCTTGTTAATATATATCTATAATCGCTACCCTCTTGGTAGGCTTAGGTAGGAGGACTACAACCTTCATCCCAGCCTGAGCAATTAATGACTTAGCTAGACCAAGTCTCAAAATTTTTAAAAATAAATAAATAATTAAGAGTTGGGGACATAGTTGAAAGATCTTGGGTTCAATTCTCAGTGCCATCTGTGTGTGCGTGAGAGAGAGAGAGAGAGAGAGAGAGAGAGAGAGCATATATAAACTTTTATATAAACTTATATAAACTTTTTCCAGTCTTGTCAACAAAAGATTTTAGTGTCCCACAATTTTGAAAAAAAATGGTGAATTCTGAGATTATGGTAGAATATAGTAGAATATATGACAAAATACAATGCAGAAGATAATAAGATAAAATGCAATTAAAGTATAGCACCTGACCTATTAATTCAATGTATTCACAGCCCTCTGCACACATACACAACTTCTCACAATTGACAAAACCTCAACTAACAATCAAATATGTATACATGTTTCACACAACTGGCCTGTGAAAAAAATCATTATTAAATGATCTTAAAAAGAAATTAAATGAAATGTTAAGTGTTAGGGGTATATCATAAATTTACACAACCAAAAATTCCAATATTTGACATATTAAATACCATCAAAATTAATAACTGGGAGCTCAGTGACTAGGAAATATATTCGCGATTCATGATGCTGTCTGTGTAACTCACTTGTGCAGAAAAGTATTGACCTAGAAGCGATGCGGGACAGTCAGCTTACAACCCTTCTGCTGTCCGTTCCTCTATAAAAATTGTAAGAATTGTGAAAGATATGGATGTCTACTCAGTTCAACAATGACCCAATAAAGATGGCTCCTAAGCAGTGAAATTATCTTCCCAACAGACAGCTGCACAGATTGTCTTATCTATATCTGCAGTCAGGGTTATCTGTTTTTAAAAAAGAAAAAAAAAACCCTCTACATATATCCCAGGTGAGAGGAATGTTGCCAAGTTTTTATGTAAATTATGATGGGACCAGTTCAATGGAAAAAATTAGGACATTCATTCCCTTAACATAAACTAGAAGATTGCATGTTTGAAAAAATCCAGGCACAAGTGGAATATCCGGGAACATTTAAGAATTATTACATAGTACAAATGGCATTACTGACCTTGGCTTAAGAATGTGTCCTGACGTACATAGTATGAACTAAAATTTCTACTTTGCTATTCATTCTTGGCAATGAATCACACTGAATGGAATGCGAATATCCTAACAAGATTTTGGGATGATACTGAGGGCATCTATATGACCAACATACATTTAAACATTTTTCTTTTAAATTGCTTATTGAGTTTCTTTCTTCAATTTTAGGTTTAGAAAAGAAAGTGTCACCTGCTGAATGCTCAGTTACAGAGAAGACACAAATAGTCACAGCTCTAATATAACATAAGAAAAGAGAAAGTATGGCCTTTGGCATCAAACACTCTGGCTCCGGTGACTTCTCACTTGTGGAATGTTAGGCAAATGCTTTAATTCATTACCTTATTTTCTCATCAGTGAAATGTTGATCATAACATATTGTGGTAGATCATAAATAAATGATACACGTGGTATCCTTTAAGGTATCACCCTTATGGGGGAAAATACTAACCATCTTTCATATATTTAAAGGTCATAACAAACTGAATGTCAAGCCCAACCAGATATAAATGTTAATGTCCAGCATTGGGATTCTATTTCCCGGAACCAGTGATGGGTTTGACTTTGCTGTTTCCATTAAACTAGTGTTTCTGACATCAAGGAATCCATCACCTCCGATCCTAAGATTTATGTATACACAGACTCTTTGGTTGTGATTTTCTTCTTTTCTAGAATCACTTCATGTAAGAAAGCTAAAAGAACCAAAATCCAGATGTATATGGAATTCTAAAGGTTTTCCATTAATTCAAATTTTCATTTAATCAGTTTTATAATGTAAGAAATACTCTACAGATGCCAAGAAGAGAACCAGTTTATCTGCTCCTATCTACAGCAGTGTATTCTATTATCTCATCTAGGCCACGTGGTTGTTTTAAAATTCTAGCTGTGCCAGGAATAGGTGGACAAAGGGATGGCTTGTATAATTCCATTTTAGGAATAATATTTAAAATGAAAGAAAAGTTTAAAATTAAACTGTAAAATGTTAATAAAATGTTCTTATCATAAGATTTCATTAATGTGTCCTTTAAAAATTACTATGTTAGTTTCGATTTGACAATAGATACTCAGTTTTGTTCTGTAAGGAAGAGGTAGTTGTGCAAACAGAAATACAGTTTAATTAAATGCCTTAGTTAAAGAGAAGAATAAAAGTGCCCAAAAATATCTTCCTGGGTTTCAGAAGATTTGTATTTAATAACTTTGTAGGATTTAATCCTAATGCCAAGTAAAATATCAGGTTTTGAAATAAACATATTAAGAGTAAAGTGATTCAAATACTCAAAACAAAAGACTATTGGCATATAATCAAGACAGGTAATGATGCAAAAAATTACTCTATAAATCAATCAGCCCTCTATTTGTTTCATTAAAGAAAAATATACTTAGATATCATTTCAACAGCATTGCCAAAATTTTCCAGAACTGATTTCAATCCAAATTTTGCTGCAGAACTCAGTGCTTTAAAACAAAAAGACAAAAGTAATCCAGAGCAGATGTAGACACTCATGACAGTTAATGTGGAACAGCGCACGTGTGCTCGTGGCCACCAGCCACAAAAAATGCTAAAGACCCAGGAGCAGAATGTTATTTTTTTCCATCTAGTGCTCACATGACCCAAGTAACACAGCTTCAGTATTTGTAAGAAATATATTAGTGTTATTTGTATTCATAGTAACTTAATGAAATCAATATATATATATGTTCTGGAGAGTCTGGCAGTAGATGATCAAAAATATAAATGAAAATTTTAAAAGAAATGTATTAATAAATCATCAAATACTAAATGGCATATCTGATTCTTAGCTTCTTGGAGTGAAACAAAAGTACTGAGAAAATAAGATTAGTCTCCTACCTCACACTTAAGTATTATATCTGTTGATTATTGCCATTTTTACTCAAGTTATCAGAATTTGTAATTCATTAACAAAGTATATGCACTTTCATTTTGCGTTCCCAGAGTTGCATAAATATATTGCATATAAAATAAACAATGAAATGAAAGCTTAGAGAATAAAAAGTATTTCTAGACAATAAAACATGAAAAAAACAGCTGAATGTCACTATTGCATAACAAAAAAACTGTGGAATTAGATACTGAATTCTTAAAACCCAAGGTGTATTACATAATAGAAATAGATAAATTTAATCTATTTCCTGATCTCCTTTTCATTTATAAAGTAAGGGACGTAACACTGGAATGAAATGCCATTATTTTCAGATGTGATTCTCTTCCAACAAAATCCAAGATAATTAATGAAAATCTTTAAACATAATGAGTTTGGTAGCAACACACAACGATAAATTACTTTCCAATATGCCAAAATGATCTTTTAGAAAAAAATAATTTAAAATGCCATTTGAAGAGCATCAAATACTCAGAAATAAACTTTGTTAAACTGTATGTGTCACAAATGATATTATCATCAAAATTTGCTGAAAATATGAAAAGACTTTTTTAAACATAAAGACTATTTTTCTTCATAAAAAATAATCACTTCCTCCCAAATCAAGTTTATACTTTTTGAGTCTAAATCAAGCTTTAATAAGATCTTTTTTGAACATTGAAAAGGTGATACTAATGTTCATGTGGTGGGGCAGGTGGAATATGCAGGAGAAAAATGATCGAAACCACCAACCACCTCACTTAGCATACTTATATTCTTTTCTTTGTTGTTTTTTGGGGGAGTTTTGGTTGATTGTTTTTATTATTGTTGTTCATTCAGTCTTTTTTCCCTTTCTTTTTGGTGGTGGTGGTGGAGGTGGTTCTGAGAATTAAGCCCATGGCCTTCTTATTTTTTTATTTTGAGACAGGTTCTCATTAAGTTGCTAAATTGCCTATGCTGGGCTCAAATTTGTAAGCCTCCTGCCTCAGCCTCCCAGAATAGTAGTATTACAGGCCTGAGCCTGGCCCTATGTAGCATATTTACTTTAAATAACACAGTCTCAGGAGACTGAGGCAGAAAGGATATCTGCAAGTGTCAGGCCAACCCAGGCTATTCAGGGAGTTCCAGCCCAGACTACATAGGGAAAAAAAAGAAAAAGAAAAACAAGTTCAAATTTTTAGTCTGCCTTTTTGAAATGTAAATCTTCTACCTATTTTATAGTTGCACAGTTCAGAAACTGATTTCTTCAGGATCACAAGGTCACTTTTTAAAATGTAGTAAGTACAGAATAGTGCCCCATAGACCCTTATGTAGGAAGGCAGGAGCCACATCTAGACATACAGCAACTAACAAACACAGGGGTCTAATCACATTGTCCAGCCTCCCTCTTAAAGGACTTCAGAACTTTTCCACCAACTAGTCCTAGTTCTCAAACAATCCCATGCCCTGTGTGCCCTCTAAGTTAAAGTCAATTGTCCTATTGCATTAGTCTTGAGTAAACACCTTCTTGCCTGGTAAATTCAATCTGATGCATTTTTTCTTTGACATAATCAAGGAATTTTTGAAAAACAATAAAAAAGATACGAGAGGGAAGACAATCTATCAGATAACAAATACCATAAACTTACAATAATTACTTTAAAATCATATAACTGATATACATCAAGATAAAATGATAAATTGATATGGTCAGAAAGAGTCCTGTAGATAAACGTTAATTTAGTGGCCCAAAGGCATAGCAGGCCCTTTAAGCCTAACTCTATGACACATACAATTACAAATTAGTAAAATAATTGATGAATTTTCTAATGAAAATATCAGACAATGAAATAACTACATAGAAAAATACAATTTGATCCCAGTGTCATGCCATATATAAAAATGGACTACAACTTTCATGTAACATGAATATCTACAGTCACTGAGCGAACTATGTGTGAAAATTTGTTAGCTTTAGTTTTAGAGCACCATAATATTTACCAGAAAAAAAAAAAAAAACTTCGGACTTGATGACATTTACGTGGAGTATCTGCCCTACTTTGTCAAATACAGTTCCTGTTGTCTTCATGCCTCTGTCTGGGTATTTAATCATATTTGTAGCTGCTATGGTTTGGATCTTAGAAATTCTCCAAACACCATATGGAAAGGCCTTGGTCTCAAGTGGATGTTATTGTGAAGTAGAAGAAATGTTAAAAGGTGGGGCCCACCAACAGGTTTTCAAGTCACTGGGAAATGCCCTGAAAGTGATTAGTGAAACCTCTTTCTCTACTTCTTTAAAGTTTCTCTAGTAGGTGTGAGGTACTTTGCTTCTGTCGTAGTATGCCACCACAGTGCCCACAGCAGTGGGGCCACCAGTCCTGGATGGAAACCGCTAAAACAGAAAGCCAAAAATAAACCATTCTAAGCTGATGACCTCAAGTACTTTGCAGGAATGAAAAATTTGACAGTAAAAGCAGTTTTCTATCTCTAATTCAAAACTAACATGAAATAAATAATCATAAAAAGTCAATGAACATATACAAAAACATTTTTACAATGTGGGAACTTATAGACTTTCTGGAAAGAAATTTAGTATTGATAGTAATTTTCTTAATAAAAATAGGAAGTAAGATAAAGTTTAATAATTTGTTTTATCATAACGCATGCACTAATATTTTTCTTACAAAAATGTTTCATAATAAATTTCTAAAAATACTGTCTGTCTCTTGAGGTTGCACTAAGGACTATAGCATGTGATGGTGTCAAGAGCTTCAGACAGTATCTGACATATGAGAAATACTTGATAAATTGCAATTGCTCTCTTAATGCTGATGTTATTATATTTTTAATTGGTAAACATGTGTGCAAACCTTCGAATTATATATAAGCACTTACATGAAGAAACTATAATAATAACATGATATACCTATGATATCTAATAAATATGTAGAAATTAAAAATGCTGCCATGCATGTGTGTCCCTCCAATCACTGCAGCATGGAGCAGGGCCCTCACGCCCAGAGGACCGTTCAGGTCAATACTGGCATCTCAGCAAACTTCTACAACATGCCCATCGAAGGAAAGATGGGATTGAGATTCATACTTCTTTAAATAAATTTTTAAAGACTTAGTGAATGGCTCTCAAAATATTTGAGGGTAAGTACCTAATTCTGCTGAGAGAAAAGCAATGATAAAAAGAAAAAAGTTCTTGTTCAGGTCAGAAGATACTACTAATATAGACATAGAATTAATAGAGATGCCCTAGCAATTAAAATATAACATGGGGAGATGTGAGTCCAAGATCACAAAACAATATCACTGTTACTGAAAATGTAGATCTTTGCACCTGTTAGTCTCAATCTTGTCTTTTTCCCCACAAAACAGATGTTACTACAAAATCTCAATGCTTAGGAAATAATGAACTTAAATAATTCTTTCCCTTTTCATGGGTAGTAAAAAGAAAAAACAAAGCATGATCCCTACTCAAAGAGAGTTTGTAATCAGTAGAAATAAAGAACTACCTCCTTGAAACAACTTAATTAAATGCTGAACCCTGACATCTGTTTATGAACCATAAAAATTAAAAGATGAACAGTCTGGAATAGAAGTTACAGGTCATTTTACATTCAAAATATTGAAATGAGAATTGTCCTCCAAATCCTAGCAGCTCCATCTTGTGATAAAACATGCCATAAAATTGTCCATCGGAGCCCCATCAGGGGAGAAATCTGTGCCAGGCTGTCATATTACAATGCTAAACAATGCCTAGAGACGCACAGTCTTCCCAACAGAGATACGATGGGAACTGAGCACACACTTTTCTTAAAAGCAAGCTTTTCTTAAGGGTTCTCCTTGCTTTTTGATCCTGATTTTGTTCTTTCAGTTAGTGTTATATAAAAATAGTAGTTTAACAAAGAGGAATTGATGACTTTAGTAGTGTGGGAGCCCATAAGTTGTCCATTGCTCTGTAACTAAGCCCTAATAAACCCATTTACTCACCAAACTGGACTCATCCTAGTCATTTTACAGAACAATGGTACCTCTCCAGTTGGAAGACAGCCATTTCTTTCAAACCCTTCTGGGCAATTCACACAACAAATGATGATGACAATACAAACCTATGAAAGCATCATTTAAATATAATCACAGAGCAAGATTTTAAGTGTTTCATGTAGATTAGTCATTTAATTCTTCATATAACCTTATGAAGAAAGTGAATTATTCTCCTAAGATTGTGGAACACCCAAGTGAAGAATAAGGAAGCTATTTGCCAAGTGTCACAGATTTCTAGTAGTAGGAACAGTCAATGTATTTGAACCTAAGCAATACAGCTTTAACTTGATGCTGTGGGCCAAATATCAGAAAACATATGATTTAACTGCACTCTCTGACACAGTTCACATTAAGTCTGATAGCCTAGTGTGGAGTAATAATCTTCTGGGGTTGGGGAAAGAATGGAAAAGAGATGAGACAGACTCCTCAGGATATATCTAATCCACAGGAGAGCTAATACTAAGGAAGACCTATTCGGCTCAACTGTTGTCAGTGAAACGTCTTCGGATACTCAGGACCTTAGACGAGACAAGGAAGGAAAGTTAGAATCCACATTACTAATTTTTTTAGGGTTCAATGAGACAATGAAAAGAATCCTGGCAACTGAAAAGAAAGTTTAAGCTGTCTGGTACCACAAAGATATGCCATTTTTGAGAGGTGGCTCTCAAATGTCATCATGCTCCAGAATCCACTAGAGCAATGATACAAGTGGCTAAACACAGTTCTTCCCAGTCCCTCTGGATAGAAGAGAGGTATACAGTGATGTAGTCACAGCTCTTGGCACAATGCCCTGATCCATGTATCCCGTCATGAGAATTGTCCTCTTAATTTTAGACAAGGTAATTCCATCTGGTGCAGACCTCCTCTACCTTCAGCAGTACAGTGGGACTCAAGGCCCTGCCACACCCTCACACCTGGCACAGAGGTGATGTGACAAACTAAAGCATAAAGAAACTAGCCATCACTGCAGTTGGACATCACTTGCTTGCTGAGACCAGCCGAGTTTCCTGATATAGACAGACTCAGGTGAAGTACACTACATTTCCCAAAGACGCTTCTTGTTTTTGATCCTATATTTATTGTTTTAATTAGCTTTCTATAAAACTAATTGCCTGGCAAAGCAATATGAGAACTTTGCAATGCTGCAGCCAACAGCCATCAATTGCTTTGTAAGTAACCCCTAATAAACTCATTTACTCTCCAAGCAGGACTTAGCCAAGTTGCTTTTTGGACTGTCGGTCCTCTCTCAGGCTGGAGGCAGATGTTTCTTTGATGACTTTCCAGGAAATTTACACAGCATAACCCCACATACTGTACAAATGCCATTTTTTATGCATGCCATGATGTGAAGACTGAAAAGCACTACAAGTAGTGCAGCTAAATAAATGCAAACAAGTTATAGTAACTTCATATGTCTCTTCTACAATAGTAATGTCATACTATGCTAAAGTTTTTTTTATTAGCTAAAAAGAAATTAGTATCTCATACTTTCTTTAATTTTGATTCCAAAATTGTTGCATTGTAATTTATATTCCTCAATATGAGAAATATCATAATCATCAATCTTTCAAGAAATATTCATTCATATGTTCATTATATATTATATGTAAGATGCAAAGACTCAAAGTGACACATATTCTTTGCCCTAGAACAAACTAAGAGTCAGTAAACAAAACAATTATGACCAGTTCAGAAGAATCTGTTGAACACAGGTAGAGAAATGTTTAAACCTATTTTTAAAAGTGATTAAGAGACTTTAATCTTATTTATAAAAGTGATTAAGGAAAACTTTTTTGGGATATCCTTAGAGGGAAAAAAACCAGTAGTTTATGATGTGATCCATCTTCATCATGAGTCAGCAGCATCATTTCAAACAGATGAACCCTCCCCAGTGAAGAATACCAGAACACCCTTGGTCTTTCTCCCTCTCCATCATTCCTCTTCAGTATTCCTCTCCTAGTCCATCTAATCTCACCAATCTCCAAAGTGCGCTATACTACATGTGTCAATTTGGGGGACTTTTTTCCATGTATGTTTATTTCTTTGGTGTTGCTGGTCAGATCTTAAGACTATTTATATGTTTTCCAGATCAGTCTCTTTAACCTGGACTTTTAACCTACAGAATCATTTATCCAAAGATAACTGGATAAATTATCAGCTACACTTATAATTTTTAATATCATCCCATAAGTATTATATCAAAAAACAAATTCATGATTTTCCTCATAAAGTCTCTTACCTCTTCCTAGTTCTCAACACTTACATAATAGAAGCTCAATACTTATAATTTGATCAAGCCAAAATCCACATCATCTTTGACTCATCACCTTTTCTTGCTATTCTCACCTACTGAAAATTCTCACCTACTGAAAATTCATTATTAAGTACCACTAGTCATTTTCCTCAAAATGTGTTCAGGACCCAACTACTCACGTTGATAGCCACTCTACCACCACTTAGGTCCATCAACTCTCACTTGGATTGTGGCCAATTTTTCTTAGACGGACTCTGTGATTTTGCTATTGTCCCTACTGTCTATTGTCAGCACATAAGTTGACAACTTTTAAGTCAGATTACAAAATTTGGGGAGGAAAATAATCCTCCAAACTTTTTCTACCTTGTGAAAGGAAAAGCCCCAAAATCTTACATGTCTCCATGGGGTCTCCATGATCTTGCCTTCATCTTCTACTACATCTCTGATATGTCTACCATCATGTTCTTTCCTCCACTCTGCTCTAGCCACTATTGCCTTCCCAGAATTTCCCCTAACACTTCCCCTAGTACCTCTAGTAATACCTGAGAGCTTTGCTGCTTCCTATAGCAGAAATACTTTCATTCCCATCTGGTGTGTGTTTCACTCCTCTATCTGTTCCTTCATATGACAGCTATAACAGATAGCTATCTTATTTATTGGAGTCTTCATCTTGACTTCCGACAAAACTGAAGCTCAGAAGCAAAATGATTCACTCACCCCCCAGGTAGGCAGCTTCACACAGATGCCAGACATGAGCCAAGGCCAAAGCCTTTGCCAGATTTCTAGTTCAAATGGTTGATAATATCAGCAGATCCAGAGAAAACTAGAAAGAGGTCCATAATAAGAATATGTGAGTTCACTTTACACAGTTTAATTTTGCTATTGCTGTGGTAATTTCAAACAGTGACGTCCAAGTAACAGCTGGTTAGAGAGATATAAATGGAATGACAGAAACAACATGTTGATGTCCAACTAACAGGTTGTTAGAAACACACAGATGGACAGAAATAACAGGGACTCAGACACACAGGGGTTCACGAGTATAGGACTGATCAGTGGAAAGTATCCAACATCAGTTGTTAGGGTTTTTTTTTTTTTTTTTCAACCTGACCATTGTATGGAGCACAAAATAATAGCATATAAGAGGTATTCCTTCCTTTTGGCCCCCTAGCAACAGTGGATAACAAGCTCTTGTAAAACACGATCTTAAGGAAAACGATAGCCATCTAACAGTGATGAGAACCCCAAGTCAGTTACTTCTTAACTACAGGGAAAGTATGCCAAAGAATCACTCGTATGTAGGAAAAGAGAGAGGGGCCCTGAAGAGCCAGATGTAGCTAGAGCACCAGGTAGTTGAGACCATAAAAACTGATCATGCTGGACCCCCAAAGTCCTTCTCATTCCTGAGGTGACCCACTCCATATAGGCTGTTTTGTTTCTTTCTGATTCTTTAATGAACTTTCTATTACCCTTCACCCACTTCCCACATGGTCTATTGTGACCACTATCCCATCAAATTCCATAATTTCTTTTTGAACACTGGACAAGAACCACAACCAAATTACCGCTCTGCTGACACCTACCTGCTGGCACGAACATCTTTAGTAACACAATCAGTATGTCGTACATTATTCTTGGCATAAATCTTGAGTGTCCCATGTGGGCTATAGTTACAGCTAAAGGAGACATTTTAAATTTTGGAAATACATCACCAAGGAGAAACTGTTGAGTCAGGAGAGACACAGAGTGGTTAGGGCTCTGAGATGTACTAGCGTTTCAGTTGAAGACAAAAGGATGTGAAAGAAACAAAGATAATAGACACAGCAAAGCATGATAAAAATGAATCTCTACTATACATACCAAAATCATGTGATTTGTGTCTAGCATGTTTTAAGCTCCATACTTATCACTGGGCATACAGCAGTGATTGAAAAAGACACACAAGTCATGAATTCTACCTTTACAGCCTTTCTTAGTCACTTCTTCATTGCTGTGACTTAATACCCCACACCCACAAACTCAGGAAAGGTTTATTTTAGCTCACAGTCTCAGATAGTCACAATCCAGTCAGGGGTGGCTGGCAACAATCGAGGTACACTGTAGAGAGAGAGGTGGAGGCAGCTTTCCCCAGACAGGAAGACAAGCTGAGGCTAGTTGAGACTAGTCCCCGCCCTCCAGGAAGGCAGGGGCAGCTTATGTATCCTTTCAGGTCTCTGCCCAGTAACCAGTCCCTCCTGCATCCCGGTGTGGCCACTACACACCATTAATGCTAACTGAACTGCAATCCACCCCTCCAGACCTGACCCCAATCCACCAACATCACATGGGGGACACTCCAGATCCTGACCACAACGCAGCTCTCAAAGGAAAACAAACAAGCCCTACCACCATGGAGAGGTGGAAGGCACTGTGAGATCATGGTTGTGTGGGCAGCCCTCTCAGTGGGGTCAGGGAAGATCGGGTACAATTACATTGCTACATAAGTTATTATTATCTTGATACTCATGAAGATACTTTAGTTTGGGAAATTGTTTAACTCTTCCTTATAAAATACTTTCATATACAGCTCACTTCCCCAATATTCCATGAGGTAAGCAAGTTATTAATCACACTTTAAATTGAATGCATTGACTTGCAAAGAAGCTGGCTAGTATAATCGGTAGCAGCTACCACAGTAGTGAAGGTCGCAGTTCCTCACCTATCCTTTGTTTCACTAATACCACATCTCTAGCTCCTGCAAAGGTCTTAGGAAGAAACAGCCCTGTGATTTTCTGCACTTCTGTTTACAGGGAGGAAGACAGGGGAGATCTTCAGTTCAAATGATCTTGACCACTGTTATCCATTTGAAACTTAAAAGCCATAAATTCATAACATAAATAAATAAGAAGGCAAATTTCTAAGATCATTAACTTGTCCATCCAGCAAGAATATAGTACTGTCTTTTGAATGAATTAAAAGTCATCTGAAGAAACCTTGTACTAAATTTAAATATATCCCCAAAAGTTCATATGTTGTAGATAAATCTTTAGGTGACTAAGTCAGTACCATTCAGAGTAGGGGATGAACATGATATTCATGATACTTAGTATTAGATGCAGTGATTTAGGTGGGACTCCCATGGTGGCATCATGACTTTGAAAGAAGAGGATGACGGACTTGAGCTAGCAGTCTTGCTCTTTCTCTGCCACATTATCTATAATACAACAATAGGACCCTCACCAGATGCTGGCCATGTTCATGAGCTTCCCAGCCTTCAGAACCATGAACCAATAAATGTGTATCCTTTTGAAATTACCAGGTCTCAGGTATTTTGTAATAATAACAGAAAATCAACTAAGGCATCCTGTCTAATCACAATTCTCATGGTCTTTCATTTGTCAGTTTCAAAACCAGAGAATATTAAAAACTGTAAGAGAAAAACAAAGAGTGATTTACAAAGATAAGCCCATCATAACTGCAGATTTCTAAACCCAGACCCTAAAAGCCAGGAGACTATGGAGTAATATCATCCAAGTACTAAGAGAACATGAATGCCAACACAGACTGCTATATTCAACAAAATTATCTGTTAAGTTAGAGGAAAAAATTAAAACTTTCCATGATATAGAAAGCTTAAAGAAATCTGCTGCCACTATGCCAGAATTGCAGAGAATACTTAAAGGAAACTTAGAAAGCAAAAGGAAGACTAACGACACCAAGGATCCCAGAGAAAAAGAGACAACAGATATAGAAGAATGAGCTGAGAAAAAAGTAAGTCTAGTAAATATTGCTGAAAATTATAATGATGTCAGAACATACCAAATATACCTCAATAATTACTCTGAATGAGAATGGCCCAAATTCACCTACTAAAAGACACAGACTGGCTGACTGGATCAAAATCAGAAGCACAACATCACCAACTACTTCAGGAATCAGGAAACGTGATCCTGATGGATTGAAGCACTGGAACATAAGCCCAAATTTTAAGTCCCTGGTTCTTTTAAGAAACAAGTCCAAGTTCTTTCTTCCTCTAAGGGAAGTGCAAATGTCAGGACACACAGGAATAAACTGAATTCAAAACAAATCAATCCTAAGACTCCATTATTTTAAAACTCTACTGTCCTCTACTCTCTTCAATTGACTGCAGTTGTGCCAGGTTCACAGTTTTTTTAATCAATATACAGAAATTCCAAATTCTATAACACATTAGAAACGTATGGTTTAAAGACTCAGTGATCACCTACTTCAATTTTGGCCACTTTTTCCTTCCTTCTCATCCTTGCCTTATGCCTCAACCCTCCCCACCTCCACTTTCAGAAACTCATCCCTTCCACAGCAGTCCATTGCCCCTGTTTCGACCCTTTCTTGTGTTGGGGCCTTTTTATAACATACTTTCTACCCAGGTATTCATGTAGAAAAATAAATAAAAATAAATAAGCCTTTCCGTTCTTTTAAAATACAATTGTCAGGGCAAGCAGCAGCTCTTTTCTTGCACGCTTGACAGAAGAATGCATTCCCAAACAGCTTTCCTCTCACCAGTTACAAGGAGGAAATGAAGAGCCACATGAGATCCTTACTTTTTAGAAAAATAAAGTGGAGACATGAATGTGTGTGTGTGTAAGTATATGTGTGCACATGTGCGTGACACACATGAACCTGCATCTGCCTCTCTAAACAGAAACAAGACCTGGACTTTATGAAAATAAGAAAACTGAAAGAAGACTTTTATTGCCATTGATAACATCTTTATCATTTAATGCCAACACATGGCTCTATTCTCATGTACAAAATTTAAATGAAACCAATTTATCAAGAAATATTATAAATCCAGAGGTCCCTTGCACTTTTTAAATGCAACTATGTTCCTCTTCACCGTTGCCCATGGCTTTCCACTCTCTTCTGTCACTTTCTCTAGCCTTCATATTTGCATACATGTATATTCTTATACACACAGACTAAATAAATCATTTTTCCAAGTTGCTCAGCAACTTCTGTTTCGCAATGTAACATCTCAAAAATCTTACTCTGTCAGTGCACACAGAACAACCTCATCCTTTTTAAAGGATTGTTTGGTGTTCCAAAGTATAAATTACTCACAATGTGTTTACCCACCAAACTGCAATGCTGCTGGGGAACTTTTCCCCAAGAAATCTACAATCTCCAGCAGATGTCATTTACACCTCTGTCTTGTGGCTTCCACTAACTATATTAACTGACACTCAGCAACTGAGGAAAACAAACTGGAAGTTTCTGTTTACTATTTTCTTTTTGTTGTATAGATCCATACACTTATTTAGATAAGGTCTGTGACATCTGAAAAACTATGTCAATAGAAAATCTATGTGTTTTAGTGCAATTGATTCTTAATTTTTAATTAGAGTTTCACATATAAAGAGCTGCCGATATATTGATCTGTTTACCTGAAAGTAGCATTTATAAATTATCATTAGTAGAAAGTTTCATTGTTAAAAAGTTTCTGTAGTATACAACTTCAACCATTATAAATAATAACTTTACTCCAGCGTTTAAATCTTTTCGTTCTTGCCTAGAGGAATGGCATAGCCATTAAAGCACTTGCCTTGCAAGCTCAAGGCCCTGAGTTTGACTCCCCAGCACCACATAAAGCTGGGAATGGTGGTACATGCCTATAATCCCAGCACTTTGGAGGCTGAGGCAGGATTGTCGTGACGCCAAGGCCAGCCTTGGTTATATAGTGAGTTCAGGACCAGCCCGGCCAACAAAGCAAGACCCTGTCTCAAAAACTATTATAAATAAATCTTCATATTTTGTAAGGCTCTGAGTACTGCTTCATAGCTCAAGCAGCCTTATCTTGGATTTCTTTGAGAAATTATATCTGGATAATTTTTGCTTTCAGGCATCTGTCCTCAGAGAGAGATGGACTGCCAGACCCAGAAAATTATATCCTTCAAAGTTAACACATGAAGCTTATTAAATAGAAATAAATGAATAATTTATCACCAAAACCACATTTCACTCTCTTTCTAGTTCACAATTTACTTTCAGATCCCATCTATGCTAAACAAAAGTAATAGAGTTCTTCACTGGAAAACCCTCAAATTTTTAACCTGAAAACCAGAGTTTTATGCTGAAGTGGAACATGGGCTTGTTGGTGATATATTAACCACATTAAACTACACACAGAAAAAAAAATCAAGCTAAGAAAAAATCGACTATCAGATCAAATGACCAGACTGGTCAGGAATAGATGGCCCAAGGGTTACCATTCCCCAGAGATTGAAAGAAAATCATTAGCAATAGGTTCTGTCTCAGTACCCAACTCTAACCTGCTAAGAGTTGCACTGAAATAATTAATATGTTCTGATACTTTTGTCATGACCATATTAAAATGAATCACTGTTCTGCATTCTTCTAATATTTCAGTGAAATGCTTGAATAAGGTCAAAAACAGAATGCATATTAATTTTGCCTCTACTTATTCATTTCTTTCTCCCTTTTTTCCATCCGCTTTCCTAGCTTTCTTTTTTCAGGCTAGAATTTTATGTTTTGGATTTAAAATGCCCTACAAAAGTCGCATGTGTTCAGAAAGTGATTGGATTATGAGGGTTCTATACTCATCACAGATTAATCTATTAACAATGTCACATACTCTTATAAAAAACTGAGGAAGGATGGGATACTTCCACTGGCACAGAAGTATGGGTTATTTCCCAGGCTTCTCCCTTCCCTCTGCTCTTCGTGGCTGCAATGGAAGGAGCAGGTGTTCTCCAACAGGTGGTTCCACCATGGCCTTTGTGCCTTTGACCCATGTAACCATTCATAGACCAAGAGCTCTTAAAACTGTGACCTGAAAAAGAAACTTCTTCTCCTTTAAGTTATGAGCAGTGTGCATTTTGCCCCAGTGATGAGAAAAGTAACTAAGACACACATCAGAAAGTTTCTCTACTTCAACTGTATTGACATTGCAGCCTGATAATTCTCTCCTTTGAGAGCCGTCCTATGCACCACAGGAAGCTCAGCAGCATCCCTAGCCTGTCCGCCCTAGATGCCAGTAGCACCTGCTCAGCTGGGACAACAGAAAGGGCTCTAGAGACAGTCAGTTAGCAGGAAAACAATGCCACTAGTTGGAAACCACTACTGTAACATTTATTAAATATTATATATTCTACAGCAAAATTGCCAACCTGTGAACTGATGGTTGGCCTGCCTACTACTACCTGTGTCAGGTAGTGCTGCCAATGTTCTTAGAATACTGCTCACTTCCAGAAGTGAGACTATAACAGAACAACTAACAATAAAAGTAACTACCAGCTCTACTCTAAGGAAACCCTTTAATGTAACCTTTGTGTGATTTCCTTTTTTCATATGTGAATAGGAGACAATAATAACAACTTAGTAAGATTGTTGGAACTAAATGAATTAAGGTACGGAAAGTATTTAGTTGGGTCTGGAACTTAGTAAACACTATATGAGGTATTAGTTATTCTCAGTCACACTGGGTTTCAGTTTATTATGTTTCGATGTAATCTGGTGCTGAGAATCAAAGACAAGGCCTTGCACATGTCAGGCTGGTGCTCCACCATGGGGCTGCGTCTTGGGTCCTCTAACGTCGTGGTTAGCATTACCTTCTTCAATTCAAGGGTCACACAGTAGATATGGGATGCAAATATGGATCTAGTAGTGGACCTTGGGCTGGTAACTATTAATGTTGCCTTAAAAGGGCAGGCAGCAAAAGAATCAGATTAATAGCTACATCTGTGATTTTTTTTTTAAATTTTCAAGTATCAAGGATTTTTTAAAAAGAAAATAGAAAGGTAAAATTATATTTAATTTATCCCAATATGTCTAAAATACAGAATGTTAGTGTGGCATTTTACTTTTTTGTATTAAGTCTTCAAAAGTTACTTCTAGCCCAGAAGTTACAGAAGCCCAGTTATTTCCTGCAAGGTCTAGAGCTTGCCAGTCCCTGTACAGCACACACAGCTGCAAGTGTCTTACATTTATCACACAAGAAGCAGAGGTGGAAAAATGAACAAATGCATGCATGAATGAGACAGTAAAACAAAATAAAATAAAAATAGCAGACTGCATTTTTCAACCTTGGAAAGGAGACTAATTTGGTTTCTGTTGTTGTTGTTCCTTGCTGTTTTTTTGTTTTTTTTTTTTTTTTTTCCTTTTTTTGAGACAGAATCTCACTCTATAACCTCGGCTGGTCCTGCACTCACTGTGGAGCCTAGGCTGGCCTTGAACACGTGGCAATCCTCCCGCCTTAGCCTTCAGAGAGCTGGGACTACAGGTATAATGCTGCCACACCCAGTTTATGTGGTCCTAAGGAGTCAAACTCAGGGCCTTGCATTGGCTAGGCAAGAGCTTTGACCACTGAGCTATTCCTCCAGCCCTAGGGAGACAAATTTGAAAATCCAGAACTTCTACACTCACTTGGCTGTTGAGAGAGGAGTGTCAGAGCTAACAGATGCTCAGCTTGAGTCTCCTGCTGTCAATCTGATAAATTCCTGAATGTTTTCACATTGTAAAACACACTACATTTTTATGTATTCATATCTCCCAAAAAAACTATTTGATTGCATAAAATTCTCTTTGCAGCTCTCTCTGAGGATAGCATTTAAGTAAAATGATTTTAGTATATTTCATAGAGATAGTGACAAACGAATGGACGATGATATAAATGCTAAGGTTGGATTGTTACTAGTACAGAGTTTGAATCTCAGTTAACATCCAGTTAAAGTGTAACTAAATATTCTCAGCGACCTCAACTAGTTTTAGCACCATTCCTTAGACACCCTCATTCTTCTTAAAATGTGAAGTCTAAACCCATACAATAGTCCAGATAGTCTAACAAACACAGAATACAATAAATTATGAACTCTCTTAATAAACACAGCAGTTATAAATCTGTTCATTATACTAAAATCTAAAAGCTCATATTGTCAACTCACTCCTATATATTATTTTCAGATGTGGGTTCATTAGTCACCCATTACCCAGCTTCTGCACATACCTATGTATACACAGGGGTATGTATATACAATTGCATGGAAACACAGGATCACAGGAGTTCTTACTAAAGTTTTATTTAACTTTAGTCCATATTTCCAGAGTTTCAAGTTAAAATTTATCCCGATTCTGATATCTACTATGCTAGGTAGTAGATAACAGTCCTAGTTCTATGACCAATCTCAGAAGCAAATCTACATTTTCATCCAAATGATTATACAAACATTAAACATGCAAACTTTAGAAGGAAGTTATATGGAATACCCCTAGATACAGAAGTTCTCAAACACTTGATACATAAAATCACCCAAGGGAGGTTTTGCTTTTTGTTTTGCTTTAGCCCTGGCCTGGCCTCGGGCCCTGGGGGCTGGCCCCAGCCTGGCCTCAGCTCCGCCCTTTGGGGGGCTAGCCCTGGCCTGGCCTGGGCCTAGCCCTTTGCTTTGCTTTGCTTCGCTCTGCTTTGTTTACTTCACGGTGTTGTTTCAATTCAGGCTCCTAGGCTTCCCTTTCATAACTTTTGATTTGCTGACTCTGGAGTGGGGCCTAAAATGAAGTATTTAAAGAGCACCTGTGGGAACAAATAAAGAGTATCTACATGGCAGCAGGCACGAGCTATTTATTTAGAGCTTGCTTTAGCATTTGGCATCGGGTCAAAGGCAGCTGGAGGAGAGGAGAATGTTGATAGTGATGATAAAAAAGGAAGGCTTCCAAGAGGCCCTGACTGCAGTCTGTTGGCATGAGGAAGCTATAGACAAGCTAACAAAAGCAGAGAACCCTGTGTGATTGGTGAGGGGTATGTATTTGACTTTCTCCAGTTGGTCCTAACTTTCAATCAGGGGTCAAAATTAGACAAGTCATCCATTATTAATAAAGGTCTGGTCATTTGGGCCTGGTTTCATTGTTGTTTGGATTCCTGCAATATTGGATATAAGAATAATCTAATTTCCAAGACTTGTTAAAGGAGATTGTAAGTTGCTCCCTAGATGGGTTGCTGCAGCCTGTGAATTAGAGTTCTATTTTTATAGAGACTGCCATTATCAATTTCTATATTGTCCCTCCCATGCCCGGGATATTTCAATATCTGAAGTTCTCAAACATAGCATGCTAGACATTGGGAGCGGTTATCACCATCCTCCTCAGTGAAACTGATTAAATCAGACTCTCAGGAAATGGACATTTTCCCATATGACCCCAATTAAGAAGGATAAGTTTGAATAACTAATTGGTAATCATTTATTGACTCAATCAATTAAATTCCCTGATCACTGCAAACCTCTTATAAAGGCATCAAAAACCAAACCCTGAAAAGACCAAGCCCTAGTAAGAATGTATAGTAGCAAACACTTTCCCATCTGTTGGTGGCAGTAAGAGTGGTATAGCCTCTTGGGAAAGCAACTTGTAAGTTTCTCCTAAAGTAAAATATTAACTTATAACATGACCCATAAATGCTATTACTATTTCCATTACAGGAGTGAAAACATATATCCATGCAAAAACTTCTATATGAACATTTACAGTCACATTATACATAATTATCCCAGGCTGGAAATACCCTTGATGTACTTTAATGAATGAATGGATAAATAAACTGAGTTACATCTGCTTAACAAGCTACATACAATTCTATTCAAAAAAATAACACATATGAATCTTAAATGCATTTTACTGATGGATATGATTATACAGTGCATTGTTGCACTTACCGGACATTCTAGAAAAGGTGAGACTATAAGATGAATAATAAATCGATGGGGTCAGGTGCTTCTAAATTAGGAGGGAAGGAAAGTCACAAAGGAGATATCAGATAATGCATAATTCTATATATTTCCCAAATCCACGGAAGTGTATGACACGGAGGGAAATTTTTATTGTATATAAAGTTTTCAATAAACTAAGATAAAAAATAAATTAAAATGGGATGCAATACATAAGTAAACCTCACTGCATCATAAATGAATAACATAACTACATGGGATACAGTAAGGGGGAAAAAAAAGCTGACATAGGAACCTTAAGAACCAGTGATTTGACTATGTACCATAGGCCAAAGGTAACAAGAACTGTACATATACAGAGTACACTATTTGGTAAGACTGCTTCTCCAAGGACTATGTGTTAGTGATCCTGTAACTCTTTTATGACAGTTGGGGTCAAATAAATATGCAAATAAAAAACAGGTAGTAAAAGCAAAATACCTGGAAGCCCTGTGCTTGAAAGGCAAGAAGGAAATTTGCCAAGGAGATACTTAATTGCTTATGCCTAGAAAATGGCAAAAAAAATATAGCAGGAAATTTTCTAAGGAGATACTTAATTGCTTATGCCTAGAAAATGGCAAAAAATTATAGCAGGAAATTTGAATCCTTAGAAAACTAATTAATGCAAAACAACTGGGTTTTGCTAGAGATAATAAAAATAATGCTGGTTGTATTTCTGTCTGTTTTTGATTTAGAGCTTATCTATAGCCAAAACAGTCCATGACAAGATCAAAATATGATGAACTGCTACAATTATTTCAAAATAATAGCAATAAGTAAAATCAGCAGTCAAAACTCTTAAATCTTTCAACTCTCCAACAACATCCTATCACAATGTGCATTGAGTCACCATATTGATTACAAAAGCAGATAGTAAAATAAAAGCACCAGATTATCAATAGTGATGACTTTTCAGAAGTTGTATGAGAAAGAAACAAAGAAAGAAAGAAAGAAAGAAGAAAGGAGAAAGGAAGGGGAAAAAAAAGAAGTTCAGGAAGGAAGGGGGAAAATCACCACAATGAGTTTGCCCTTCTGCTTTTTGATGTTCCTGGCACACACAAAGTGAAGAAAGCTGTTGTAGCCTTATTTTCTACCCATCACAAATCAAGTAGCCTCCTTGTTTCCTCCTCTAACTTTGTTTCAGAAGCAGGATGTCTCGTCACACCTCTTGACATTTATTAATGATCTAGTCTATACTGCTCAGGTAGTAGGCACTTTCACATCAACTTCGAGCCAGCATCCTACTTGAAGCCACTCTGGCTCTGATATAACAAAGGATTCATGAGCCCTTTGAACATCCAAGCAATGAGGTCAGTAAAGTAACACACAACACGTTAAGAGCCACTACCTTGAGATCACATTTGTGAGGAACAGTCATGCCACTTCCTTGTGGTGGAAAAACAACTTGCTTTCTCTAGGCCTACCTTGGTTTGCAAATGGCAGCAATATTTCCCTCCCTGCTCATTCCACAGGTGATCACTGTCATTATGAAGGTGAAATGAGGTGTGAGTGGCACTAAATCCCTTTAATTACATAAACTACATAATTATGTAAATTACATAAATTAGAGTTGTTATGAGGAATATGAGTAAGAAAATTCTTGATATAAATGAAAATTGAAGAAAAAATCATATTGACAAAGTATGACACAGTGGTGGATTGGCTAAATTCATCAAATTATGTGATTCCCCAAAGCATCAAAAAATATTTTTAAATGCTTATTATAATTATAAAATATTCAATGACAAGGAAACATCAAATAAATTATAGTGTAGTGCACACTTCAATAATTTACAAGTTTTAAAAACTATGAGAGAAATGGAAATCAAGATATTCCTTTTTCCTTTCTTAGAAATTAATAAAATATGCAAATTCACTCAAATAAAATGATTGGGAATTTTTCTTTAATCCTCTAAAGTTTGCTCCTGGGACATCAGAAGGATGCTATGACTATCTGAAAGGAATCACTTGTTTGTGGGAGAATTCTGCACCATGGAAAGCTTGGCCCTTTTCATACCAAGCAAGCAGTTATGTGTTAATACATAAAGCTACATTCGCTAGTGTCATGTTAATGAGAACAAAGGAAAAAATGAGTTTTTCTTTTATTCTGGAGACTGAATGAGACGGAGAAACCATCAGAAAGAAAGTGAGGTCTTCTTTCTAGTCTCAATTCTGTCCAGACATTAGCTGCTCCTAACCCATAATTTGCTTTACTTTCTCTATGGGGGAGTGTGTGTGTGTGTGTGTGTGTGTGTGTGTGTGTGTGTGTGTGTCTGTGTTTGTGTGTGTAGAAAGAAAAATTCAGAGCAAGACAAAGAATAAGAGATATCACATAAAATAAATGGAAGTGTGTAGTAAAATTTTTAAGGTTGGGATTGCAATTCTATCCTCTGAAACTGTTTCCAACACACAGTAAATCTGATCCCTAAAATAAAAAAAAGTGTCTATAATTTAAACGTCAATGTCTCTAACATTATCTTTTTCTTGAAAATTAGAAATTAAATACATTAACGTGTCCAGGATGGTCTTGAACTCGCAATCTTTCTGCCTAACTGATACTCTTCTGGAGGCACACTGCCAGGAGCAGCGATCTTCCTTCTGGAGAGATCTCTGCCCCTCTGCTCTCTAGTCTCAGCACTCTGGTGAGAAGCTCAAGTGTGCTTTTTTTTTTTTTTTTTCTTCCTTCATCTCCAACTTTCTCTAGGATTTGCAAGCAATGCTTCAGGACACAGCAGGAACTGTCTCAGTTCTCCATAGAGTAGTTGTGGCCTAGACAGGACTTAGTCAGGTAAGAAGGCCACTACCACTCTTTTTCCTGGTTTCCTCCCCACCACCACCCCTAAATGAGATGCTATGGCATGTTTTGTGCCTTAGAGTATGCTTCCCCTTACTATTGGGACATTCTTGAGGCTGGGTACTTTTATGAAAAGAGAGGTTTATTTAGCTCGCAATTGTGTAGGTTCAAGAACAGAGTATAAGCATTAGTTAGGCTCTAGATGAGGTATCACAGAAGATGGCTTCATAATGGGTACTGCGTGTGTAAAACAGATCTCATAATGAGACACAAAGCCACGTAATGGGAGTCCCGTAAGAACTGTATTAACCCTTCCCAGGACACACACTAAAAAACTAACAACTTTTCAATATCTTTCTTTTGTTCTTTCTTCTTGGTTTTTGTTTCTGGAGGAGGGGAATAGGGATTGGGTGTTTTCCTGTTTTGTTTTGTTTTGCTTTTATGAAACTTGAAATTGAGCCTGGGGCTTTCACAATGAGCTGCATCCCCAACCTATTTTTATGTTTTATTTTTGAAACTTATTTTTCTATCTATGTTGCTAAGTTGTCCAGGATGGGCTAGAACTTGCAATCTGACTCAGCCCCACACACTGCTAGGATTACAGGTCTGCCCAACCAGACCTGGCTGAGATCCAAGATCTAAAAGATGCCAAACTTAGCCTCTTAACATTGCCTCACTGAGAACCAAACTTCCAACACATAAACCTTTAAGGGATACACTTAAACCACATCAAAACCACAGCTGACTTTATTCTTAATCAAAACTCCAAACCTACTGAAAAAAGACAAGAAAGAAGCCATACTTCCTTGACACCACAGGAGAGGCTTCTGTGGTGCCTAAAGATCATGAGAGCCACAATGTACAAGAAAGCAGATAATTCTCTTCCACGAAGAGGCTCAGGCTTTGTAGGACCAGAAGTTTATATACTATATGGGTAGAAAACTATTTTAAAAATAAAATACTCTAAATAAAAAAAAAAATCAAAGTAGAGATTTTTTGGAGAGAAAAAATTACAACAAATTATAAATTTTGAAATCTGTAACAAACATCATTAAGTTTTTGTTTTTATGCAAAATGTTTTTAATTAATTTATAACACTCCTATAACATCTTTTAATGAAAGTTAATCTTTTTATTAGTACACATTTTCACACACACTGCTTACACTCAACTTGAGGAACTAGTGCCGTAGGTGCATACTGTATTTTCACCACTTTCATGACCCTTACCCTCTGTCCACTTTCTCACCACCACCCTCACATCCTGTTCCCTTGCACCCCGCACAAATCTATGTGTTTCTTTGTTATCATCTCCTTTTTCTGATTTTTCACACATTTATACTTTGTATATCCCATATTAGAAAAGTTGGGAAACTTAAGCTTCTGTGTCTGATTCATTACATTAAGTATAGTGGTCCCAAAGTGCATCCATTTTCCTACAAATGACTCAAATTTTTCTTTCTTTGTGGCAGAGTAGTACTCCACCGCGGATATACGCCACCTTTTCTCTTTTCGTTGATCTTCTGATGGACATATGAGCGGCTTCCATGATTTGGCGGCTACAAGTCACGCTGTTATAAACACCGCATAATACTTTTATCTCTCATTTGCTGCTTGCTCTTGCTTCTTTGTGTGACAGTGGCATTAAAAGTCTTTACATGGAAAAGAAATAATTTAACTTTTTCTTCTTCAAGGTTAATCAAAAGTTTTTTTTTGTTGATAACTGAGAGGAACAAAACATGTGACTTCACATACAGTCCTATATTCTGTGATATATTACCAATAAATATGTGTCCTACAAATGCAAGAATTCTGAAAACTTCTACCTTATTAAATACTATGTTACACTGTTGTCATTTCTATTCTGGCAATGCAAAGATAAAAACTAAAATAACTTAGAGTATTACTCATCTGATAAATCAAGAATATAGTTCTGGAAGCTATATTTGTTACTAATATAATTAATAACAGTAACTTTTTCACTATGCATGAAATTTGCTTTCCCTGAACTGAAATTAAACGTAGCCCTAATTCAACCTTCTATTAATTGAATTCCACTAATGCTTATCATCTTTCTTATGCCATCTGGAAAGATGAAGAGTAATTTGGAAGGAACACAGAAGTGAAAAGATACAGAAGACTTAATAAACTTTTGCTAGAAGAATCTTAACTTTGAAACTTTTACAAGATGTTACAAGATTCCTCTCAGAGCTTTGAAAGTGCGAGCTGCTAAAAAAATACACTGTATAGTTTCATAGCATGCCTTCTGTCCTTCCAATTGTCCCTGCCTGCCTCTGTGACCAGCAGCCTCAGTACAACAGACTCAGATAATGGCTCCAAAAGGGAATATGTGAAAGAGAAGGCTGGAAACCCTGGAAAGGATCTAACTCTAAGAGTCCCTGGACATCTCATAAGTGTAATGTGAGGGAAGTCACCAGCTCCTTCTGACAATGACGATAACAAGAAAGTAGATAGCTCCTTGGCTACCTAGGTACATAGAAGAGCAGGAAAAAGACTAAGCAGGGCTCCATCTGGGTCCTGTCAGAGGTGTTAGAATGCACCAGGCACCAAAGGCTACTGCCAGTTGCAAAACAGAATGAGAGTACTGGGAGCCAAGTTCAATTAAAGGTGTCCATTAGGGCTCAAGGAAAGGTGGTGTTATGACCTAGATATCCAGCATGCTCGCTTTCATATGTCATTCTGTATCACAGAACACAGGCAAAGTGAGCCGAAGGTAGTTTATAGAGATTCAATCCACATTATGTAAAAAATGTAGTTGTCAAGAGATGAAAAACTATCCTCAGGTTTGTAAGGACACATAGAGAACACGCTGAGATGGCAAAGTGCATGTATGTCCAAGTAAGATACATGTGAGGAGAAATTAAAAAGCAGCATCATCAAGGAATGAATGACTTCCCTTTCTTTTCTGGTTTTGAGCAACTCAGTAGTGTGATCAGGTAAGAAGGCAGTTATGCTCTGTTCATTATACCTAACAAGGGTCCAGAAATACTAGCAATTCATGACCACAGAAAAACAGGAAGAATCTGGCTAATCTTCTATCCCTAGTAGGCAAAAAAGATAAAACACAATCAATATGCCAACAGTTGATATATTTAATAGAAAACTGTATTGGGCAGTACTTCCTGACATGAAGAGGTACTTGCAGCAGTTTTACTGGGACACGCTGTCAAGAATAACATCCGTGATGACACGAAGGAAGCACAGCTATGAAAAGGAAGATATCTGTTGTCCTTACATGAAGCAATAGAGTTTTGAACCATCATAGTGGAACTTTCACTGAGTAGAAATTGTCCCTGAGGACGTATGTGTAACCTTGGATGAAGCAGCTCCCTTCAAGTCAAGGAGAGTCTCGGAGACAGATTGAGCTGTGAGTTCTCCACAGTCAGACCATGTGAATGTCATTAATCCAAAGAGACAATCTGGGAAGCATACGAATGAGTCCACTATAAACAACAACAGGAAGAAGCAGAGGTGAATCTAAAACAGCCCTAGTGATGGTCAACTGCAAGCTAAGCAGCAAAAGAGCAGAGAGGAATCTTGTTTCCCTGAATGGGTCTCCAGCCAGGACTGAGATCACATGGCTCTCAGAGCTCCTTACTCAAATGTCAGTGGGCTCCTTGGTCTGAAGGCAACAATGGCCACTTTCGAAGAGAGAATATAGATCGGTCTAGATGGACTATACTGCAAGTGATGATTCTCTCTAGAAAATCACAGTGGAAAGTTGTGGCTCACTAGAGGGCCCTGGGAAGACAATGGCCACCCTAGAAGAAGATGGCAAACTGCAGAAGTCATGGAGGGCAGTGACAAAGCCCTTATGCCAAATAACCTGTTCCTTCCTATTTTGCTAGGACAGCCAAGCCGCTCATGTCCTATTTTGAATATTCTATTTCTGTTTAACTATATTGTGTGATTCTGCCCGAGGGCAGATGTTCCGCACTTTGCAAAGTGAGCGCACTTGAAGGATTTGTTTACCTTTGCTCTGCAGCTCTGTGACACATGTTCTTACAGTCCCACACAGGCAACAGAAGGAGAATAAATGCCTAACATAGAGAAGCAACTACCGTTACCTCAAATTAGGCTGGCTCAATGTGTGTTTTCCCTTAACTACAATTAAATATTTTTTATAATAGCGAATGCCAAATAAGTGCAATGGTCCAAGAGAAAATAGAGAAAACAAATGATAGCAGCAGCCATGTGGCAATCCCACTTGTATTTGGACATAATCATTAACTTTGTTTCTGTAGAATTTACAGGGAAAAATGTTTTCCTCTAACACTATTCAGAAACCTTGCAAATTCATTCACTGTCGAGTGAATTCAAATGTGCACTTAAAAAATGTGGATGAGGATTAGAAATTTGACAGAGAGAAATACATTCAGCTTCGTTTTCTGAAGAAAACCATGGTTAACTCAGGGTAGAAACCTTTCAGTCAATAACATATGGCCTTATAAATAGGTTGTTTTCCTTGGAGACCATGCTCTGAACCATATTATTTCTATTTTACTTGGGTTAACTGAATTTTTAAATCAATTTTTAGTTCCCAAGCACAGCACACCATTTAGAGTGCTGAGGTGTCCTTGCCCTCCCTCTTCCTGCCATTGTCCCTTTTTACTTTTACAGCCTCAACACAACCCACAAAGATCCCAAATGCAAATGATTTGAGAATCGCTGGCCACAATAATTTTTAAGAAAGATACGTTTGACTTTATAATTTAAATGAAATAAGAATTACTTTATGTTCTGCTTTCAATTTATTATTCTTTCTAATAAATATGATATGCACTTTCCCAATTCTTTCTTTCCAATTTACTTTCACTATCTTGTTAAACATTGTCTTCTAGAATATCCGGACAGATACTTTTAAATGGTTCTTCCTTTATACACAGGATCTCAAATTGGATTATTTATTTAGCTCAACCTCGGGGATGATGCTTATACTCTGGATCATTTTCTGTTTACTTTTTGTGCCTTTTGCTCAAGAGAAGAGAATGGGAATTCTGGTCCCAATAGGACATTGAGAAAACAGTGCCACATGCACAACACTTCATTACCCTAAGATGAAATTGGCATTTGTTATAGAAAATTCCCCAGCTGATTATAACTTCCACATTGTGGCTTGTGAATGGCTTCGCATGTTCACAGTACAACTCTACATCAAAGTCAGAACTTAAAGATCTTCTTAATTTCTTTTAAGTGTGGAAATTAATCATTTGGGACTGTAATTAAGCATAAGATTCTCAAGAAAAGAATCCTAGCATAATTTCCTATACATGTGGTAGATAAGATTCAACTATTTTAAGACTGTATGCCATGCATTCTATGTGAAAATGATTTTTGAAAGTTTTAATATTGTACAACTTATATAATTCCTCATGTAAGTAACTAAGTTGGGAGTGACATTATAAAATAGGCCACCAGCAAATATTGTATAACACGTATTACTCTCTTATGCATTTCATTAATATTAATGGTTCTCATAAGGAATTAAACTATTAATTTTTCATAAGACAGTAAAAAGATCATATTAGTACAATAATTCAATCACAGAAAACACAGAGGAAGTAGGTTTCTGCTTGAATCCAAACAGAATTGAAACATGCACAGTTCAGTTTGACTGTACTGGGATATGCTCTAGCCACAGCCCAATATTTTGTGGATTTATTGTTGTCGCTTGTTTATTTGCTTTCCTAGCTACATAAAACTATCCCAACAATTTTTTTTTTCTTTAACTACAAAACAATAGTTTCATAGTGTGGTTTTCTGTTCATATGAGCTGAGAAATCTGTTCTTCTGAGCCATTTTAAGTCATCATTTTAATTCACACTTTATCCTCACCTGAAACGAGTATTACTTCTGCATAATTAAGAAACATTTCTAATTCCAAAATGACAATTTTCTACTTTCTCTCCTACAATCTGAAGTATTTTCACATAGAGTTAACTCACCATTGACACCCAACCAAATTGTCTTGTACTCTACCTTGCCTGAGGTACTTTTTGTATAGAAGTACTGCACTTGAAAGCAATGTCACTGAGTCATGATAACCCTACTTGTTAGGGGGAAGATTGAAACACACAGTAGAAGTTAGCTGGTACTGCAGCTAATTCTACTTACCTCTTTTAATACCGGATAAAACTAGGTATCTTCTGGTAATCAACTGGGATCATTTTAAGCATGATTTACTTGGATTATATGATCAAGTTTCCTGTACATAGTCACTGATATTAAGCTTTCTGCCTAGACCCTTGTAATTTGTCCTCTTTCTACCTTCTCCTTCATTTAACAGATTCCTGTTGTCTCTTTCAGAATGGGCTAGGCTTGGCTGTGATAGCAAACTAACTGGTCATAATGATCAAACAACATAAAGATTTACTTCTTACTATCATAACATCTAATTGAAATCAGATAACTCTTCATGGTGTCTGACCTTTGTACAGTGACACAGTAAGCCAACAAATTCTGTTCTTTGGATTTACCATCTTTACAACAGCAATGAGAGAGGTCACTAGAGATCATGCACTTGCTTCTTTGTGCTTTGGCCCAGAAGTGGCACTCTGAAGTTAAACTCTAAACCTATTGATGAGAACTAATTTACAGTTCCAAATCTGGAGCAAAGGTAAGGGACCCAGCATGTCATTTTGCTGGTTTACCAGAGACCACTATTTTTTCCTATTAGAGAAGACCAGAAATAGACATTTATCAAGTGACCCTTGTTTATTTCAATGAAATAAATGTAGTTACTGAGTCAGACAATATTCAATTGACCAGAGCTTTTATAATTTGAATCCCTCATGCTTAGATATAAAATCCTTTGGGTTTCAAAAGTTAAATATTACATTACTTTTAAATTTTATTTAGAAATGTAAATACAAACATTGATGGGGGACATTGAGCTTTCAATGTCGGTTTCCCTCTTTTTAGAGTCCAGGGTCCCGGCTCTGTATCACTGGTAAGTGCTAGAATTACTATTCGTGTTTAGTGACAATTAGTTCATCAACATTAACTAATTAACTGTTGTTGTCTACAATATACCTACCCAGCTAAACTAGAAATCAAGATCAATAACACAATTATTAAATCCTGCTGAATTCTACTTTCACAGTGTCTCTTTGACCTATTATCTCTCTAGCTTCTTCACTGACACACTATCTTTTTCCACATTCCTGCTACTTCTTTCTTGTAAAAAAGTGAAAACTTCATAACTGATCTCTTTGATATTACGTTGCACACTTCTGATTCATTCTCTGCTTTTCATATAAAGTTTTATAAGTACAGAAGTGTATGCTTTTGTGTGTACTTATATTGAAATGCACTCAATCCTCATCACCCACTAGTGTAAGTTAAATGCTTCCAATAGAGTATCAAGACACAACATGTTCTGCTTTCTTTTCTAGCTTCTTCTCCACCAACCTCACCAACTGTAGCTATTGAGACCTTCCCAGAGATCCTAAGATATCACTCACGATCTATGAAATCAACATTCCTGGGTCTGAGATCCAGAGCTCCACAGATACGTATTGTTCAGAAAATTCTGAGGCTTCGTAAACTTAAAGAGCCATTACAGCAGATTGAAGGTTCATTTGGAGACAGACTATGGACTGAGTCCTTTGTGTGTGTCTTCTCATGCCTGGTGTAGATTTGCAAGCAAGAGAGAATCGTGACAGCCTTATCTCGGGCATTTGTTGTTAAATACAACAACAACAACAACAAAATGATCTTCATAACGCATCCAACACTCAGCCTAAGTTTACTTGGCTAACTAAAGTCATTATGTAAAAGCAACCTGAGATTTATAGATCTTTTACTAAAGTCTTTCTAACTTGTCAAATACTGTTATTTCTTGATGTTTCTATTTAAGATATTTTCATTATTGTTATTTACTACGTGAAATTTGAAAGCAAATTTTAACCATTCTTTCTAGAATTATCTTCCTTAACACAAAAAAAATTCTCAGAATTTTATTTTTTTTAAAAAGTCTTGCTAAAGTTTTATCATGTAAAGTTTACAGTTAGCCCATATAGGTATTTCAAACATCTAAGACAATACTAAATTTATTTCAGAAATTAACTCTTTCATTTATTGGACAGATATTTAGGAACCTCTTAGAATGTGCCAAGTACAATGCTATATACTGATTATACATCAGTAAACAAAAGAGGCAGACTATCTCCCCTGGTAGAACTTATCGTTGTTGGTTCACAGGCATTAGACAAACAAGTAGCTAGTTGTGTTGGTGGAGGATGTGTGCATATGCATGTATAAGAATGTCATGCTAACCTGGCACAGTGTCTGACATCTGTAATTCCTTCTAGTTGGAAAACACAAATTGGAGGATCCAAAGTTCAAAGCCAGCATGGGCAATTTAATTGAAGTCCTCATCTCAAAATAAAACATGAAAATGGCTAGGGATGGAGCCCAATGGCTCAGTAAATTCAGGTTCACCCTCAGGCATGCATGGAAAAAACAAGAGTATTATGTGGAATTAAGACTGGGGGCTCATTTTAAGAAAACTGTATTTAAGCAGACGCAGAGGATGAGTGTATTTATTGATGACAGACTGCTCCAAAACAAAACAACAATAGGCACAAAGGCACCAGAGGAGAGACCTGGAAGTTTGGGGACCTAGAATAAGCATGTCTGGTATACTGTGAGCAAGAGAGAGTAGCCGATTACATGAGCAGAGCCACCGGTATAGGTCAGGTCAGGGTCGACCCTGAGAGCAAAAAAAGAAGAAAAAGAACTTTTCTCTCATTACAATTAAAAGGTACAGTCAATTCCAGCAAGGGAAATGTGATGGGTTTCATATTTTCAAATAGGTCATACTGTCATAAGGGTAGAAAATGGAAGTAGAAAAGGAAAGGAGCATTGAAGACAAAAATTAGATGAAATAACTGTCCCTGACTTGAAACAGGTTGGTTCTAGTGGAAGAGAAACGATGTAAAATTCTAAACACTTGAAAGGGACAGTGATGAGATATGCCATGCATCAATTCCTCAAGTTATATATGCAAATACTGTGTGCTGGAAACACACACTAATAAAAAATGAGGCCTTCTGGTGGAAAAAGAAATAAAAATAAAACATTCTGGAATCTTTGTAAGAAAAAACATGAATAAACAGAGGGTTAATACATGAGAAAAACAGGGGGTGTGTGTATACATTTGTGTGTGTGTGTGTGTGTGTCTGTGTGTGTGTGTGTGTGTGTACCTGTTAAATGCCTAACACAATTCCTGATTTTTATGTGCCAAGTAAATTTAGACACTATCATTCACTCAAGGAGTAAATGTCATAATTGTTCTGTTATTACAGAGTGAACTCTGGTGTTCACAATGAAATGGACAGAAATGAGCAGATTAAGGCGTATCTTAGAAATTAATCAACAATAACTGTAAATGGGCTACTCAGCAAAGAGAAGGGCAAGGCGGGCTGTTAAAATCAAAGAAGCCACCTGTTAACTTAATTTCATGTCATCATTTCCTGAAAGCAGGAAAGAGAGAAGCAAGCTGAGAAGTGGGCACTACTCAAAGAGTTCAGCTTAGGACATAATAAGTTTCAGATACTCCTGAGACATTTAAACAGAGATGTCAAGTCAGTACTTGATCTCGTATTTAAACCACAAAAGAATCTAAATGTTCCTGTCTTCTCAGTTGTGTTCTGATACTAAACTTCATGGCATTTCTATTTTATTTTTATTTTCCTTGACACTATTTTCCATTTTTGTAATTATCATAAGATTTATATTAACTGTCTTTCTACATGGAAGAATCTCAAAAGACAAAACAAATTTATTCAAATTCTCATGTAGTTTCTTTTTTGCCTTGGAATAAAATGAGCAAATATATTAAATTTCCAGACTTTTTTGCACAAAGTATGAATTAAAAAGTTAGCATTAGACTGCAAGAAATGTGTGTATTTAGTCTTATTTCATTGTTGAATAATTCTAGTGTTTTTCATGCAATCTGACAACTCCAAATTAACTGCAAATTTGTAGTGACAGCTGCTTTACACAGAGACGATAAGTGACTGAACAAATATTACCTGGGTACAAATTTGGTGAATAATAACAATAGGCAATTTTTATTGACACGTCACAAAATTTGATTCTTTTAAATAAAAATTATAGTTTGAATATCATAAAGAATCTAAGAGGTAAATACTAATTACAATCACCATTTCACAAACTAAAAAATAAAAATAACATCCTGGTGTTTTAGCGAAATTAGCTTCTCTGTAAGGACTCAGGGAGTGACAGAGACACTGTACACAATTTTCTGCTGTTAGACACTAAGTTTCATTTCCTAAAAACGATAAAGGGGTTGCACGGGATTAAAAAAAACTATAAAGGATATGAGTGAATGTAATATATATAATGTGTTTTTAAACATAAGCACACAAACAGATTATAACTCAGCTAAAAGAGAGAAATTTTACAGAAGGAACTGACTGACCGAGTGCCTGCCACCACCTTTTGTTATAACTAAAACAAAGAAGCAATGTTCTTTTACTCATTAAGCCATCTACCTTTCCCACTTGTTGCACATTCGCTCATACAGAGCCAGGCTGGGCCGCCTCTGGAGTACAGGGAAGGCCATATATTACAAAGACAAGACCAAACCCCTAGCAGCACTTGGTTTCCAATCTCAGTTTAGACCTTAATATAAAAAGGATAGCATATAGTATAGACTGCTGAGGTGTCAAGGAACTGATTTCTATAAAACTTAGTATGAAATTCTACTAAATATGTATTATTTTGTATAGCTTCTCCCTCCCCTACTTTATGTACCATAATCAGGACTTCACCGTAAAAGATAGCTGGATTCAGGGGATCCCTAAGGATGTAGTTTAATAACACTAATACTTTCATTACCAGAATCCCATCCCGTTGTTCTTAATCCCTGCAATGTGCTAGGATGGAATCATCGGCTTCAATGTGCGTGCTACGCTTGGCAGTGCTACAATGTGTGCTACACGCAGAGGCTCGTGATCCAAGGATTCAAAGTTCCCAATCCTGAAGAATCTTTGACTATGTCAAAATCTAAGCTTTCATTACTGATTGCTATGTTTGCTCATTTTAGAGTTAGATAACAACTTCTGATTTGAATCTTGGTAGGACTATATTCTAAGTGTACGCATTTGAGCAATTTACTAAATTTTTCCATGCCCCAGTTGCCAAATAATAAAAAGATATTGATAACAAAGAATCATATTATAGAGCTGAAGGAATAGCACAATAATTAGAGGGTTTGTCTAGCAAGAGCAAGTTAGATTTCCCCAGCACCACATCAGCTGAGTGTGGTGACACATTCCTGTAATCCCAGAACTCGAGAGGGTGAAGCAGGAAGATTGGCATGTGTTTGATGTCAGCCTGGGCTACATAGCGACTCCAGGACCAGTCTGAACTGCAGACGGAGACTTTGTCTCACAAAAGCCTCAAAATAAAAATCAAAAAAAAATCATAGTATATCTTGGATAACATATATACTAGCATGTTCATATTAGGGCCTGGCATACAGAAGACACTCTAGATGCTAAAGTATCCACCTCACTTTATACAAAATTTCTACCTGTGATTACTAAACTACAAGCGATTCTCTTAACTACTTATCTATATTATTTCACTGTCCCGAATTCACTGAACAAATCAACACAGTCTGTACAACACTACGTACTGCTTAATTGTATTATCAATTCTATTGAATAATATATCTCTTCTTTCTACCTCATCTCTACTCACTCTATGTTCGTTTTATATATATATATAAAGGTAAGTCACCTGCATTTCCCATGACAGCAAAGTGATTCCAATCTGCATAATGCACAACTTTTCCAACATCACCTTTCTTATCTTCACAACTTTCTTTCAGAGTGTGGTTTATTGTCCCTATTTTACAAAAAAAAAAAATATGTTTGTATTCATACAAAAATATTTGTATTCAAGGTCAACACCGAGATGCAGAAAAAAAAAAATAAGTTTCTTCCCAAGTTCCTCAGAAACATAAAACAATCACAAAACTACTAAAAACACTAAGTGATAAGTTAAAGGTGTTTGCCTCGAGTGTCAACATAACCCCCCAAAGAGAAGTTCAGTTAAGGTACTCATTTCTAAGGATAACTTCAAAGGGAAAGTCACCTTGTCCTTTGAATTAGATAAAGACTGGCACTGGCATTGCCTAAGCAGGTGGAACCTGACAACAAAAAGTGGCCAGTAGGTAGGATCCACTGAAGAGTATTTACTGGCACAAGGATGACTATCGGGAAGTAATGGGAGAGACCATACAACCAAAAATAGGATACTATGTGGAAGGCTGTGCAAACTGAAGAATTTCAAATTAGCAAAGAAAAAATTTGATGATTTTTAAAATACTGTCTTCTCTTTATCCATATGATGTTCATTCTCCTTAGCTTCACAGAAATTCTTATCTACCCCTGAAGTTTTGACTGAAATGCTTTCACTTCCAAGATATCCCCCTCATACCTCCAGGGACACTTAAGTACATCCTTCTCTTTTTTCTCATAAAGCTTGAGCAGGAGAGTACAGAATTAATCTCATTAATCTAGCGATTTCTCACCTATTTATGTCTCCCACTGAAATGTGGAAACACGAGAGGGCAGGAAATGCGGTCTGTGTGGTTTTTGGATCCCTGGCATTTATCTTAATGATAGTGCACAGCGGGAACATAAAGATGTTTGATGCTTGAGTGAATAAATAAATACAAGATTCTGAAGAAGAGAAATGACAAAACCAAAAAATGGCTGTATCAGAAGACACTTGGAGGCAATCAAACTGTTTACATCATAAAATGCATTAGAAGTATGATTAGCACAGCATGCAGGAAACGCCCTATGTTCTGTACTTCTGCCAAAACACCAATTATGCAAGATCAGGTTAATACTATGACCCTGATTCTACAATGTTACCTACAAAAATGTAAAAACCATTACTCCAATTTAAATAGATTTGATAAATGTGGCCAGTATTATTTAATTTGAATCAGAAGGTAGGAAACAAAATTCTTCAGTATTTTTAGTAATAAAGCTCACATGCAGATCATTTAATAAAAATGATGTCAAAATTCTTGAAGTCGTTTGTATGTTTTCTTTTGATAGCTATAGTTTAATTTAGAGCAATCATTGAAAGTTACTATGAAAAGGGCCCATTGTTTTGAAATCTACAAATAAAAAAATTCAGAGAGACTATAGCTTCTTAAATATATTTCTTTTATTCTCTCATTTGCTCCATCATGTACCGTGAGAATATAACAAGCTTTGGGAGAGAAACTAAAAGAAAAAAAGAAAGAAAGAAAGAAAGAAAAGAAAGGAAGAGAAAGAAAGAAAGAAAGAGAAAGAATTCCCATGCTCTCATTCCTTACTGTGCCCCTAAGCAACTCAAAATCTGAATTTGCCAAACAATTAGGATTCTCCATTGTACCAAATGAACTGGCCTAAGAGAAAATTTTTATCTATCATACCTGGTGGAATCATTGAATCTCATTTCTGAAGAATCAGTGAGTTAATGAGAATAGACTGAATGTATATTCAAGTTAAATTAAACATTAATATTAAAATACATTCCCTTTTACAATTTCCACATTCATGAAATTGTTCATTTACATAGGGGGAAAAAGATCATTTAATTGATTTCTACCATTGCTCAATGAATACCATCAGCTGCAGGCAAAATCCATTAGGGGAACATCTCTACCAGAATGAAATGCAAATCCAATGAGCACTTATGTGCAACATTTGGAAATTCAGGCTCTGGGCTGATGGAAGTGATTCAAATGACTGCCTCTCATTAAATGTTGAGAGAAAAACAGAGCTTATGTGCCACTCTAAATGAGCAACTCTTTCAACTGTTATTCAGGCTACTGTAGAATTGCTTTTTTGTAAATGAACTCCTTAGTGATTTAATAATTTAATAATCAATGGCAGACTCAACCACTACATAAAGACTTAACCAGAGAATGCACAAATTTGTAAAGAATGCATATCCTAAAAAGGTAACACAGATAAAAGGAGACACCATATTACTGAAACAAAATAATAAAAAAATCAGATATTTTATTATTATTCTTTCCACACACTAAACAAATTTGGTTTTGTTGTACTAAAATAACATTTAAGAAAAATTGCTGGTTTTTATGATTATATATTTATTTTATTGTTGTAAACTACTCAACATAGCTTGAGAAATACTGATTTGTTTTCCATTTTTAATACTTAATCAAAATCCTCCTTATTGTTTTAATGATACTGAACTGGAAAAGAAAGAAGGACAAAAATTAGCTCACATGAACAAATTCGCTCACCTGCATTATCTGTTTTTCTTTGTCCTTCATTCTCTGCCACAGGCAGTTGGTTATGACTGCTTTTATGTGGCGAGACTACCAAAGGTACATGTGCTAGAAGGTTACCCACAGTGTGTCAGTGTTCAAAGGTTGTGCAACCTTTAAGAGGTGGGACATGAAAAGAAGTAATTATTAATAGATTACAGGGCACACTGCCCTTGGAAAGGACTAACACTTTTCTCTTCTCACCAGAGTGAGCTCTTTAAAAAAGGGGGAGGGAGTAGCCCCTTCCTATCCTCTAGCTTGCTGTTTCACTATGTGATTTCTTCAGCATATACTGCCATCATTGTGATGCCATAGGTTACCGTCACTTGAGGCTGAACAAATAGACCCACCAAATCCTGAAACCAGACCTCCAGATCTGTGAGCTAAGTAAATTTCTTCTCTTTATATCCAATCTCAGGTATTTCATTATAGCAACAGAAACATGCTGAGACATTGCCTTTTATGGACAGGTTCCTTACTGTGTAGTCAGTTTCCTATTGCTGGACATAACACCTGACACAACTTAAAGAAAGAAAAGCTTTTTTTTTGGCTTCTTGTTTTAGTCCATGATGAGCTAGTTTAAAGTGGACTGACAGAGAAGCCTGACAGAAAAAAAGGTCCTCAACAAACCATGCTTGCCAGGAGGCAGAGAGAGAATACAGGTGCCAGGAACAGGAACAATATGCTTTTCTGGTAACTCCACCAAGCCTCCATCTCCCATGGGCGCCTAAAATAACCAATGGATAAACCCAGTGATGAGTAGAATGCCCCATGAGCCAATTACCTTCCAGACACATGAAACCTCGGGATGACATTTCAGATCTTAAATATAAAGCTGAAATTTTGTTCTGTGCTTTGGAAAACTTCCTTTAATATTGGGAACCTGTTGCTAAGACGAGCCCTTGCAAAGTTGAAAAGAAACAGAGCCCAGCAATTGAGAAAATGGCCCCTCTTGAAATGGACACACTTATCTACATAGAAGAGCTAGGAAGGACTAAGCATTATATAATGGAGTTTCTTAGAAATCTGGTGTGCTCCGTGATAAAACAAATATTAGAGATGCTGGAAGACTTCAGAAAGAGTTAATTGGAATATGAAAGTTGAATAGGCCATAAAAAAATTCCTGGAGTAAATGTAAATAAAACAAGAGAGAAACCACAATGCAGAAAAAAGGCAAAAAAATCAATAAATGACAAGAGGAGAAAAAGAGAGTTCTAGATGGCTGATCAAGGACACATAATGTGCATAAAATAGAAATATTTACAACAGAAGACAAAGAAAATGAAGCTGAAATGATAATTAAGGAATTAATTGAAGAAACTTTTCCAGAATTGAAGAACCAAATAGGTCTATAAAAGAAAAAGCCTCATAGGTCACCTTTAAAATTTAATGAAAAGAAGCCTGACAAAGGAAAAGGTGCTTAACCAACCATGCTTGCTAGAAACATTTTGATGACTTTTTTAAGTTTCAAGCATAAAAAGAAAAATTTTCAAGTATCTAAACAAAGAAAGCATGTTACCTATAAAGGAGAAAAAAGTCAAGCTAACCTCAGATTTTCTCTTAAAATTCTGTGTTAGGAGACAATATGAAATATCTACAGAGGTGTAAGGGACAATAACTTTAGCCAAGAATTACCTACTCTGCCAAGTTGTTCTCTCATTATGAAGGTAGTCGTTATGAAGGCATTCTCAAACATGCAGGATCTAAGACAGTATATCAATCAGGGACTTTCTCTGAAAATTTTGCTGAATGATTTATTGCAACCAACAGTAAACATAAATTAAAAATAATAAAAAGTGAGGAAGGAATTGTACCAAAGATTTGAGATAAGCATTAAAACTAATTCAGAAGCATGAAGCCTAAAATTGTTATACATAGGACAATTAAACTATATATTGGTAAGCTAGACCTACAATTTTCAGTTTATGCAGTTTCAAACCATCAAAGACCATGACAAATAGTCATTATAATGGTCATGTAAATACTGTTTTATTTTTCCCATGTTATATTATACACAAACATGCCTTTGGCTAAGCCAAATATATGTAAACTAAAGCATTTTGGCTGGGACAAGTACAGTACATTTTAAATGTCAAAAAAAACCTAACACTTATCTCTGGCTTCCATTATAATTTTGGTTAATGACAGCGCCAGCAGGAAAATGGAAAATAGAAAAGGAAAGACTTACTGAACATTTCTGCCCTCTCACTAGCTTTGCAAATTCTGTTCCTTGCATTCAGCAGCTATAGCCATGGTACACCACTCTTATTTCTCTGGCTTCAAGCTATCTCGCACGAACACAATCAGTGTGCTTGCCCTGTCAAACGTATGGGACATAATGGTTTCCCCTGTATCCATTCCCTGATGCTCCAAGAGTCTTTCATTGTTCACTGAACTCTATGCCCATGACAATAACTGCTTTGATTGTGAGCATCTCCTTGGGTGAGTGTGGCCTCTGTGCAGTTATGACACTGAGTGACCTAGCCCTTGAAAAGTCCAATATGGCACATCATACTGCTTACCTACAGGAGTTCTAGGAAGCACAGGGCAGCATACCAAAGAGAATCAGTCACTGCAAAGGCAGAGCTAGAACTGACCACTCCATATGTGTCGCTCTGCCTCTTACACTAACTAGGCTACATTTACCTGAGAGATTTGGCAGAAATGGCTGGGAATGCACCCAGTACATGTTTTATGTATCACTGCAGAAACATAGATGTTGCTAATATAATATGAAATTGATATTTAAAAGAAATACATACAAATACTATTCATAATCTTCACACTCCCAAAGTGTTAAACCATACTTTCTACAGTCACTGTATCACAGTTCCTTGTTACAAACTACTGTAGCAATAGAAATTTTTATTGTTTTCATATTTTTTATATTTCCCTCATTGCATAGAAGCCACATCAACAGGCTTTACTGAATACCCGTAGTCCATGTAGCATAAGTAGCATGAAAGTAGCCAGTAAATAACATTTGTGAAAAAATTACTAAAAGTTGTTTTGCTTACAAATTTAACATTGTAATAACAATCCTATGAGGGTCCATGGTAAAGAAAAAAAGAAAAAAAAACAGCAAAACTGTGTGAAAAATGCTATATTAGTCTATGTACCGATGGTATCCTATATGATAAATTTTATACAGTAAATAAAAAACTTTACAACTATTATACCATGTCATTCCCCAACCCTAGCCATCCCATGAGTCATACATTATTGTTATTTGCATTTACGGATGTGGAAATAGTTTCACAGAAGATAATTCACACATAATTTCAAAGAGCTAATAAGTTAATTTATTTACTGACCAAATTACAAATTACAAATGGTAGATATATCTTTGACATATATAAGCCCGTTAATCTGGTCTTCCCATTGCTGGCTTCTCCACCTTTCATAAAACGAGTGGTCTTTATTTTTTCCAATTCACCTCAAAGAGAATATAATTAATTTGAAGGTCCACAGAAAGTTATTTGCTTTTTTGAAGAATTTCCCAACAGTATAGATTGCATGAATCAATCCATCCATGTAGATGATGCCATATTTTCTAAGAGATCAACCAATCAATGGGTTATCTGTCAAGGAAATTTATTTTGCAGTGGTTTTTCCATAACTACACTTGTAGATTACTTCATTTACTAACTTCACAACAAAGTGTAATACATGGATTCACGAACTTTGGCATGGTAGTTAAAGCTTTGCTGAGCCAAACAGGGATGCTACTAAAGATTTGATAGAAGTGAAGAAGCTGCAAGACCGTATGAACCTTTGGACTCACCCCACTGACACTTCTGATCCTGAAGACAAATGTCAGTTTGGGTTCACAGGCACACAGAAGTGTCATCTCTTCCTGTCATTCTAGCCATTTAAATCTCAGTTCAGTGGATCTGTCTTTATCCCTTGTGATCATGCTTCACTTTTTCATAGATGAGTTTCATCCTTGACTTTGGAAGAATTTTTTTAATTGGGTGCTTTAATTTCAGCTCTGCAAAATTTCCTTGGATTTCCGTTGATTATTTCTTTTTTTAGTACTGGGAACAGAATCTAGGGCCTTCACACAAAGCTACATATTCAGCCCATTTTTTAGTTATGATTTTAAGACAGTTCTCACTAAGTCACTAAGTTGTCCCAAGCAATCTTCCTTCCTCGGCCTCCTAGAGTGCTGAGATTACACTCTTGAACCAACAGGCCCAGCATCTTTGTGTTTTCCTATGGGTTTCTGCCACAGTAGGAATCTTCTTTTCCTTTATACTATATTTCCCATGGCTCCAGCCAGACTTGAGCCTGTGGTTTTTTTTTTTTTTTTTTCACATGGTATCTTCCCATTCCATTTCACAGAGGCTGAGAATATTGAAAACTCAATATTTATAAACGTGTTTATTATGTACCATTTACAACTCTGAATACTTGGCATATTGCAGTAAACAAAAGAGAAAAAATCTCTTTCTACACTGAGTCGGCATTCAAAGCTGCAAAGACAAACAAAAACAAACCAATATGATATACGAGAAAATGTCTGAGTCTTCACTTCTTAAGACAACGCAGAATAGGGAGACAGATATTATAAGTGGCCAGCTATTTTAAATTAGGTGGTCACAGAAAGACTATTCCGAGGGCTAACCAGATATTGTGCTTGCCTACTTAACACCCTGAAAAACACTGCAAAAAAACACATCTTCCTCTGGGCCAATACAGCTCTTCCCTGAATATCAGCGCTGCTCTGTTTCCATGACAACCACCACAGGCCAGGTCCTCAGATTCTCACATTTGTTTTATTACAAGAGTTTTCTGAATTATCTGTCTTAAGTCTCCTCCTCTCTTAGGTCCCTCTGTCCTTGCCTATCGTATTAACTTGCAGTAGCCCGGTCCAGCAAGCCCAACACAGGTCACCTCTCCAACTCCACTGTATTGACACAGTTACAGCTTTGTGTCAGGCTCAGATGAATTAAGTGAGAAAATGTTCTGGAAATGGAAAATTAAAAATAAAAACCTGAAAGTCTAGCATTCCTAGCAAGTTGCAGACACAGTAAAGAGACAAGAATGGTTGAGTAAGCACAAAGAACAAGGCAGTAATAGGGGTTGGCTAGGTAGCCTTTATAACCCTGATAGGTTTATTCTAACTGTGAGGGGAAAATATTAAAATAAGTTCTTTTTTTTAGTAGAAAAAAAAACTCTTTCTATTCAGAAGTCAGATTTGTTCTTAACAAATGAGAATGAGTTGAAGTCACTTTGTTAATAGAGGTTTCTTCACATAAAACAAAGATTTGCCAGCTTGCGAAAAGACTGTCTGATTTGCATCAGACCAACAGCAACATCACAGACACAGCAAAGTGGACTTTCTAGCTTTTTTCCAGGTGTACTTAATGTGAATTTTAAACAAGACTTGTAGCTTAAAAAAAAAAAAAGGATGGTGGGTGAGGGGGAATAAATAGTGGTCCTGTCCTGGTAGATTCCAGGGATCAAGCAAGAGTGGGCAAGGAGGCTCCAGAGAATAGGAAGTGAGGCTGGATCCTTTGGGAAGAGGCTTGTAGTACAGGGTTCAAGAGGCAGCAGCATCCTGTCCGCAGCAGCATCCTGTCCACAGCAGGCATTCTCCCAGCACCACAGCATGGTAAACACCTCAAGGTGACAGAGTATTACTGTCTGCAAATTTCAATATTTAACAAAAAAAATAGATTTCATGTATTATTTATAACAAAAATCACATGATTTTAAAATGCTCTTAGAATTTTATTTTGTAAAAATGTGCCCATTATTGTCAGTGTAAGATTTTTAAAAACTCTCATCTAACTATATTCATACTACAGATGCCCTGAAATACACTAAAGAAAATGAAAACAGAATAGCCCTTGTAGATGCACATCAGTGAGTTGCTTATTCTTTTCATTGCATTGCAGATGTGTTCCTTCTAGGAATGTAAATGTGATCAATTACAGGGCTTCTCCTTGTCTTTGTTTTGGCATGAGGTTGCTCTACCTTCTTCTGATTCTTATTACACATAATAAATAGGGACATTCAGAATTCATCACAAGGAGAAGAGGTCAGAATGACAGAGAAATTGACGGCTACAACAAATGACTTGAATACTAATCCTTACTAGAATAATATTTTGTGATGTGTTTTCATTTTTTCCTTCTTTGTTACACTAATTTTGTTTTCCCTGTCTTGTCATTTCAGCAAGACTGAAGATCATAAAGAAGCAAGATGAACAGACAGGGAATCAGGCACCCAGAGACCTGAGAAAGCACAATGGGGGAACATGCAACAAAGGATAGTCAGTGTGCGCAAGAGGAAAAGCAGAAACATTCAGAGAGATCCTACAGGCTTCAGAGAATGTTGTATCAGAAACTTGGAAGAAGGGACAGAAGTTTACTAGGGGAAGAGTAGAAAGCTTGTGACAGAGGTAACCAGGAGCCAGGCTAGGAACAGCTTTAATAGACCATGATGAGAAGTTGCTATTTCATCTTGATCTCTGAGAGGTGTTATGTCTGTACTTTAACACTTCTTCTCTTACCTCCATGCAGGTCATGATCAATCCTATCCACAACAGCCTCCTAAACAACAATATCACTTATATTCTTGCATTAGCCCAGCCCCAAACTCTAATCCACACCTTACAAAGTAGCCAGAGCGTGAATCATGTCACCGTCTAAAAATCCTTCAGAGACTTTCTAATGCATTACCAATAAAACCCAAAATTGTTACTTTTGGCCCACAAATCAACATGCTCCCTCCAGCGCTACGCCTCTCTCTCTTGCCTATACAGCCTTGCCTTTGGTCCTTCGTCAAGTCGTTTCCTGTCCTACAGCGTTGTCGTAAACATCCGCTCTCTGCCAGACCCTTCCTGCCCTCTCTTCCACCTCACCAATGATGGCGTGCTCTCATTCCTAGGGTTTCTGCCAGCGCACCGTCTCCTTGGGCGAGACTTCTGATTAATCCACCTAAAGCAGCCACTATCTTTACCTTTGTTCTATATTAAAAACCTACTTGTCTGCATCATGTTTTTTTAACTGGACTATCATTTTACTTGTTACTTATCTGTCTCCCTGCATTAGATTTCTACTGTTACATAACAAATGTAGCCACATAAGACATCAATTTTTTTTTCTTTATCTCAGAGTTGCTATGGGTCAGGAGTCCAGGCAGAATTAGCTACATCCTCCGCAGGACTGTAATTAAGGCTGCCTGTCAGGAGCAGAGTTTGACTGGAGAAGTTTCTTTCCAAGCTTTGGTAGGTTGTTGGCAGAACTCATTTCCCTGTGACTGTCAGTAAGACTGAAAGCCTTGGCTCTTACTGACTATAAAGTGGAGGCTGCCCTCAACTTCTGTCATGTGGGCCATCTAATGTGACTTTTTATTTCTTCACAGCTAGCAAGGGAGAAAGTCTCTAGGATAAGTCTGCTACAATGATGGTGTTTTACATAAGACAATGTAATCACAGGCATACTATTTCATTATTTCTATGCTATGTCTATTAGTGTGAAGCAAGATACATGTCCTATACACTCTTACGTACAGGGCAGGAATACCAAAAGATGGAGACAATGAAGCCTGTCTTCAAGTCTGTATCTGTAGTCCAGCTGACCCCCAAGTATGCACGCCCCTCCCATGGCAAAATGTACCTATCATCTTCCCATGGTTCTTATCATAACATTCTGTTATGGCATCTAAAATCGCATCATCTAATTTAGGTCTGAAAGTGCAAGCCATGGGTATAACAAGTCAAATACACACCATGGAACAGTTTTTCTCCACACACTGACTTATAAAACTAAAGAGAAAAGTCATCTTCCTCGTTACTGCCCAACCAGAGTGTTTTCTCTGTGAATGTCCAGTCTAGGCAATTCTGTTCATGCCTACAACCTCAGAGTGAATGTGAATTAACTGTACATCAAGTGAGTGTGTATTCAATTGAACAAAATTCATAAACACTGGTGAATAATAATAATATCTAACCTAACATTGGAAAATAAGCAAAGCCTAATTCTGAAATTTGACTGAGACTTCAAAACCAGGAAAGGAGGCTTGAGGCTGAAAATCACACGATTAGAATTTTAAAACAATGAACATGAAACTAAGGAAAGTAGGAAAGAAAGAAGAAAAAGGCTAATAATGAAGAGGTGCCCTGAACCAGGTACTCAAGTGATTTCATAAATCCACACTGTGAAGCATGACTATAATCCCAGCACTCTGGGAAGCTGAGGCAGAGGTCTGAGGATTCTAAATTTGAGCCAGTTCTGAACATTTAGCAATTCAGCCAGATCCTTTCTCAAAATAAAAATGAACAAATAGATCTAAGAGATAGCTTACCGTGAAGTATCAGAACTCAAGACCATACACACACAAACACACACACATATGCGCGCGCGTGCGCGCACACACACACAGTTACAATACAAAATATCTGTAGTAATATATATATATATATATATATATGAGAGGAAAAGATATTGTCCCTCCCTTAGTGTAAGAGATTTAGTAAAATAACCCCAATGCAAAATAACAATTACTAAGATGCTAAAAACTAAAACAGAGGGTTAATAAAACTGCATGGGAACAATAACTACCCTTGTATGATGAGGTACCATGAATATGACACCAGGGGGCATAACTTCTTTGAGAGTCTTAAAGATTAAATAGGCATTAACTCAGCAGCTATTATCTGAGTTATGTTTGAAAGAGAAGGAAAGATGGAAGAAGTTCCAGGAAGAGAGTAAAAATGTATGTTAAATTTCAGCAATGAAAAAGGACAGGGCACAACTAGGAAATTGAATAGGTGGTGCGTACAGTGGGATGAAAAGAAGTGTTGAAAAGTTAGCTGGGACCCTTCACCATGATGTGAGACTTGGGCATTATTCTAAGGATGTGGAGAGCCATTAAAGCGTTTTATTAAAAAGTCAAATTTAAGTTTTAGAAAGATGACTCTGACTTCACTGGGGAAGATCAATTAAAATGGGAAAGATACAAATACAAAAGGAATAACATAAAGTTGTTGCTAGAATCTAAGATATGGAAGAGGGCACAAAGCCACATGGGAAAAGACTGATCAACCCTGGGGGAGTGAGTGGATAGAAGTGAGGGGTGGTTGTGTGAGGGAGGGAGCTGCGGGGAGACAGGATGACTGAGAGTGGCAAAAGGGACAAGTCCCAGTTACATGGCTTTGAAAACTAGGTTGATAGTGGTACAATTTGTTGCTGTAACAACCAAAAGAGAATCAGGTGAGGGCCAGACTGGATGGAGGTGAGCCAGGTTGAAATGTTTCACTTGTGTTCTGCCTGTGGGACTTCCAAGCCTCAAAGTCTAAAAAATCATTTTGTATGTAGGGCTACAAATACGAAGAAAAAGAGTTGCTTTGAATGCCTGACTTTTCTTTCTTAGCTGAAGGAAACTATCACTTTCAGGAGTAAAGACCAAGAAATAGCTGCAAACGGAGAGATGATTTCCTGCTGTAAAATCCAAAAGGACTCAGGAACAAGAAATCCTGCAAATGGTTTCCAAAAAAATTCTATTAATTTTTCTACCTACTATTCTCCAAATAGTACACCACTTCAGACTTCCAGCCAGATACAACAAATTGTTTTGTCTTTGCTCCCAACAGAAATAATATTAAAATGCCAATATTGTATAAGAAGTTATAAATCCTCAAAACAAAGGAAAGTGAATAGGGTTAAGAGTAAGTGAAACGAAGTCAACAAATATTAACATGCAGAAAGAACTAGGATAGTAAAAAACCTAGTAGGTTAGAGGATAAAATCTAATGGCTTTCATCTGGAAAGCAATCTTTCCCTATAGATCATTTCCAAGATACGGAATTTGAAAATTCAGGCATGCTGGTTGACCATAGTGAGGAGTAGAGCTAGGGACTCATTTAAAAAGCCACAAAGGGACTGCCCTATCCCCTTTCTCATTCTGCATAACCAGCTTTAATACTTCTTCAGAGCTACTTTAGAAAATCAGATGTTTAGTCTCTGAGAAATTAATCTGCCAAAACTTTGGATCAGACATCAAGAACCTTTGAGTGAGATGGTGCCAATGTAAAAATGAGAGGTCTGTGCATGCAAATATGTATCTCCAAATAGTTATCTGCTTTACTATAAGCTTTCCAAAATTATCTGAAGTAGAGTTAATAATTCAATACAATGTAAACTTGTCTATAAATGAGATAAATTTGCCTTATGAGAGATAATTCTGCCAATAAAATAGGAAGTTCTTCTAATGAATGTCTTTGTTTCTTTTCATTTTTTGAACATGAAAGAAATTTGTAAAACTATTCAGGTTTTCTGACATTAATGTCTTCAAACAACATTCCACACTTTGGCAGTGATCTAAGAGAAGAAAATGAGGCATAAAGACCGAAATCAGCAACCCTATGTGCAGGCCTCCCACCAACTCTTTCCTAGCACCGCCTCGGTATCAATAATGTCGGTAAGGACTGAAGTTCAGTCACACACACACACACACACACACACACACACCCCCTCCCTCCCTCCCTTCAGGTCTTTTTGAAGTCTTGACTCTTCCAGCTGAGGACTCTCCCAAGAATGGTTCAGAAAGATCTGCAAATCTGCTAACGTCAGCTGGCAATGTGGATACAGAACAGGAGCTTCTCCCTGTTGTTCCTCAGGGCTGCCACTGCCCTCTTCCAGATGTCCCTGTGGCGAGACCTCTCCTGAACTCACCCTGGCAGAATCTGGACAGAGCTGCAGTGGCATGTTATTCCCAAGCCTGCCACACCCCAGGTTTTGCTGGCACTACTTCAGAATCTCAGGTTACTAAACATACCTCTTGGCTTTTACCCTGCTATTTACAACCTGGGCAGCCCAGCCAACTGAATAAATCCAATTGCTACACCTTCTGTTTCATTTTTTCACACACATACCAGCAAGCCCAAAAGGATGACACCCGTTCCTGATGTCAAGGGGCAGAGCTGAAGCTGTGCCGTCAGCTGTTGCACAACTCACACAAACTTTTGTACAGCCCTGCTCTGCTTCACAGATTAGAAGCCCCATTTTTTTTTCCACAACGGAAAATTGTCCTTCGTATCCTTACATAAAATCTTTTCTTTTTGCTTAAGTGAACTTAAGTGAACATTTTCTTTACACCTCATAATTGTTTCTTCATTTGTTCTCTTAGTTTTTCCTTTGTTCTATAGTTTCCCTTTAGTATAATGTTCAGCTAATGTTATATGTAGCCCATTTTCATTTTTTTCTTATTCTGAACCGCGTTTCCTAAATTATATGTTCACGAAACACACAAATACACACACACGCACATACACACAGTATTTATTCCCAGATAGCAGTTTTACTGTTGCCATAGAGACATATCAGTTTCCTATCAAGTGAGAGAGATGACTCATAGCTTATGAATATTTATTTCATTTTATATTCGATTATTCCATTTTTAACATCTGTGGCAAAAAACGGATATATCATTTTTAATATCTTTTCAGTTCAACATTTTTCATTTAAAGACAGCACTACATTCACTCAGAAAAAAATCCAATGAAATAGGTAATGCTGTTTAGACTATTACAAAAATAACCTAGTTTCTAAGTAAAAAGTCAATGTAAATAAAATGTTACTTTAATATAGGGTATTAATAGACTATTTTTGTTATATATCTGCTAATATATTTATCATCTGAAGAATTATACATCATTAAGAACTCTGAATCATTTGCAAGTTTGTATATCTCTTATATGACTAACACCATTTCTGGAATTCATGTGAAGAAAAAATTTAGAAAATGACATTAAATTTGAGCACTTCAATACCATTCACTAAGGTTTTTAGGTGACTCAATGGTTCTTCCATTCCTTTAATTTCTGGATCACTCTTCAGTTACTGAAGCTCTTTCACATATGTGACAGAGTCTGAGCATCAATCTTCTTCATTATGGAAACAACTGTTTTTGCTCATATTTCTGTGCTTTATTAAAAAAGTTAGAAAGCATATATTTCCCTATATTTTCTAAGTGTTTGAACCTTGAGTTTTTCTCAACTTAAACTTCTCAAGTTTTATTTGGTACTAAACCATGTGAAACAAAGCTTTAGAAATGGGACAGGCTCATATTTAAACACACATACATACATGGTCTGGTGAGGGAACTAAAGCATAGAAGCTATAGTTATGAAGTCTTGAGAGTCTCAGGGGAGGACAGGCTTCAGGCACAAGAAAAGAAGTGAGCAGATCCAGAGGAGAATGGCATAAAGGTATTATTCATATTAGGACATAAAACATCGCCAAACCCAAGAAAGGGCCTTAAGGACACAGGATATGTTAGTGAGGAAGACTTTTACCAGTACTGGGGAGTAATGCTGAATTATCCCCACAACTTGAGTGGGAACAGGAATTCTAAATTTGGAATACCATGTTACCACACATCTCCTTACTGAGCCTAACAGCTCAGCTAAGTGTCCTGAACATGCATCTCTTCATGCAGGTGAAGATGAAGTCACATGACAACATGGCCGAGAACATGGGCACTAGGCCAAGAAGATGCTGACAAACATTTTGTGTTTCACCTTAGAAATTTTGTGTGCAGAAAGTCATATTTTATTTCTCTAAGTCAATTTTTTCTTGATCCAGAGAAAAAGAAGCATTTTACTTATAGAATTATTGCCACAAGTTCATGCAAATGAGCTCTGAATAAAAGACAACTCACAGACTATATCACACTGAGATTCATTAAGTAAGAGCTATAGTTATTAGGAGGTAAAGGACTTGTCCCGAAATACGGCTTGCCACTAACAATATCAAGAATCTCTCCAATAAGCCTCACCCCTTCTGAGACATCAAGAGGCCACCTGCTGGGAATGTCCAGCCTCCAATGACAGCCTCCTTCAGACCTCACCCACCTTAACCAGCAGCCATTTCTGGAGAAGACTCTGGATTTATTCAGTTTTTCCCCCCATTAATCAAGCAAACAGATGTTTTGTCCACTCATTTCTCCTACCTCCAATGTGTCCTTTATCCCACAGAAACAGAATGGCCATGATAAATGGAATTCTATAACTTGGCATTCAAGGTTCATTACCACCTGCTCACAACCCTGTTCATGAGAAATTGTGTTAATCGTAACATCCTCTGGCAGCAGAACGGATCCACGAGTGCTTGTACCTGGAGTACTGCAGATTCATGCCTTTGGCCAAATCATTTTCTCAAGGACAGTCCAACCAGTGACGCAGCATGTGTAAAATGAAGTCTCTTGTACCAGCACAATTACTAACAACACACTTTTTAATCTTAAGAAGGACATGGGTCAGGAAATATATTACATAATCAAGCCGTAAAGGCCTCTCCAATCCAAGAGTACCTCTTTGCTTCTGTCTCTTCAACCATATTCTGTCAGTTCTTTGGGAGTTAATTCAATTCATCTTTTGTGAATGAATTATCCAGAAAAAGTCTTTATGTAAATATTTTCCTTTGTCTGGGTCATTTACTGGTAGGCGTTATATTTCCCTGTGTATCTTATATATAGCTGTCTTTCATTTCTCTTGATCTCATAAATTTAAAGTAAGTTCTTCATCTATTCATGTGTCTTCTGCAAAAAGATTATGATTCTAAATAATAAAGATCATGCTTAGCAGTACTTCAGATCCACCTTCTTCAGAAGAACATACCATAAAAACTAAAACTTTGGAGTTTCATAGTCCTGGGAAGTATCTTCTATTACCTTAGTAGGTTATAGCTCCCTAAAGATTTGTTTTCTGCAATACAGAATGGATTTATTAAGATTTTAAAAATTATCACATTTGAACATACATCCAGCCTGGAGCATAGGAGTAAAGACAATACCTTCAGAAAAAAAATAGATAGGAAGTTGGAAGGAGTTGGGTTCTACAGAATACAATGAAATACTTACACTGAAATATAAAACCAGTGGGAAATTCTAGATTTCTGACGATAGTAATTATGATAACATAATTTTTATAGTTGTCAGGATTTTCAAACAATTAGATAGCAAAACTAAAAATATCTAGGCTGTAGTTATAATTCTCTTATAATAAAAACTAAGTGACAGGGTGTGCTTATAGACAGAGGAAAAACTACCAATAGCTACAATGCCTGCATGATAACTGGTCTTGAGGAAAAACAAAAACAGGAGGAAGTAAAATAATATCTGATGAATCTGCATGCAAAACAACCCCAAAATAGGCAACAGTATGAAAAAAATGGGGCAATTTAAGAGAATCAATAAAAACTGGAATTCTGCTGTCCACTCCAATAATGGCCATATGGAAAGTAAAGTCTAATGGAGCTGGATTATCCTACAATGGGTGAATTTTCAAAACAAATTTTTCAGATCTCTCTCACAGGGAAAGTCTTCACACTGAAGAGAAACTTCTAGGATTGGAACCTCAGTGTGAAAGTGTTTGCAACCAGCTAAAATAATGGAAATTTGTTTCTCAAAATTTTGAAGTCTGAGAAATGTAAAAACGATCAGACCCCAAGTGCGGTGAGGCCCTTCTCCCCAGTTTGCAGGTAAGAGGTTTTTGGTATCTTCTCAGAATATTAAGACAGGAAGAGAGAATCCAAATTTCTTATTTCTCTTTTTATAAAGGGCCTAATCCTATGAAGTCATCACCACAATGACCTGCTCTCTTACTAAAGATGCCATCTCCAAACATGTTCACACTGAGGATTAGAGTTTCAATATATGAAATGGAGAAACACAGATACTAAGTCAGTAACAGCCTGTTATACCTTGGTCTGACCCCTTCCCTTGGAAGCAGCCAGTAGCCAGCATTTTCCCAAAGTGCGTCAAGGTTATGGAGCATACACTGAGAGTGTCCGATTTCAGATAGTTTTTCTAGCTTTGTTGTTTCCTGTTTCCATTTTCAAGAACATGATCATATCAATAGCATTTTAGCTCTTAGGATTTTTTCCCTTTTGAAAAGGTTTAAGAAATTTACTTTTTCCCATAATTCTTCTTTTTAGTGATATGTACTTATAATTCATAATTATTACATTCAACTTGAGAAACTAGTGCACATGCACACTGCATCTTCACCATTTTTACTTCTCTTTTGCCTTTCCCATCCTCTAACCCACTCAACATCATTTTCCTTCTCAATAAAATCTATCTCCCTATCTCCTACCATCACTCTAATTTGACTTTTTTGCTTATTTCTATTTTGGGTTTCTCTTAATCAAGAAACTATGTAATTTTTAAGCTTCTGTGTCTGATTCATTTTGCTAAGCATGATTGTCTCAAGAAGGATACAGTTTTCTTAGAATGACTTAAATTTATCTTTGTTTATGGCAGAGAAGTATTTCATTGTATACATATATCACATATTTTTAGCCATTCATCTCTTGATGAACATACTGGAGCTTCCAGGATTTTGTAATATGAGGCATATGACTAAAACCATGCATGCGTACAAACCACTATTAAACGATGTCTTTAACTTTTTTTCCTAGTACATATATATATATATATATATGCAATACACAGTATTGACAATGAATTTGGGTGTTTCGTACAAATATGCATCATACCGACTTTACAATCCCTTCCCACTTTCTACTCTCCCACCCCCTCCCCATCCCTTCCCCCAACTCCAGCTATCACTTCATGTGCCATTCTTTGTCTTTAACTCTTTGAAAGATACTTAGAAGAGGTATAGTTGAATCAAATGGAAAATCTATTTTCAGGTTTTTTTGAGAAATCTCCAAGGTGATTTCCATATTGGTTGTTGTACTTTACCAACCAACAATACATCAGCATTCCTTTTCCCCACAATCTTGTCAGTATTTGTTAGTTTTTAAGGCTTTGTTAAGACCTACTCTTTACAATGAGATGGAATCTCAGTGTTGTTTTGCTTTCTATTTTTCTAGTAGCTAAAGAATCTAAACGTTTTTCTGCATTTATGGGCCAATTGTATATCTTCTGAGAACTGTCTATTCATTTCAACTGCCCATTTTTTGAATGGGTATTCATTTTTGACATCTAATTTTTTAAATTCTTTGTATGTTGTAGATATTAGACCTCTGTGTGAGTAGTAGGAGGTAGTAAAAAAAAAAAAAATTCCCATTCCATCAGTTCTATTTCTACTCTATTGATTGTTTCCTTTGCTGTGCAGGAGCTTGCTACTTGATATAGTGCTATTTGTTGGTTTTTGATATTATTTCTTGAGCAATAGGCTTTTTGTTGAAAAAGTTCTTAACTATGCATATGTCTCCAAGGGTCTTATGTATTTTTATCTCCCAGCAAGTTCAATGTTCCTGTTTTAGTATCTTGATTTTTTTGATCCAGTTTGAACTGATTTTATTACAGTGTGAAAAACATAGCTCTAGTTTCTTTCATTCATCTGCATGTAGGTAAAATTTTTCTTAGCATGTTTTTGGCCCCTTTGTCAAAGATCAGATGGTGAGGGTATTCAGGGTTTTCTTCTGCAAATCTGGTATGTCCCATGTTAAGCTTGTCTTGTAAATAAAGACCAAATGTCTCTAATTATAAAACAAGCTCAAATATTTTTACCAATAAGATATTGAGGCTCAAATTACAGAATGATAGCTAGAATTTATTATATTACTTTGTTTCTATCTCTTTGAAGCTATATAATACTTATCAAATATAATTTGGAATAAGAATTTTTCCATGTGGACTTTTCAAAGTAGCTAAAACAAAATAGAAGAAGAAACTTCTCTATCCATAAACTGAGACTCACACGTAATCTCCCATGTGACAGTATACATGTATGCGACAGTGGTAAACAGAAGAAGCTCCTTTGCCATAACTTATAGCTTTACACTTGTAACATTTGCATTGTGTCAAGAATATGTCTATGTTAAGAGAGTTTAATATCTGACATTATTTCCATCCCTATATTCACATAGTTTTTCTTATTGTTAAGTGTTTTTCTTATTACTCCTTGCAGTCCATCTTACTTAACATGCCTGCCTCTCCCACTAGATAATGAGCCCCAGACTGAAGACATCTTGCCTTATTTGATTTTTTATCTCTGTCTCCACATAATGATTAACACAGAAAATGCTCTCAGCAAACTTGACATGAATTAAAACAGACTTATAATATAGATTACAAGAATGCAGTTCTGAAAATAACACTCTTGTTAACAACATGGCACCACATAATGGAACTGCAGCTTTAGTCACCCAAACTACCTGAGAGTCCAGGTGAAAAAATATGCAATTATTCTATATTTTAATCATAAGAAAATTACTTTCAACAAAATCAATAATTATTCGCTAATTGGTATGAACCTCTAAACATATGTTTCCCACCTGTGGTAGTTACTAAGCTTATAATATTATCATATTAAATTCTAATTGCAAGTGAGAGCAATTATTAAATTAATATCTATTGTTTGCTGAAACCCATGACATATGATTGCAAATGCTTCCGATGCTGACTACTCAGAGTTTCACTAAACTTCTCAGGGAATAATGGTACATCAAGAACACTCTCACTTAAACCTTGGCACAAGTCCAGACTTCTCTAGTCCATGCTGCTCCTGATCAGATGGCTACAAACTCAGAAGTTTATACCTCTACTCAGGTACAATAATTTGCTAGAACAACTTGTGAACTCAAGAAACTACCATATTTACGGCTAAATTTTATTGTAACAAAAGGATACAAATCAGGAGGTTCCTAAATGCATATTTTCCACTGTGTGCTCCACAGAGTCAGGACACATCACCTTCTGAGCTTCCAAATTGAGTATCATCGTTATATGACAACATACTTAAAGCAACATACAATGCAAGGCACGAAGAAGCTTATCTGAGATTCAGAGTCAGGAGTTTTCTTATAAGTATTCTATAAGTATATAACTATTAATTGACTTGTAGGTCATGAGCATGAATTCAATTTCTCATCTCTACTTCTAACACCAAGTGACACAACAATCAAACTCTTTAACCAATCATTTGGTCATTCCAGTGTGACCACCCTTCCAATGGTAAGTCACTTCATTAGCTTAAGATATCCAGAGGCCCACCATAAGACCTCTTGCTAGCATAAACTTGAAGAACCTACCAAAGATATTCTTATCACTTGGCAAGCTCCAAAGATTTAGAGGCGCTCCCCTAGAAACTGAGGACAAAGACCACACTTTTTTATTATACAGGAGCTATTTTTGTGTTATCTAATATAACTTCCCTAGGTCACATATGTACCTGTGGAAGTAGATAATGTTTCTCTAGAGTTAAGAAAGTTTGGAGGTGGTATACCTGAGTGGATGCCAAATTTAAAGGCTTTCATTTTTAATATTCCATTACGCCCAAGCTGGACTAATCTCCCACTTTATTATGCCTCCAGTTCAATATTTATTAATAACATTAATAAGTTTCTATCTCTTCATTAGGTAAGTGGCCATAGCTTCAAATGAAGAAAGAACATTTTAAATGAAAACTACTTTGCACACTTAGTAATTATCTTCAAAGTCAGAGAAAGGAATGAAATGTTTACTCAAAGTCCAATTTTTGCCAATTTCTAATTAGCCACTAATCTTTAACTTCAGTCAAAGCATTTACCATCTTAGAACATCTGCTTCTACTTATGAACAATCACCTCAATTCTGAGATTATCATAAAATTTAAATAACAGTTGTGAAAGCAGTGGTCAGGTTCCTCAAATTTCTTTATTTTTCTCATTTTTTCCCCAAACACTTAATACTTTCTGACATTTCTATTTAAACATAGAAATTCTATAATTAAATTGAACATAAAAATTGCAATAGCTAACAATTATTTTTGGAATAATATATCCCAAATCCCTAAATTAGTTCTGGTTAAGTAATACAAACTTGAGCTTTTGTACATACATAGCACACAACGTAAGCCAAGAGAAGACAAAACTGAAACTTCCTTGACATAATTATCCCACTAAGAAAAACAAAATAAAAATAAGATAGTGTTTAGTTTTATTTAATCTATGCATTTTCAAAAGGAAGATAATAAAATACGAAGACCTTATGAGATGAAGAACCATGAAAAAAAAACCCAAAACAATATTTCATGTTCATTACCTCCAAAACGCATCTTCTGATTGTAAAAGTTGCTATTGAGTGGCAGAGAGACTGTGCATGGCTCTTCATGGACTTTCTGTGCTAGCAACACAGGGATCAGTGACCAGGTATCATTCAAATTCAAGAAGGAAGTCAGCGGATCTCCCTTCTCCCTAACTTTACACTAGAATCCTCTAAGAACTCAATCTTTAGGGTATAGGAAAACAGCAAAAATATCTCCTTTTCTGAACTGTACCCCTGTTCAAACTGTATCACACTTGGAAAACTTTTAAGTCAATCTATGATTGCCAGGGTCCCCAAGGCATCTAATAGTTTCAAAAACAAATTTTCTCTGAATAAAAATAAAATCTATAAACAAATTTATAAATTTAACATCTATTATGTAACAAATCTAGACACTCTACAGAATATAATGGTATGAGTGAAAATTCACAGAAACAGAAAGTAATAAAAGATGAACAGAACTGCATGTGGAAGATGGGGACCAGAAGGCAACAGATGGAGAAAATAGAAATGTGTCCTAAAACAAATAGATTTAAGAGTTTTAGAAATAAAGAACAGGAAAAAAATCAGAAGTAATATTTGAGCCAAAACATCCCAAAACAGAAGGAAAAAACAAAGATCAAAAGCCGTATAAAACACACGCAGGACAAACAAACCAAAGCCTTCTGCTAAGAATATAATAGTTTAACTGGTAAAAATATAAGTAGAAAAATCCTAAAAACAATCTGGATTGTGGAGTCACCCTTAAAGGAGTAACAGCTGACTTAAAAAAAAAAAAAAGAAAAATTTCACACAAAAGGAATGGAGTATTTTTAAATGAAAGGGATTGAAAGAAAATGTCTTCTAATCAAGTCTTTATCCAGTGAAAATATCTTTCAAAATAAAAAAAATAAAAATTTGTGAAAAAATAAAATTAAAAAAAATATATTTCTCTGACATACTATGAGGTATTTTATAGTCAGGATTTTTTAGAAAAAAGAAATTAATTCATATATACATATATGTATGTTTATACATATATAGGAGGATTTATTAATTCAGTTTACAAAACAGAACTGGGCAGAGAGTCTACAACAGTCATCAGCAGATCAGAAGATAACGCAACACCAATCCAAGACGAAGGCCACAGGACAACAGGATACAGGCTGCAGCACCAACCAGAGCCCACAGGTTGGAAGCTCACCATTTGGTAGACCAGCCAGTGACAGCCTGCACTGTAGAACCACATGCAGGAGCAATGGAAAAGACAGGTCTGTCCCAGAGAGACTTAAACCTTTTGTTTTCCCCTTTCATTTTTATTCTGTACAAACCCCAAGTCGGTTGGTTGGGGCCCTCACATCCAGGTTGGTTCTTTTCCCTCAGCTTGCCAGCCTACAAGTCAGTCACTGATGAACACACCCAGAGCTCTACCTTTCTGATTCATGAGGCATTTCCAAAGCCATTCCCATTAACAGAGCCTGACTAGCAGTCATAACACTTAATGATGAAAAGTTATAGACGCCTCTTTGAGATCAAGAACAAGTCCAAAGGCAAAGATGCCTACTGTAATCACCTGCAGTCAAGAATCAGAAATACAAGTATTTGGCAATCTTACATTTATATGCAAAGAAAATGTAAATATTCTATAAAAATTACTAGGAACAAGAACTGTATCAAAATTTCTTAATTTAAGGTCAAAGTAACAACATCAATGGCCTTTATTAGTCACAAACAGAAAACGAACATTTTAAAAAATAATCAGTAACATAAAATAGCAAATACCTACAAATAAATAGATCCAACTAAAAATATAAATTCAAATAATACAAGGATACTTAGAAATTCCTTCCTGTTAATGAAAACCTAAGGAGATATATTTGTAAATTTAAGAACCAGTATTACAATGACATGCAATATCTCCAATGTGTCTATGGTTTTGTTGGGGTCTCCATCCTGGCCTTAGACAGAGCAACACATCCTGGCAGTTCTTTCAATGAAAAGATGTCTCATTTATTTGGGCAGTACAGGGGCTTAAATAGACTGAGGAAGCTATCTTGGGCCAATCAGCAAGGCCTCAACCAGTTGGGGGTCGCCCAGAGGGAGGAAATGAGTAGAGGAAGGATGGAATACTCCAGTTGTTTTTTAGACTCTTAATTAACTAAACGGGCAGTTCTGTGTTTAAGCAAAACAACACCTGGCTTAAATTACAATTAGTAACATTTCTTCTTGGGAAGGAAGGAACTCGGCCAAGGTCAGTGATGCTGAGGCTTTGGGGCCCTGAAGACCCCAACATAACTTCATGGAACAAAAACAATTAACAATTTAACGAGATGTGTGTATGTATGTATGTGTGTGTGATGAACTGAGAAAAAAAATGCATGCTCATCTTTAAAAAGAACAAGGAGAAAGCATCTGCCTTATGAAGCATACAGAAAGTAACAGTAAGATGATAAGGTATGGGCATAAAAGCAAATGAGTGAATGGGATACAATACACAGCAAAGAAGCTGGCACCCATAAATCAAGACATCTGATGTACAACAGAGGTGGCACTGCTAAGCAGTGAAAGAAAGTGGCCTGCCATCTATGATGCTGGGATAAAAAAGTATTCACACAGGAAAGTTTTTAAGTGGAACTTTAACATCTACTTTAACCATTCACAACTTTTTAAATTTGATGTGGTTGTATACAGGGAAGAAAATTATATAAGCTATAGACGATAATATAAAACAGTATCTTTATGCTTTGTGGAAGAACTTGAAAAAATTAAAAATCAAGGAAAAGGCAGATAAATCTGAACACCAGGAGACACTATTAAAAAAAATTTTTAAAAGGCAAGCTTCAGAGCGGAAGAAAGTTTTAACGCACCCAAAACCTATAAAAAGGTTATATATGGAAATTGTGGAGAATTCTATACAGCAATAGGAAAAAGACAAAACAACTTTTAAAAAAAGAGGAAAAGATTCTACCAGAGACTTGATCTAATAGTCAGTAAGCATACAAAAATGCCTTTAACAGCATTAGTCACAGAGAGGTACAATTACTATTCCAGAAAGATAATAACATGTACTCATTCGAATGGCTAATACTAAAGGACTGAAATACTGTTGGTGAGCACATGGAACCATGGGGATACTGACATTGTTGGTCAGAGTGTAGATCTGAGCAATCACTTTGTAAAACAGTTCAGAATGTTCTCCTACAGCTCAAGATAAACATACATTATGACCCAATAATACCTCTCCTGGGTATTTTTCCACTAGACATGAGAACATAAAGCAACAAAGAGTTATGTATAAGTACATATGGTGGCTGAGTTCTTTGTAATACTCAAAAAGCTGCAAACAGTCTGTTCATCAACATCAGAACAGATAAATGATGTCATACACAGCACCAAAAGTAAATAAACTGCAATGACATGGGAAAACACTGATGAGTCACACAACTAAGTTGAATTAAAAAAGCCAACCCATGAACTATAATATGAAAATATATTTCCGTATGATTTTTTAAAAGACAAAAAAGTAAATTTTAGTTGATAAATTTAAATGAGATGCTTGAAAAACAAGTGCTATCAAGGTCAGTACAGTGATGGAGGCGAAGGCGGGTATGGTGACCCACAAGAGCAGCAGTGCTTCTCTGTGTTAGGCTGTTGTTCTGTCTTTGCTCAGAGGATGAGTAAACGCGTAGCAAGACAAATCACTGATCCATTTATTTTTGGGTTTTGCCCTTGTCTCAACATCTATATTTTCCCACAAGGAAAGCTTTACAAAAATGTGAAGATAAGATCACACCAAGAATAGGTGTGTAACCTTGTATTTCTGGAAAGGAGTCTGGAAAAATCGTATCAAAACACAAGCGGGTAAAGACTCTCGAATCTAGCAGATAATAATTAAATGATTATTCTTGGTACATTTCTGTCGATTTAAAAGTCTGGAAAATATTTTTAAAGAATCCCACAACTTCTCACTCATAATTTGGAAACCATAAAGGCAGTTTTAAACATCTCTGCTCTCCAAGGAACATGCTTAATACACAGGGAGTCAAAAGCAAACAATTAATTGTTCATTGGTTGAGTGAATAATTTCTGATTTATTTCTGTGATCTTATTGAGAAAACAAAAACAGTATCCTTGGAATATGAATCCAACCAAGCTCACCTTGGAACTCACTACTTCTTGCCACCAGCAATCTGTCTTAATATGCACTTATTTTATTGATTCTCTCTCTATATATATAAAATTGAAAAATAAAGGATATACTTGGCATCAGAATAAACAGTATAGAAATAGAATTTATTAACATAATTCAAACAGCAAGGTATCAGTAGGAACCACAAGATAATGACAAGTTAAAATAACAATGATCTGCATTTCACATAAATTTGAGGAAAAATGTGCTTAATTCATTTTTTTTTGTTTTTACCCAGAAGGGAAAGCAGTTAAAAACAGAGCCACTTGATAATTAGTTAATACATTCTTTTTATCCAAAGAGTTAGCGCCATCTCTTAAAACTAAATTCCAAAACACCTCAAAAGTTAACAGAAATTTATGTGTTCAAAAACAATGTATTTTGTACGTAAGTATGGTACTCATAAGGTTAAAATATTGACCTGTTCAATATTGGCAAGAATTCTGAAAGAAAATCATATTTTAAGAAATATTTTAAGTTGTATTTCACTATGTTTTAAAGTATGTTAGACTTATAAATTCTGTCAGCTAAAGTTGAAATTTTAGTATTTAATATTTGTTGTTTTAGTATTCAATAGAGATGACTTTAATTGTTCACAAGATGATTAAGAAATTAACTCAGTGATGAAGATTTCATTTGTAAGAATAAGAAAATTTCTGGTAAAGAGAAAAAATTCACATATGGTAAATTATAAAGATTATATTTCATTCCTAATAAAAACATGATACTCATGATAGAAATGATACTCAGCCCTTTACAACATTGTGCTGAAGCAATAATAGTAACAAAATGTTTTTATTTAATTGCATGTTAAATAGATAAATTCAATTCAAAATGCAAAGTAGCAATAACTAGGAGACACCTGTATTGCTTAAGGCACATGGTAACTTTTAAAATACCATGTGCAGTCTTAAAGCAAAAAGTACTGTCAAAGTATAAATGGCAATATTTTTTACGATGTTGAGATAAACTACAGAATGTTGAAAAAGAAAAACACAGCAAGAATGCTTATTTGAGGTAAGAGGTAATACACCACAAGTTCAGCTTGAAAGAAACAACATTTTACAAAGTGACTCTATGAAGAATAATGTCCTATATTTTGGGGATGTCTATTCTTAAAAAAGCCTTTTCCTTTTTTTTTTTTCTTTTTGTTCTCATTTTTAATTATTTAATTCGTGATTGTTTTAAATCTTGTTCAACTTTACACTTTTCTTCCCTGCTTACAGTTCCCGAGGACAGTTGTTTTTTTTTCAATTACTTCTTTTCATAGAAGAGTAAACAGAGGTAATCCAGTCGTTCCATTTAAAAGTCCTTTCATGTTCAGAAAAACCTATTGCCTTATGAAAAGTACATTTCATGTCAAATTAACAACTGTGATTTCAGTTAATTTAATGTGATAATAACCAATGTGCCCCACTTGTATTTAGTCAAATTAGATGTTTGCTGAAAAGGTGATCACTAACTGGATTTGGTTATGAATCAAGGATCATTTTTTATTAATATTTATTGACTGCATATAATGGGCCTACCAAGCTGTTAAGCAACGAAAATTTAAAAATTAAACAGTAAAATAAAACCCTACCTCTTCTTTAAAAAGAATCACAATCTATTGGCAGAGTCTTGACATATGACTGAATACTTATCATACAATACAGAAAGAAAAGGGTTAATGGAAATACGAAAGTAGCAATCAAATCCTGGGTTAAAAAAAAAAAAACTAATTTACCCATAAACAAGTAAATAGTTTTGCTCACCCTATTTTCAAAACAAAGCAAAATAAAATGGAAAAAAATTCTTGGTGTTTACACATTCTTTCCACTATTTACATATACATTTACACCTTTGTTTATTTACACCTCTCTGAAAGTTGTCTAGACTGGCTGTCATTCCCAAATGTCTACTTAATGCAAACCAACGCCCACCCACTCACTCCACTCCACACTGGTGATCCACCAGGCCTTGTTCCAGTGTCCTTAGCCATGACACTCATCCTACTTCCCTTGAGTGACATCGGACATGCTTGTGGACTGGACGCACTACTTCCGGCTTCCCCTGTGTCACTTTTCTTCTGCCTGATCAGTTTCGCTTCTGTCTCCTCCATGTGAGCCTTCTCTACTAACCACTGGATGTGGGTATTCCTCAGAACTAGACCTCACATTGACATTCTCCTGGATAACCTCATTCAGCACCATACAATTTTCTGCTTTAAACTAATTTGATTTCTTATAAAATAACACATTTTTTAACTGAGTGAAGGCCTTAAATCTAAATATTCATTAAATAACAGGATATAGCGGAATTTCAGTCCTATAAGTATGTGGAATATGATTGTTGGTTGCCTTCCCAACACATAGCTGAAATATACACACCTTGAAAGGAAACAGCTGCACCTCTCATTAAACTCAATTGAGTTAATCTCCATGGCCAGAGTAATTTCTTCAGACTTGAACACATTATCATTTGCAGAGAACATCTGAAAAGAAGCCTGCTCATTATTCTAAAAGAAGCTCCTACTTAGAAGTAATCAAATTGGAGATTTGTACCTCTAAGGCTCCCTAAATCCATTAACTACCATGGTGGATGCTCACCTAAGAATTAAGCTTTGCAAACTTGGGGGAAAGCCACGAGAAACGCAGATAAATTAATGGCAAATCCTAAGTTTTGGACTTTTGGTAAAGTGAAAGTAATTTTTGTCTATGTGTACAAGCAGCCTCATAATTTCACTACCTTGTCCAACTTGACCCCACCAGCTGATAGCCATTTAGTGATGGCATTAGTGTTCCACCACCTAACCAGGTCTCTAGGCCCCATGTCTAACCATTGCTGCACTGGATACCCAGCTCTCAATGCATGAGTCTACAAAGATCCTTCACATTGAAACTATAACCTACCACATACTTTAAAATGGTCATCATGAGCAAGGCATCATCATCTTCCACTTTCCAGGTTCATTTTGGTACAATCAAAGGATGATTCACTATAACAGAAAGCCATAGAAAGCTAATGACTTCAGTGGGTAGCTGTTTCTCAATAGTGGTGAAGATCGCAGCCAAATAGTTCAAATCATTCTTTTTATCAAATCATTCCTTTTATATAAGCAAATGTTTATAGAAAACAATTACATTAATTGGGTTCCTTACTATGTCTTAAATCAGAGCAACAAAAAATAGAAGTCACCTGAAAATTTTCTAATTAACAGAACTATTAAGCTTTCATGGCCTGTAGATCTGTCTCCACCATGGGATAACTGGCAAAGATGCCGATTAGACTCACCATGCTGTCTGCTTAGAATAATTCTCCGTATGTATGACAGGGACAAATGAAGATATTTGTTCACTTCAAGATTCTTATTTTTTACACTCCATGTAGAATAATCATTTATATCTAATATACTCTGGGCATAATCAAATTATACTATACCATAACATATACGAATTTTGCTGTTACCTCTATATTGTGCTCCAGTAAATATCAAGTCATTCCAGTCTCTCAAGCAATATGCCTTGTTTCTCTTTTGTACAGGGACCATAGCACTAATTGCTATTTTGTTTATCAGAAGTTAATTTTTATCTCCAAGGCTAGGACCTTGATATTTGTAAACTTTATTATTTTAATACATGCAACGATTTGTGCACAGTTTGTCCCACAACAGTTAATGTGCAGAAAACTTGTTTCCCAATACAAAGGCATTAAAATTTGACAGGATCTTTAGGAGATGAGGCCTAATAGGAAGTGATGGGATTATCACTGCTAAGGAAGGGATTAATGATCTCTCACAGTGGATTAGTTCTTTTAAGACTGAATTTGTTCTCACAGAGTGAGTAGTCATTAAGGAAGTAATGTGGCTCCTCCCTATTCTTTCAGTCCTCTCTGGTCATGCAATCGCTTTCATACACAATGTTCCCCACTTTCACATATGCTCCTGCTATGGATGCTATCTGCCAAGTGTAACAAAGCCAGAAATCCCTCATGCGTGAACGAAGTTGGCCCATTCAACCTTGGATTTCATCCTGTAGAATAATTAGCTATATAAATTATATTTCTTTATAAATTACCCAGCCCCCAGTATTTCATTATGGAAATACAAAACGACTAATATTGTAGCCACAATCCTCGAAGGTTCCAAAGAAGACAGCAGCTTTCAAAATCACACCACACACACACAACTGACACACACACAATGGGGTTGACTACATGAAAGTCTCTATGCCATGATGATAGCCACTGTTCCAGTCATAGCCTGAATCCAAGAAGAAACTCTCAGAATATTATAAGCTACATTTCTTTAAGTCTCCAGTTTCTTCTATAACCTTCTTCAAAATATAACAACCTTCATCACGCCAACACTGTCATGACCAAAGGGCCTACGGAAAACTTTTCCAACATAATCTTATCTTCTGCCGTTTCATTTTTTCCTGCATTCTCCAAATTAAAAGGTTCAATAAATTCCTCAAGAACTTTAGAAGATTTTAAGTTATACAATTTCATGAATTCATGACTGTAGATTTATTTCTATAATGTCTTGTCCAAAGACAGGTGTGCTGGGCAATGGAGTAGGTTTCTAAGTAGCTGAAGAGAATGCCAGAGACTGTTTTTAAGGTAGATACATTTCTTTAAGGCTAACCAACATGCACTAACAAGGAAGCTCAATATCAATTGTAACTTACTATAGAAGGACATACTTCTCTGATAGCACTCTCTGAGAAAATCCTATGGGGGCGTGCATACAAAGTCAGAGTTCCACTTAAACAAAATCTCAAGGAAAGTGTGCAGCAGTCAACAGCATTTAAGCAAAGTTAAATGAGAGACACATACCAGGTCAAAAGTGTTACTCAGCAGGTGTAATGGCAGCCAGTTAGATAAATCACTCAGTACCAACTTTTGGCCATTGCAAAAAAAAGGTTTTGTAAGTTGAACTACACAACAGTGATATTACTAGCTCTCTTTGTTTCATGTATGACCAGCATTCCAAAGAGCTGGCTTACCCTATGGCAGGAAGACAGCTCCTACAGATAATACTAGCTTACCCAGTTTCCAACATCCTTCAGATGACACTCATCTGGATATGGTGGGCCTGGTTCAATTAAAATGCCCCCTTGACTTGACCAGAGTTTGAGAGTAAAAAAGAGATGTTTTAGAGACATGGTGACAAACATCTTTCTTTTTCTCTGTCACAGATAATATATCTGAAGAAAACAAAGAAAAAGAAAATTTCATCTAAAGCATTTATTCTAATTCTCTAGTTCCTAGGTCACTACATACAAGTTTCCAGCTCGCTTGCTAATATTATTTATTTGGAAATTACATTTTTATTTTTTGCAGTGAATCAAGCTAAGCACCAAGATCAGAGCTGTAAAAATGGAAGGTTTAGGAGAGGGGGCTGGAAGAGAGCTGGCTTAGGATGCCACCCAGTACTAATGAGTGAGTTCCCCATGAACTAGGCATTTTTGACTAGAGATCAAGTAAATTTGGATTTCAGTGTCTGGAAACCATTGTTATAAAGCAATTAGTTTGGACGCTACACAAACAAAAGAGCTGCAGAACAATTACAGAAATTCTAGCCATTCAAAACTATTGTGCTTTGAGCAGATAAATGAAAGATACCAGGGAGAGTGGGGTGGGGGCAGGGTCAAAATACGGCTTTTCCATCTGAATTCACTCCCATTTTATTTAAATAATAGTTCTCTTTGTGATTACTATTCTTCTGTTGCACAAGGCCTCTGTAACCTTAACTTATTAATATTCCCCAACATAAAGCATTATACCTAAAAATGGAAATGCGAGGAAATAAGCACACATTTGTTCTTTATCAAATTTGGGGAATGAGGTAGATTCCAGGAGAATTCTGAAACAGGTCAATTATTTTTATGATTTATTAACAAATTGTGTACTTTGTATATATAAATTTTTCCATGAAAGCAGTGTATTTGACCATAGAGGATAAGTAAATGAGAGATGAAAAGGGTTTTTTTTTTCTTTGATGAAGTAAGCTAGTAGCAGAGGAAATAACATGTTTTTCTTCATGAAGGTAATAGCAAGAAATGAAACAAGCAAGTAAACAAAAGAAAAAAATGGACAAAAATAAAACACAAGTATACACCCTGAGGAGCAAGAGACAGAAAAATAAAATCTATGTAGCCAAAAAATAACATTCCTGTGGGAGAATCTACAGTAGCCTAAAGAGGCTGATTGAGGAAGTGGCAGGAAAAACAGGGAAAGCTCTATCACACCAGTTATGAAAAGCGAAAAGCAACCCATGAAAAACAGGAAGAGTGCACTTGCTCTTCGGTTGATTATAATTTAAATCTAGTTTCCACATTTACAGGAAATTTTGATTTGAGGGGCTTGAGATGAAGTGCAAAAAACAAAGGCCCTTTTTCTTTCCTCCCAGAGCTTTAATTTCCCTTCAGAGAAACCAGAAACTACTTGACAGAGTCCCACCCAATGCTGTTTCTTTCTCCTACTTAGTACTCCTGGTGTTGACCCCAAAGCACTATATATACTGGGAAAGTGCCCTGCCACAGAGCGACCGACTCAGTCCCTGCAATTGCCTCATTGTGTGACAAATCCTAACGTGTCCATTCTTGATGTATTCTTCTCAATCTCCACTCTTGAGAGACCTATACTCTTCAGACTGGACAGAAAAGATAGAAAAAAAGATAGCACAGGGTAAGGAACACAGAGGGTGTGCCAATTGCAGGGTGGCAAAGGTGGGATTTGGGTTTCACACCTACCCTCCTCTTCCTTGTCATGGAAGTAATTGCATTTTGTTCACATGACTGATAGTTTTATCTGTAGAACTGACTGTCTAAGGGAGGCTCAAATAACTGTTTAAACATTATTTCTAAATGTTTCTTAGACAGTGTTTTAAAAAGGATTAATATTTGAATTATTATACCTAGCAGATAATCCACCCCCACCAGTGTATGTGGGTATCCTCCAATCAGTTTGTGTTCAATGAAACAAAAATCTAAGACAAGGCAAATTCTTCCAACTTGGCCATGAACTGAAACAATGTTCCATTCATACCCTGAGGCACCTGGCCTTAGACTGACAGTGGTACCATTTGGTTCCCTGGTTCTCAGGCTTTCAGACTTAAATTGAATCAACTGCCATATTTCCTACTTCTCAACATTGTCTGAGGTATGTGTGATATTTCTAGACCTTCATAATCACGGGATCTAAAGACTACTATCATAAATCTCCTTTTATGTATCCATATATCTTATTGGTTCTGGATTTTTTTTTTTGAGAACCTTGACTAATACTGCCTATATCCCCTCTGTAAGTACAGATCATTCTCTGTACTTGTCCATACTGTCTTAACGTCTACCCAGTAGCCAAATGCCACATGGAATTTAGGCTATATTGTGGTAGAGCTCAGACTCCATAGAAAGAATGTCAGGTAAAGATAAACCTTTTCCTTCAATCTAACTATCCTCTACTGCAGAGTCTAAGAGCTGAGTAACCACAACATCAGCACAGGACTGTGAGGACTCTACTGTGTTATATTAAATGCTGAGTAGCATAAAATACACATTGCATAGGATCCAGGCACTGAAAAGCTTACAAGGAAGTGAAGAAATAAGAAATATCATGAGGTAATTAATGAACTAGGCAATATCAGACACAGAGATAGCAAATGAAATATGTAAGAGAAGAAGAGTTTATATTTTGCAAAAATTAAAGAATATAGAGAAAGAGATTCTTCCCCAAGAGGGAAAAACTTACATGGCTTTGTTAACAAGATTAATATAATATAGGAGAAAATACTATCATATTAATAAAAATAAACTTAGAACACCGGTGTCATTGCTCATGACACAAGTTTTGGGTCACATTTAAATTAGTGATCTGCCAAAGTAAGGGAAACCTCATAAATTTTGTAAATGTTTATACCCTGGTAATAGTCCCTCTATTGCCAACACATCCACCTTATGATAAGATAATAAAGACAATTCTATAAGCAAAATGCATGTACAGGTTGTTGTTCCTTAGTTTAATCAATTGAAAAATTTTATCAAGAGACTAAAAAATCCATTGAAACCACCACGGATTCCACTAACTCTGGACAGAACTGGCTAAATTAATACATTAGGGAATACAGATATAATACAACAATAACTAGACATCCTATAATTGGTAGAACATTCATGGGTAACGAGCTTCATATTAGTTATTCAACAACTAGGTCCACTTTAGCCATTAGCAATAAACTCACTCAAAGACAGTAAGGGACAAGAGAATGAGAAGTCTGAAAGGTAAAGTCGATAAACAGTAAAATAAAAAAAATGTTGAGATATTAGGAAGATACAAACTCTAAATTCCAAAATTAAGCCATGAGGGAAAAAAGAAAGGAATAAGATTTTGAAATATAGTATTGTGAAGTAAAATCTCTTACAATATATAAGAAATTAAGTAGTTATTTTATTGAATGAAAGTAATATCTACATTATGTGCTTATCAAAGACATAATACTTTAAATTTCAAAACTGGTCGATGCCAGTCCATCCATGACTAAACTGTGAGCATAGCATTACCTTCTATCTTTCACAACTGTAATTATGTAAATCAAGTATTTTTTAAACTGGATAATAGACATCTCAGATGTATGAGTTTTGAAGTAAAAGACACATGTAAAATGAGCTTCTAAATACAGCAATGAAAATTAGCCTAAGCCTCTCCCATAGACAGGAATAGAACTAAGCTGAGGGCTGCTGAGACAATAGGATGTTTTGGGATAGGATAATGGAAAATGATAAGCTACACAGAGGAGAACCTTGAGCCATTTGAAGACACACCCTTCAAAATCATCCAAGTCTTTGACCTAATAATAGCCTGCATACATACAGGCAAGTCTCCATGAGTGGAGAGCAGCTACTGATGACTGAGCTACATGGAGGCCCATCCCGGGTCCTTCAGATATGGCAGATACTGAATTTCTGATTATCTCTAATGAGTGGTTGCATTGGCAGGCATTCGGTTAAAGCCCCAGAAAGACCACATACAAAGACATATCTCTTTGGTTCAAAATTAATGACTAATTTGGTTTGAGATTAATGAACTAAAAGGATCAATCCAAACCCAAACCTCAAGATAATAAACTTACGTCAGTAAGTACACAGGCTATGTATACACAGGTTAGGATAGGGCCAAAGACTTGGATTTGGAAGATGAAAAGGTTTATATTAAAGCAGAAAATAATAACATACTAATTACTAGAGACTAAAAAGGTAACTGGTAATGGGCAAAAGAGATATTATAATATGAGTACCAAGCTGCAATTAGACAGGAGAAATTGGTTCTAGCATTTTATAGCACAGCAGGGAGAGTATAGTTTTAAATAATCTGTCATATATTTTATTGAGAGCTATTAATATAACAGAGTTGCCATAATGCTCTAAATATGGAGCAACAATAAGAATATAGAAACATTATTACCTGGATTTGATCCCATAGCATGTACAATTATTATGTTAATCAGAAAGAAAAAGAATAAATTTAAAAAGTAAAAATTTTGAAGTGAAAAACCTGAATGTACTTCTGCAGTTGAGAGGTAGTAAAGAAACAGGGATATAATGAGTACAACCACACAGAGCAAAATTCTGCTATCATGGGAGACCATCTTCTTTGCCACAGTTTCAGAAAAAGTCAACCAGTCCCACCAGCATGGTGATTTCAGCTGTTATTAGTCAGCTTTTATATTCTGGGATCAAACACCCAAAATATGTATCTTAAAGAAGGAGAAATTGATTTGGCTAATGACTTCGGAGAGATAAGTCCACTGTTGTTGGTTCTCATGCAGGAGAGACTAACTCATGTTCCCAGGCAAAGTTTCTCAGTTCATGGTGACCACTAACTGGACCAGGGGAACAACAAAGTGAGGGAAGAAACAGGGATGATATATACCCATCTGAAAAACCCAGTGTCCTTAACTAATTCCTTAGGTGGCACTTAAGGCAATCAAGTTGATAACGCAGCTTAACTGTCACATTAGCTATGAGATGACCTGAGCCTAACACAGAGTTGAAGCCACCCAGATTTCTGACCTATGGAACTACAAGCTGTTTAGTAAGTGTTGTTTTAAGTACTCATCAGTAAGTTCATGGTAATTTGTTGTACAGAAATAGAAAACTAATAGGCAGATATACTTTGTGATGATCTTTAATTATATGTTAAATAATTAAGTATTTATAGATAACTTGAATAATGTTATTTGTGATGAAGACAAATGTGAATACTGGAAGTACCACAGCAATTCCACAGCTTCAAATAAAAAGTTTTATCTTTTTTAGAAAAAAAATCAATAGTTTTATCTTTTTTAGGAAAAAAAAGTGTTAAATGTCCTCAGTGAATAAAGAAAAATGCTTTGAGTCTTCTCAGAAGACACAAGGCACCTTTACTTTACATGACTTGTTTTAGAAACAAAATATAGTGCCTGACATAGAAGAGTCAGTTTCTGCACATTCAGTGAATGAACGCATGTTCAAGTTCATGTGTGTGGCAACATACATCCATTGCTGATTCTAGAACCAAAACAGCTAGATAAGACACATTTTATTTAGCACATAAGCAAGGTACTCAAAAGAGAGATCATCACTCAAGCAGAAAACAGCTTGCAAAACACTGAAAATTTTATTATTTATCTCAACCAATTCTAAAACCTTGTTCTTAAATTTGGTTAAGGTGTCTGAGAGCCCTTAAAATCTACTTTAATAATCCACACGAATAATGGCTATGAAAATAAAAATGGAAAATCAAATATTTTGTGTGTAAATGCAGCACAATCCATTGTAAATAAAAAAGAGAGCACATACTAACACTGCTTGGTTTTATAAGTGCGATATATACCTTCTGGGCCCAGTACTATTCAAGTGGGTTTTCTGTCACCATGATCCACACAATGCGAAGAATGTCTGAATATGTGCACAAGTTGCAAATCTAATTCCAATATGCAAGGTCAAGTAGCAGCACGGAAATAGAAACAGATTTGGAGAATGTGATCATATTTTCTATGAGCGCCTTGCCGATGAGATGAGCTACCTTTTCAGCAGACAGCTGGAAGCTTTATTGCACTCCCCCGCCCCCAACGCTCAGGTTAGGCCACATATAACAAAAACTTACTACACATCACATTCTATAACAAGTAGCAAACGAAGGCTGAGGGCACGGGAATGAATGGACCCCAAGTGCTTGTTTTGGACAGAAGAGATCACTAGGGCGCCCACTGAAATGAGACAGGTTTATTCCACTGCCTTTGGGAGAATTTCTGGCAGAGAGGAGCTATTCCTGAGAACGTAACTAACACACTTGGAATCTTGGCAGTTCACTAGCTTATCCCGGATGCTACCACCTGAGATGTTTCCCTTGTGCTGTAACCCAAATTGAAAATATGAACACAACTATGAAAACTGTTGTGACTGCTCATATGTCCCCACACTTCAGGTAAGAATCTAAAGCATCTCAAGTTAACATAAAAGCTTAGTCTTCCTTTCCTGCTACCTCACACATGCCTACTTTTACATCAGCCAATGGGAAATCGCAGGAGATTCATGGCTTCCAAAGCTTATGGAGGCCTGGGCTCCCTGTGACCCTGTGAATCTGGATTACTAATTAATAACCAGGTGCTGGATGTTTTACTAAAATATAAAGTGACTTGACTAAATGCAAGCCTTTGTAACATCTTTTAAATTAGTTATTCTGAAACACCCCTTTCTCTGAGGATAGCCTATTGGGGGGAAAAAAAAACCCACAACCCTTAGACAGGCCGTACATAATTCACACTAATTAAGCATGTAGTTTACGGGTTTGAACCCATGACATCAAGTCATAAATTATGGAATTTAAAAGTTGCATTAACTTCTAGTAACTAGAAACAAAGCAGAGGCCACTTAGCACGTGTTTAATTCAGCAAACACAAATTGAAATCTGTGGTCCCTTTAAATATTTAGCTGGTGGCTTGGCTTTTTAAGAGGCTCTTTGCTTAGCATATAAAGGGGGAAGTCAATTTAGAAACACCACCACAAGGCTTCATTTGGCTTGAAACCTAAGAATCAAACAGTAACTAACATACACAGTAATTTAATCTATGTGTCAACTTTCAACAAAGAGCTGTGCAGTATCCTAGGAATACAAAGACGAAAAGCACATGACTCTTTTGCTCTGTTAATTCCAGTCCAAAGAGATAGAAGCAGGAGGGCCCAGGGCACAGGCCTGTAACCCCAGCACTGTGAGCTCCAGAGGAAGGAGTATTACAGGTCTGACCTCTCCTTGGGCAATTGTCTCAAAATTTAATAAATAAATAAATAACGGCCTTGGGCTTGATCCTTAGCACTAAAGGCGAGAAAGAAAAGAAGGAAAGGAGGGAAGGAGGACAGGAAAAAGAAAAGAAAGAAATGAAGAAAGAAAGGAAAGAGGGAGGGAGAGAAAGAAGGGAAAGAGAGAAGAGGAAAGGCGGGAAGACAACAAAGTACACCAATACTTTCAGGATTTATGCTGGGTGCTCTGATGGATGACCAGGAGCAAAGACTTTCCAAGGAATGGAACATGCGAGCTGGAGACTGGAATGTAATTACACCTTTTGCAAGCAAAGGGAATTCAGTGAGCAAAAGCAGATGATGTGAAGCAGGAGGCTCTGTGGGAAGCACAGGAGGACTAAGGCAGCTGAGAACAACCGAATGTAATGAGAGTAAATGAGCAGATAGAGAAGGACCAGAAAGCCAAGGCCTCCCTCAGGATTTGGGAATTCTGCTACAGTCAAATAGGAAGTCACTGAAGAGCTTTAAACAGCTGAGGAATCATTTCTGAGGAAGAGTGTCATCACAGCAGCCAGGGGGAACTAGGAGTGGGGGACTACAGGAAAGAAGTATGAAACTGAAGACCAACTAGGAGATTTACTGAGATCACCCAGGGGAAAGGTGATGAGGGCTTGAACAACTATTACAGTAGTGAGAATAAAAGGAGGGGAAAAGTTTTTGATCACGTTTAGTAACTAACATTTTTTTTTTTTTTGAGACAGGGTCTCACTCTGCAGCCCAGGCTGGTTCTGAACTCACTATAGAGCCCAGGCTTGGGTTCGTGGCAATCCTCCTGTCTCAGCATCCAAGTGCTGAGACTACAGGCATGTGCCACCATGCCAGCCTTATGTGCTGCTGGGGAATTGAACTCAGGTACTTATCCAGCCCTAATAAATAACATTTCTAAGATAGTTTTTGATTAACTTTGATGTGTTCCAATAAATTCCTGAAAGTACAGTTTCTATTATAAGATCATTAAAAAATAGACCTTAAAAACACAAACTGTATTAATTTTATACACAATGCTTTATAACAATCTCAGAAAATTTTACTTTTTACATATCAACAAATTTAGCTCTAAATAAGAACTCAAACTCACACAACTTATCTTTTTTTGAGACAAATTCTCACTCTATCGTGATTCTGAACTCACTATGTACCCCAAGCTGTCCTTGAACTCCAGGCAATCCTCCTGCCTCAGCCTCCCAGGTTCTGGGATTACAGGTGTGTACCACCACACCTGGCTTATGTGGTGCTCAGAAATTGAACCCAGAGCCCTGTGCATGGAAGGCAGATGCTTTATCCAGTGAGCTATGTTTTGCTACATTAGAACCATCTGCTAGTGTGCAAAGAAAATAGTGAAGTTTCATCTATTTTCCTACTGTTAGCAGTCATGCTGCTGGTCCACTCCGACTTGTTTTACACGTATTAAGGCATTTCCTAATCATTCCACTTAATGGTCACTAATTCACAGAAGCAGGCAATATTGTGATTTAAAATATGGACACACAGAGTGATTATAAAACTTCTTCAAAGTAAGATAACTAATGAATAGAGTGCAGTGCTATGACTCAAGCCCATCATTCATAGAAGATAACTAACCTTCACTGAGTTCTCTCTCAGTACGAACAATATATTAGGCACTTTGCTTATATTATTTTACTCCTCACAAATCTTACAAAGGATATACTAGTATTCTCATCACTATTGCGATACAGAAAGCTTGTGTAAGTTTTTCCAGGTCATACGACTGGTGACAGGCACAGAGTTTCAGACACGGACTTGACCCACAGGGCCACATCCTTTCCGGCTACACTGCCCAGACCATACTACCTGTATGTACCAGAAGGAAGTTGACAACCCTGTAAACAAAATCCGGACATAATGTTGAATTATCCTCTTAGGCCTTTAGCTGAACCGTAGGCTCCTGTCCTCAATCAGCTGTGTCCAACCCACAAACTGCCATTTTTTTCTTGATTTTTTTTAGTATTATAATAAAAATATAAAAAGGAGGTTTTAGTGCAAACATAAGCCCACATTACCTTTACTATATATCCTATATATGGCCAAGAAAGTTCCTCTTCACTCAGAAAAAGGAGTGCTGAAAAATGGTGGGCTGAAGATCGGACACGCCTGTGAGCCAAAGCATCCTAAGCAGCATCTGGGCCTTTCTGGCATAAACTATAACCTGCCTTTTTCCCAAATAAAAGAGAATTTGTCCTACAGTAATTTTAATAAACTATTTGAAGACTCTCATACTCCTAGCTTGCTAATAAATGAAAAACTTGTGATCTATTGTCAACAGCTTCCATAATGATCGTTGTACATAATGTCATGTCACTGTGATCTTGCTCAGGCTACTTTTGGAAAGGCACTTGAAATTACAAAATAGAAATTTATTAGAATCAAACATTTTATAACAGATTGAACCAACATATAAAAAGATTCTAAAAATACAGATTTTAGGGGTTGGTACTATTGGAATTTTAAATCATCAGAACACCAAAACGGAAAATATTATCATCCTTGGTGCCTGAAAATTCAGCAACTTTTCCTGTTTTGAATTATAAGATAAACAAAATTCCAGTGTGCACAAGAAACATATATTTCCTTAGTTATTCTCTGCTCTGCAGCAGCTTCCCTGTGGCTAAGACTGATAAGTAAGTCACTTCTCATTGCATATATTTCTATTCACACATTTATTTTAAGAAACTTTTGCACACTCCACAAATCTCAGAGATAGACACTGGGATGAAATTTTATAGGCCTTGTGGATACAAGAACATTTTATGTATCTCTGTGTGGTGGAGTCCTACTGGGAAATGGAGATGGTCCTCCAGATGGGACCCTTCCCAAGCAGAGTCAGCTCCACATGTTCCTGCCCCATGAACCTCCAGTTTTCCCTGTTTATGTATCACTTTCTAGAAACTCAATGGCGAGAGGGAGCCATGACCACAACATCCCGAAAGGAAATGAACAATCTGAGAAAAGAGAGGCAGGTAAAGAAGAATGAATACTCTTCCGAGACCCACAACGATTGTCAAGGACGCAGTCAGCTGATTACATAGGACTAAAAACCTACTGAGTCTGTGTGTCTAATGTATGACATGTATATATCTTGCTTGTTAAAAAAAATGCGGTAAAACTGTAAAACAAAGTTTTTATAACTCCTTCCTATTGTACATTGTTTTCAACCTGAAATATGAACTATGGTGGTGGGGTTGGGGTGTACACTGTTTCATAGATTTCTGCCCGTGCACATTTCCGCTCCTCCCCATCCTACTTTCAGCTCTGTAAGTACCAGGAAAATCCTCCAAATCCAAAACCTAAGCTATTTCCCATGCAAAACAGAAACTCCCTGAGTGAGTATGAATGTTAGATGATTCCCATGACTACCTTGATGCACAGTAAATCCTTAGTACATGGTAGAACGAATAGGGTAAAGGAACAGGAAAAAGAATTATTATAGTTACACTTTTCTTTTAGATTCTAGGAGGTAAAAAGATGAAAGAATTTCAGATGGGAAGGATTTCTGGCTGATAATGATATGAGGCACTATATGTAATGCTTTCTAATTTGAAAAACAAAGGATTAAAATTTGGTCCCATTGTAAGATGAAAAACTAATGGAAAGACTGTAGACATTGACACAAAAAAATTATTTTTAATTAAATAAACTAGATTTCCCAAGCAATAATTACAAAACTGAAAATGAAAAAAATCAACAGCAATTACACAAAGTATTTTAAAATGTAAACACAGTAAGAAAAAAATTAAAGAAATTCAATATATTATGTGTTCACTTAAAGCTGAAAGCAATTATTAAAAAAAGAAAATATATAAAATGAAGATTTATTTCATAGGATGAGGCAAGAAACTCAAAGTTGTACTGAATATTTGTATGAGATATGGAAACAAATATTTTAAAAAGAGAAAGTTGGTAGGTCTTGATAACTTAGTAAACTGTCCTCCGAATCCAAGGTTACAGGTAGGAGAGAGATGAATCAACAATGATTACTATTTTAAAAAAAGGCAAATCTGGTAAGTGATGAGTTTTCAAAAAATGCTTCCCCCTGGAAATTTACTACCCTTTTAGAGTTCTTCTTTCTGACTCACCGGATATAGTGTTTAATACAGTCTGAGAGAGGCTACATGAGGAATACTATGAGTCGGCAGTTATTAACAGTTATTTTAAGAAAGGGAAGGTGATACTAGATTTTAAAATCTTGATGACTTTTAACATTTTATAATGCCTGCTATACTATATTTTCCTGAGAAAGTTACTGAGGTTTACCAAAAAGTCAGCTGCTTCATATCCAACGCACAGTTAAAAAAAAAATGTGGGGGCAAAAGTTTAGTTGTCTCAAGAATAAATAAAAGTGAAGTATTACCGCTACGGGGGTTTCACTGTGCTAAGTTTGGTCATAAGATTAATTTTTTCAGTGAAAATGTCTTTCTTAACAGTGCTGCATTCATTTGCCTTGTGAAATCAACCATGTTGAACCATAATCTCAAACTGTCTTTTTTTAGAACAGGTACTTTGCTTTATATAAATCCAAAATCTTGGTCATAAGAGTTTTGACAATTTTAATGAATAGATGCTGGCAAATGAGATACTTATCTAAACACCAAAGCCTTTTTGTTCAGAGTAGACATTGCTTGCATAATCTGTCCATTTTGGGGATACTGTATCTTGCTTGACATTTTAGCCATCAGACGAACACGACATTCAATGGATGTTAAAATGTACAGGGACATAGTTAGGATTAGAGCTCAGTGGTAGGGTGCTTCCCTAGATCCCTAGCATGCGAGAGGCTCTGGGTTCAATCTCAAGTACCACAATAAATAAAATTAAAAAAGCAAACAAACAAAAAAGACTGGTGAGTACAAGATCATCTAGTGCACTAAACCCAATACTATAGTACTACCCCATGTAGATATTAACTGGTTTAGTCTGTAATTTTCTGCCTTATGGTGGAATATAGCTTTTATCAAAGCCCATTTACCTAGTGCTATTTTGCTTTGGTTACTACTGCATAAACCTAGTGAGAGTTCTTAACAAAATTGGACTCATTTCCTATCTTCTTCCTGCATGTTATATGATTCCTGGAAGGATAGAACTTATAAAGAAAATGTGCAATTTATATTCTTATACCCTGGCATACACAAAGAGGCCCACAATCTATCCATATATAGAACACATCCACTTGCAAAAGAGCCTGTTGATTTGAAAATGTCAGTGAGAGGCTGCTCAACATCAGAGAAAGCCTATGTAAATGTCCTTTTATCAGTTCAAGTTCTAAAAATAATATAATCAATTTCAAAATAAAATTTATTGAAGTGCATAGTAAAGCTAATAAAGCCATTTCACTATATTTTCAATTCCATAAAAACTGTAAGTAGTAATTTCTTTGTTTTATAACAAAACATCTGTTAAATCAATGAAAGTAGGCTTTTTATTTTTTGAAATTGCTTTAGAATTCATTTTTAAACAAATGATGGAAAGTTAATGTTATTAGATTTTTCTGTTCTAACTTTCCTAAGCCCTTCAACAAATTTAAGTTAACATGTTATACATGAACATATAAAATAATTAACTTATTACGTGATGTAAGCTTTTCATATATACAGACTTAATATTAGGTTAGGATTTTACCTGACTAACGCTTATGCATGATATTTAAGCATATATTTAATGCCTATGCATCATGCTAAGAAGTGGAATAATCTTTTCTAGAGTAGAGACCACCTGTGTTATCCATCACAAAGCAGTTAGACTGTAAATTGAAAAGAAAGTCTGTTGGCTTTTACTCAGAAAGATTGCCAAAATTAGAACTGGCAGCAGATAAGGAAGGGCCAACTAATCTGGCCTGCCTCAGGAGGCACGGGGTTCTCAAAAGCTGAGGCTGACACCTAACATTCATTCATTCTAATGTAATTTCATAAGATCAGGAGGATTTCCCAGGTTTTTCAAAAATTCATTAAAATAAAATACAAAAGTATTCGAATGGAAAATTTTTACTAATTTACTCTTAGCAATACAAGTTGTGTTTTAACTAACTTAGTTAAAACTTTGCCTATTTGCTAGATTATGCATTGTGGATTAACAGGGAAAATAACTGGTGAACTATTTCCTAAACAGTGTTCAAACTGTAGAAAAACCTTAAGGACAGAAAGCAACTGTGAACTCTAGCACTTAGAATAATCATGTAGTGTCTCATCACATACAGAAGAAGAGGACCTTTATGTTAAGCATGCCATCTATTCACGTACCAATTCATTTGTTTATTTATGACACTCTGCTAGGTAATATGAAGGAGTGTCAAAGAAATAGCCAAAATGATGGAATATGAAGAAAGACGTTCAAAAGTTGCAGAATTTGATAATGCCTCCTCATGAGCTCTAACCTTTCACTTGGCAAGATTACTTGTGGGGAGGACCCTGCAAAAATGTTACTTTAAAATAAGAATACTAATAAATAAAAACTGTATTTTACTAAGGTTTGAGATAACCAGTATCCTTATGTTAACCTTTAATGAGTCTTAGATACTAATGTTAATGAATCAAAATACTAACACATAATGTGGCAACTATTCAGCAATACATAAAAAAATCTCTCGTTCTTAGAGTAGTAGCATCTTTCCCTGCAAAGAATTCACTTTATTTTTAAAGACACACACACACACAAAAAGGATGTTCATATCCCATGAAAATAGAACCAAAAAGAAAGTAAGAGAACCAAGCAGAAAGGCACACATCTGTAATCCCAGCACTCTGGTAGACTGAGGCAGGGGGATCATAATTTTGAGCTCAGACTGAATCTTCTTAAAACTAGTCTAACTAAAAAGTTGCCAATTGCATCTTTTTTTATTTTTTCAGCATTGTATTGATATGTATACGTGCAAAATTTAAGGTTTACAATGGAGTTGAACCTTTTATGCACATATGTATTTTGTCAAGGTGACAAGGGCTTTCCCACTCTCCTTTTGTCCCTCCCCCTACCTTCCAAGGCAATCATTATGTTGATGTTGGTGTTAAAATGTTAGTAGAGGCCTAAAAGTCACCTTAATGGTCTTGCTTGCCACTGGATGTTGGATATCTCAAAGCCCTTGTTTGGCTGGCTTAGAGATACTTAGCAAGACCTTGTCTTAAGGTTACAAAGAGGAGAAAGCCATGGAGCTCAGTGAGAAGACCCTAGGTTTAATTCCCAATGGGAGGCAGGGAGAGAGAGAGAGAGAGGGAGAGGGAGAGAGAGAGAGAGAGAGAGAGAGAGAGAGAGAGAGAGAGAGAGAGAGAAAGAGAGAGAACAGGAATAGCTATAGTTTCGTAAGATAACACAGAATTCAAGTCAAAACTATAAACACAACCAAAAAAGAAACGAGGCTATTTACAATAATTAACTAGTACTGAACAAAACAAAAGTTATTAGTTTATATGAACCCAATATTAGAGCATACCGATATATTAGACAAGTGCTATTAGATCTAAATAACAAGATAGACCCCAATGCAAGAATAACAGGAGAATGTGACATACATCTGACCTTCAGCAATGAGCAGACATTTAGAAAGGAGATCAACAAAGAAACATTAGAGTTAAAATACACTCCCAGCCAGGTGGACCCAGCACAGGCTAATAGAGCAGTCTACCCACTAGCTGCAGAATACACATGCTTCTCATCAGCACATGAAACTTTTCCCATGCCACATCATATGTTAGTCCACAAAGTAAGTCTTAACAAAATTTAGAAAAATTGAAACCAAGTGCCTTTTTTGACCACAATGTAATAAAACTAGAATAACTGAATGACTGCAAACGTATAGAAGTCAAACAATAATTCTGACTGACAAATGAGTCAATAAAAATTTTAAAGAAAATTTAAATTTTTCTTAGACAAATTAAAATGAAAACAGCATTCTAAAACCTATAGAATAGAAAAAAGTACTAAGAAAAATTTTACAGCAATAAATGCGAACATCAAAAGACCCAAAGTATACTACCAAAGAAATCTATCCCAAGAACTTTAATGCTAAGTTCCACCAAACATTTTTTAAAAGGTAATACAAAGCATTTTCAAAATATTCTCAAAAATTAGAAAGGAAAGAATTCTACAAAACATATTCTGCAATGCCAGCATCTTCATGATCCCAAAACTGAAGATTCAACAAATACAACAAGACAAAACAAAACTACAGCCAAATAGTTTCCAAATAGTGGAGATGTAAAAATCCTCAACAGAATTCTAGTAGACTGCATTCAAGAGCATTTATTAGATTGTATATTATTTTACCATTTTACCTTTCTAAAGTGGGTAAATTTCATTATTCAATGACAGAGTTTTTAATAAATACTTTTCTGAGGATGGAGTCAAATGTCAATGATGTAGGATCACGCTATCCGTGGCTCCACATGAACTCAGATGGAAGACTGAGATTTAGAATTTCCTCTACTGCTTAATTTAGGAAGGCAAAGAAGCAACTGGATCTGAATGGTGATTATAGGACCTTCAGAAAAGCAGTAAAGATTGCCAGCCAGGTGAGCAGATAATATACAAGGAAAGGGCCTTTACCCTGGCCAAGAAGGCAAAGTCTGAGGACACAGCAGATATGCATGCCCAGCCGCCTGTGGGTCACAAGTGGCAACTGCCATGGGATAACAGTACCCAGTAAGGCAGCTTAAAAGATGCAAGGCAACCTTATGTCTGTGCATGATAAACGAAAAGCACCCTTGGCCATCATATGTAGAAATGCCAAGTCATTCGGCTGTGGAAACTGGGAAAGTTCAGCCTGTGGCTATAAGGCCTCAGAGCTTACGAACTGTGGGTTGAAAACAATGCTGAAATTGCAATCAGCAGCTCTCTAGATAAGTTGGAACAGGTGATTTGGAAGTGCACTGTGCGCTCTCTCAGGAGATAGACTATTGACAATCCACACTCCAAGGAATTCAGGGATCCTGCTTCTTGGTGATGAGGAAGGGATAACAGCCAGCAGCAGAGGGAGGAAAAGACTGTGGTCCTCTTGGAAGATTTGAATTCAACAATAAGAGGTTGCAGAAAGCAGAGCTCTCACCCCTCACCCTCTACAGAACAAACAAGAGTAGAGCCTGACTGTGAGCTGCCCTGGGAGAGGTCTGTGTAAGTACTTTTAGACACATGGCCATGCTGCATTTACTCAACTCAACTTCACAGAAGCCGAAAGAGATACTGCAGTGGCACAACTTTGCAGACTGAGAAACAAGAAAAGACAGAATTAGTCACATTCTTGCTCTCAGTTGGCAAAGTTGAAGATCTTAGGTATAGGAAATCCCATTGAAATAACACAGAAAAAAATATTTTTGGACTTCAGGCTAACATCAATAGGTTTTTGTAGATATATTGAACTTGTATTTTTTTTCTGGTATTGATTTATGGGTTTTTAGCTTTCTTTTTCCTTTTTTTCTTTTCCTTCTTTCTGATTTTGTTATTTATTAGTTTTTGCATTTTTTCCCTTTATGCCATTTTTGAAAAGTATTTCTGTAGATTCTGGAAATATGTTCTCTCTAGTTCACACATAACTCAGTTTATTTTTTGTGTTTGCACTGTTTTAGCTAATACACCTTCTTCTGATCTGGGGTTGGAGCTCTGTCTTGCTTTTCTCTATCCTTACATACTCATGTTTTGTACCATACTTCCAAAGCTAACTCTCAGTCTCAGTCTTCTGTCTCCTTATCCCCACCTCTCTTTTTAACAGGACTGCTAAGTTTTAAAAACTCACAGCCACACAGTTTGGCCTGTTGGGAATCAATAATTTTATACTATTAGTTAGACATCGTTCATTAAAGTAAAATTGTTTTCTGTATTATCAACAATAATATAACTTTTAACAAATTCTTTTAAGGCATTACTAGTCAATCTGTGTAGATGCTTCCATTAGTAATGCAGGCCATGTTGCCAAAATTAAAACTGGAATTTTTGTATTAGCCAGTAACATGTTATGTCAATAGCTAATATGTATTAAGTTTCAACATTAATTCTGAAATCTGTGCCACTGTTAAACAGAGGATAGTAAATAAGTTATAGCAGAAACTTCTCAAATTTGGAAAAAAAATAATAACATTTAGCTACTGTAGGCATACCATCATCAAATAACCTGGAGCAGAAAAGAGCCTCTCCACAACATATCATAATCAAAATCTTAAGACACTCAACACAAGAATATTAAAAGCTGCAAGATAAAAACTGCAATTAACCTGACAAAAACTGAAAATAACAAAGATAAACCCATAGAAACACTGTGGGTTTCTTAGCAAAAACCTCAAAGGCTAGGAGATCATGAAGCAAAATCATTCAAGTGATAAAACAATTGCAAAGCCAGACTATCATACCAAGCATAATTACCCTTCAAAAAAAGGAAATGAACATTTTTAGTGATAAAAGAAACTTAAATGCATGACCACTAGACCAGCATTGCAGAAAATATTCTTTAAAATCTTAGACATAGATAATGAAACAAACAGCACAAAAAAAATTTCCAGAGAAAAGGAAACAATCAAGAGAGGAGAACAACCTGTCAATAGCATATATCAAATAATCAACACTGAAGCATCATGATGAAGACAGTATGTAGCAAACATTACCACTATAGTAATGCTCAAAGGTATTAGTCTTAACTCACCTATAAAAGACACATACTGGCAGATTGGATCAAAACACAAAAACCAACAATTTGTTACTTGCAAGAGATGCACTTTATCCATAAAGAAACACATAGGCTGAAAATAAAAGTATAGAAATAAATGCTTCAGGACTTTGGACCCAGAAAACAAGCAGAGGTAATTACACTATTCTCAGACGAATATTAGTTAAGGGAACAATCAAATAGGAACAAGTCATAATTATCAATATATACACACCCAACAACAGGCCACTCAATTTTGTAAAACAAAAACTACTGAAGATGATAGGACAAATAAACACTAATATAATTATAGTAGGGGACTTCAACATCCCATTATCAAAGATAGACAAGTCAACTAGACAAAATATTTTAAAATGAGTATTAGAGTTAACCCACTCTATGGAACAAATAGACTTATCTCTGGCTGTACAGAGTATTCCATCAAAAGTCAAAAGAAAATACTTTTTCTCAGCAGCATATGAGATATTATTGGAAGTAAACTGTATCACAGGCCATAGGCGTATTTAAATAAATACAAAGGAATTAGAATAATTCCTCTCATATTTTCAGGCCACTTTGGAATAAAACTAGAAATCAATAGCAAAAGAAAATGCAGAAACTACAAATACATGGAGATTAAACAATTTATTATTGAACAAACAGTGGATCGGAGAAGAAATGAGGGAAAACATTAAAAATGTCCTAGAATCAAAGAGAACAGAAGCACATCATACCAGAAAACATGGGCTACAGTGAAAGAAGTACAAGGTGAAAATCCATAGCAATGAACACATTAAGAAAGAAAAACTTAGCAATCTCAAACAACTTAATGATGCACTTCAAGGTCCTAGAGAAACAAGAATAAACAAAATCAAAAGGTAGTAAGAGAAATGAAATTATTTTTAAAAGAGAAGAAATTAATTAAAGTGAAATAAAAATATAGGTACAAAAATGAATTTAAGAGGTGTCTCTTTGAAAGAATAAATAAAATTGATAAATTTCTGGCTAACCTAACCAAAGAAGAAAAAAATGTATCAATGTAGTAAGAAAATAAAAAGGAGAAATTACAATAGATACTGTTAAAATTCAGAGAACTAGAAGAAATTATTTTTAAAATATATACTCCTGGGGCTGGAGGAATGGCTCAGTGGTTAAAGCGCTTGAGCAAGCGCTAAGCCAAGCATTAAGTACCCGAGTTTGATTCCCCAGCATGACATAAGCTGGGCATGGTGGCGCAAGCCTGTAATCCCAGCACTTGGGAGGCTGAGACAGGAGGATTGCCTTGAGTCCAAGGCCAGCCTGGGCTCTGAAGTGAATTCAGGACCAGCCTGGACCACAGAGCGTGACCCTGTCTCAAAAACAAACAAACAAACAAACAAACAAACAAACTACATATATATTCCAACAAATTGGAGTATTTGGAAGAAATGGACAAATTCCTAGATACATATAAAACAACAAAATTAAATTAAAAATACTGAAAATCTTGGAATAAACCAATAAAAAGTAAGTCAGTACAAAAGTCTCGACCTAAAAAGAAAAGTCCAGAACTGGACAGATTCAGTGCAGACTTTTATCAGTACTTCAGAGAATATCTATCACCAATACTTTTTAAGTTATTCCATAAAATTTAAAGAAAAGAAACAATGTGAAATTTGTTTCTTGAATCTTGAAGTACCCTGATACCAGAACCAAAGAAATGATTTGACAAGGAAAGGAAATTATAGGTCCATCTGGTTATTGAACACAGATGCACAACTCCTTAATAAGATACCAGTGAACAGAATTCAACAAGTCATTGAAATGATCATACAACATTATCTAGTTGGCTTCATACCAGGGATGCAAGAATTGTTCAACATACACAAATTAATTAATGTAATGCACACTATAAATAACAGCAAGGACAAGAATAACATGATAATCTCAGTAGGTGTAGAAAAACCCTTTGACATAAATCCAACATCCAGTCACAACAAGAAACCCTGAAGAAAACAGGCACAGAAGAACCTTATCTTAAGGTGACAGAATCCATTTACATCAAACCTACTGCATATATTACACTAAATGGAAGTAAGTGAATGCATTTTCTCTTATGTTAAAAAAAGGACAAAGCTATCCACTCTCACCACTCCTTTTCAAAATAATATTCATAACCCAGGCCACAGCAATCAGGTCAGAGAAGAAAATGAACAGAATATGCACTGTGAAGGAAGAAGTTATATTACCCTTACTCACAGATGACATGATTCTCCACACAGAAGACCCAAAAACTCCACAAAGAGACTCTTAGAACTAATTAACAAATTAAGCCAAATTTCAAGATACAAAATTAATACAATCAACAGCATTCCTCTACACTGACAATGAACTCACTGAAAAAGACCTTAAAAAATCTGATTCTCAACAGTTTCTCACAAAACTTACACCTACAAATAAACCTAACCAAAGAAGTGAAGGACCTCTACATTGAAAACTACATAATGCAGAAAAAAGAAATTGAAGAGGACTTTAGAAAATGGAAAGACATGCCTTGTTCCTGGATAGACAGAAATGACATTGTTAGAATGGCCATACTCCCAAAACTCGTATACATATTCAAGGCAATTCCTAGAAAAAATATCAACATTCTTCAAGGAACTAGAAAAAACAATACCAAAATTCACATCATATCAAAAGAGACCCAGAACAGCCAGAGCAAGCCTAAACAGCAAGACAAAAACAAGTGGCACCAAGACTCATCGCAAGTCTTGGAGACGTCAAGTTATATTTCAAAGCAATCATGATTTTTAAAAAATGATATAGTATTAGCACAAAAGGAAACAGGGCAACTAATGGAACAAAAATGAGGATGTAGAGATAACCTCAAGTACCCTGAGCCATCTGATCTTCAGCAAAGGCACCAAAATATCCACTGAAGAAAGGACTGCCTCTTCAATAACTGAATCTATTGGAGGATAATATAGGCAATACAGTACCTGATACAAAAGAAATAACACTCAGAATTAACCAATAGAATTGTTTTAGTTACTTTCTCATTACTAGGAAAGAATGCCCAACATTCACAAAGTAAGGGAAATAAGATTCACTTGGCTCACATTTTCAGAAGGTGTCAGCCCATTAATGGGCAGCTGGCAATAGTGGGAACACATGACAGAGGCCCAGATGTTCACAGCATGGTAGACAGGAAGCAAGGTGAATACGAAAGAGTGGAGCTAGCATCTATACTTCCAGGTCAAGCTCCAGGGATCCAAGTCAGGAAGGCCTATGGTTCTGCCCCTTCAGAGTTAAACCCTAGTTATACATTGCTCCCAGGTCATGCCCAAGAATGTGTCATATATGTCCATAATCTATAAGCTAACCCACCATACACCTGTAAGCCACCCCCCTGGGCCATGTCTTAATAAAATAGGGTTCCATAGGCATCCCATAACATCCAGATACATGAAGTTTTAGGAAGACATTCTAGATCCAACCATAACACAATACTGTAAAACACTTAAGCACAATCAGCAGAGAGAAAAGACAGGCAACAGAATGCAAAAAAAAAAAAAAAAAAAAAAAAAAAAAAAAAAAAAAAAAAAAAAAAAAAAAAAAAAAAAAAAAAAAAAAAAAAAAAAAAAAAAAAAAAAAAAAAAAAAAAAAAAAAAAAAAAAAAAAAAAAAAATTACCACCTACACTTTGGATATGGAGCTAATAAGTAGAGTACACAAAGAACTGAAAAAAAATAGATCCCTCAAAATCACAGACCCAATTAAAAATTGGGAAACTTAAATGAATAGACAGTTCTCAGAAAAAGAAGTACAAAGACCTTGCAAATGCAAGAAAAAAAATATTCAACAGCCTCAACCATTAAAGAAATGCAAATCCTATTGAAAAGTGGGCAAATGAAGAGACAGTTCACTCACGAAGAAGTACAAATGGCCAATAGATACATGAAAAGATGTTCAACATCTCTAGCCATAAGAGAAATGCAAATCAAAACAATGCTAAGATACCATCTCACACCAGAGAGAATGGCCTATATCAACAAGTCAAATAACAATCAGTTCTGGAGAGGCTGTGGGGAGAAAGGAAATCTCCTGCACTGCTGGTGGAAATGTAAATTCGCACAACCACTCTGGAAAGCAGTAGGGAGATTTCTCAAAAGACTGGAAATAAATATCCCCTTCAATCCAGCAAGACCCCCTCCTGGAAATATTGCCAAAACAACACATCACAGAGGTACACATATACCCATGTTCAGAGTAGCACAATTAACAATGACTAAAATATGGAAGTCACCAAAATACCCGTCGACAGACCAATGAACACACAAACTGTGGTATTTATACACAATGGAATACTATGCATCTATAAAGTCCAACCGCTTGTAGGCTTTTGCAGGCAAATGGAAGAACCTTGAGAACATCAAGCTTAGTGAAGTGAGTCAGAAGCAGAATGTGAAACATTGAATGGTCTCTCTGATATGAGAGATTCAGATCACAACTGTCTCATGGAACTTAAAGTGAAAAACAAAGTGAACCAAGGAGGTAGGGTGGGGAGGGAAAGAGGAGTGGGTAGGAGGAGGGACAAATGGAGAGCGGGAGAGTCCTTGTCACCTAGATAAGATACATATGTGCACAAAATGCTCAACTTCATTGTAAACCTTAAATTTTACACATATACGTATCAATAAAATGGGGGAAAAAAGAAATGCAAATCAAATCAACGTTGAGATACCATTTTACCCCACTGAGAATGGCATATACCAAAAACTCAAACAATTTATACTTGTAAGTTTGTGGGGGAAAAGGGAATCCTTTCACATTGCTAATAGGACTGTAAACTGGTACACCACTACGAAAAGTTTTATGGAGATTCTGTAAAAATCTAAAAACTGATGTTCCATTTGACCCAGCAGTATTACCTCTTCTGGATATCTTTCCAAAAGAGTTAAAAGCAGTACCTATCAAAGGTACATGTTTATGGCAGCACAACTAAAAATATCTAAATCATAGAAGATGTTGGAATATTCACCTACATGCAGACCAATGGAGTAGAAGTTGTGATATACAAACACAATGGAGTTCACCTCTGCCATAAAGATAGGTAGATTGAAGTCATTCATAGGTAAATGAATACAACTTGAGACCATTATGCTTAGTAAAGTGAATCAGACTCAGAAGATTAAATATCACATGGTTTCTCTAATATGAGAAACACAGAGTATAATTAAGTATTAGAATCAAATGGTTGACATGTGCAGAGTTGGGGATGAGGAGGGTGGGAAGACAAAAAATGGAAGGGAAAGGGAATGTGAAGTTAGCATGATATTTACGTAAATAAAATTCCCAAGTTTAATATAACCACTGTAGATAGTATATGCATACTAATTTTTTTTAAATGTGGGGGGAAAAAACAAATAGCACTTTGGAATTAAAGAAAGTGGAATTCAGACCTGCTAAGTAATTCATCCAAGGGTACAAAACCATCCAGGGTAGGAGCAGGAGAGGCGAGAAAGGAATATGAGAAGGCAAGAAACCATTCAAGTTAACACCTTGAAGGGAAGCGAAAGTACAGCCACTCTTGCACCCAAAACACAGTCTGGGAAAGGTGGCTGAATCTAAACTGTAGCTGAAAAACCTTTGAACTAGTGGAATAAAATAGAATACACATGTCTGTTCTCTGTCAATGCCTACTGATGTTTTGAACACATTCAAGTATTTGCTGTTTAAGAGAATGGGTTAAAGGGAAGGTAGGAGATTTAAACTGTCTCATGAACTATTAGAAAACTTCACAGAGTAAGAAATTGTGAGAAACTCTAAGACATAACTTTGGTAGATCCCAAGGAAAACTAAAATTAAACAAATAAATTCCTTGGTGAGTTAACACCTTCCTGTTTCTAGTTGCCAAAAGTTCAAATTTGAAGACTGATGCAAAGCCTTATCCTTCATCTTCTTTATCAAGGTCGTATTATTGTTCTTTGCATTTCAATGGATCAAATCACCTAACAGATTTTTGTAAATGGAAAAAGAAACAAAAATATTCAAAACTTAAGCTATGCAAATCTATTCTGTGTGACTCTTCTGAGAAAATGCTTAGTCCTCACATCTCATATATCCATAGAGCACAGGAATTTTCACCTCCAGGAAGGAAAATTCTATACATACTTCATTTCTCTGACTCCTAGCTTACTTCCTTCCAGACACTGACAAATTTGAGAGAAGAAACAGGGCATATGTACCCTTTTCACTTTTTCCTGTCCTAGTGACCTGTGCTCACTCTACTCACGCACGCATTGACCTCACCAAGAACACATTGTGAAGCTGCAAAAAAAGAGGTCTGCAGTTTGGAGGCAAGAGGGAAAGGTCAGTTCAGGGGTATTAATTCCAACTTCTCACTGATATATTTGACCTGTTGGTTTCAGAGTGATCCTTCCTGGACTTCTCAATTATCTTGGCAATCTGGGAGTGAGAGAGGGGAAATTATTGATCCTCCTACATCCCAGTAGCCCTCAAGTTCCAATTTTCCACTCCTCTCCTTTTTTTTCTCCGTCTGTTATTCTCAGCCTGATACATCTAAATCACTACATATATATATATCACTTTTTCCTTCATATCTGTTGAAATCTTCCATGATCTCCTCCCAAAAGAGTGACTCACCATTTTCAGTGTAAAGTCTGGTTTGAATGATGGCCAATGAAAAGATTACAAACTCTGGATTTTAGTACTATATGGTGTTACTCATCTCTGCATAGGCTGAACTCCATGGCTCCTTTCCACCACAGTATTCAGCATTGTGTGTTTTTTTCTCCATTTACTCAGTTTTAACTGGTACCTGTCTATGTGTTGTGTTGTTTGCTATGTTCCGGACGTGGGCAACAACAAAACAGATAAAGAACTTGACACCATTTGTGGAATAACTACCTTGGCCATAGTAATTTAATGCTAAAGAGAACTGCTCCATCTCCTGTATTTAAACTTTTAATACTAGGTTAACAGTCACTTCATTTCTTCGTTGAAGGAGCTCCACGTCCTGCCAGCTCAGCAGCAGCACTAGAACCTAACAGGAGAGTGCTGACAGGAGGCTTTGTTCACTGCTCGCCCACTGCTAGCTGTTCATCTGTCCCAGCAGCCTGGTCCTTCCAGGGCCTTAGCCTGATACCAGTCCATGGCCTAGGGGGTTGGGAAACCCTGGTCTAAGCTAGTACTTACAAAAGTAGTTCCTAGGAGGATGCCCAAAAGTTACAGACAGCAAAATCTCATGCTGAAATCTGACAGTGGCCAAGGGCTATCATGTACAACAAGGCTGTACTTACCCATTATCTAAACCCTGCGCTTGAGGCTCTGCCTCATTGGCAGAAGCTTGTTCATACTCTTCTGGAAAAGATAATTTCCAGGCTGGAAGAGCTTAAAATGTCATGGACAGAACTGAAGATGAATGACACTATTTGGTATATTTACTGTGTGGATATGTAGTGTCCATTTACAGTACTTAACCCATAGCTAACTTTATAAATAAGAATATCAAAAATACACTCCCAGCTAACAATGTAGCCATCTCTTATACTGATAAAGTTGTACTCAAATTTTTCCCATACCACGAGAAAAATCTAAAAAACTACTCTATCAATATCTCTGTAATGTTCATTTCTTTCTAACTTAAGGAAAATCACTTTGTAAATAAATGATAGCATAAACAGTGACTAATGTCGATAATAACCAGGATATATCATACGAAATCACAGAGAAATGGGGTGAGAGAAAAACAATATATTCAAGTGTATACAAAACAAGGCAAATATTAAAAAGATGTGTGGTCATCACAGTCCTAAATTCTGAAACTAGTCACAAAGCAAGAATTATTCAATTTCTTCTACTAAATTCCATTTGGCCTTTCTCCGTCCAAGCTCCTAAACTCATCTTCATTGGCAGAGGGCTTGCCTTGAGTTTCTGAGTTATCCATGCTCATCTTGCAAGCAGACACAGAAAGCATCTGTTCCAAAACTGACATTTCAAGAATATTTACATGGCATGTAGCTTTTTAAGAGAGAAATAGTGTGTTCCTACAACACAAAGGCAGGCATATGTATGTGGAAGTATTAAAAGACATCCAGAAATACTGTTAGATTACCAACACATGTTTTCTGTCTCCATTAACAAGTTGTACCATCTTATCATTTCATAAATAGGATCCATCATCACAAATACTTAATTCAGCCTTTCTTTCTTGGATCAGTGACATGAAGAGGCTTGCATGGTCTAGTGATAGTCTCGACTTTCCAATTTAATGTTATTGCTATTGAACCCCTTCCTAAAAGCAATTGCATTGATTTCTTCCTTAATTATTAAGATTTCCAAGCCAATAAAGCTCAAAATTTTTTTAAACAATATTTTAAACGTGATCAATGATGCTGATCACTTTGATTAAATATAGTTTCAAAAAATTACCATCATGCCTCATTTGTTTCTCAGACCTCACAGAATACCATATAAGACTCCAGACTAGCCAGTCATAGATGCTATGACCTATTCAACATGATAATTGAGCCCTTACTTGATCACACCACCATTCTACCATGCTAGCCATTTCTAGGTGACTGTGCATATGATTACATTAGTGAACGCATGAGTAGGAGCCCATTTAGTCTTTATTATTTCAGCAAAATTATGCAGAGAAGCAAAGGGGTGAATGAAACACAAATTGATCATGGTAATAAAAACATTCTACTCAGAAAACAACAAGTTCATACATAAAGTAAATGTCTATTTCAGAAAAAACTAGATATTTAACTGGACATACTACCTAGATATTTAGCCACTGGGGAAACAGTGTCACAGTAGAAGCTCAGGATTGTGCTGGGCTGTGAGCAAGCTGATCACTCATGATTGATAGCAGCAAGATGAGGTTTGATGAGAGAAATCCCACATTGCTAAATACCTGCACTGCCTACATCCCTAATACAATGACTACAGTTTTACACACAGCATTGAGTAGGCAGTGGGATAACCTGAAATAAAGGCTGACATCTTCAAATAGCTCTTCTTGTTCAACTGATTATTCACAAACATCCACATCATAGATTACTATGACCATAAGACACAAAAACCCTCACTCAGCCATTCTTAGTGGCTCTTTATTGTTTACCTCTTCTAGGGACTTAACAGTCAATGATCCTTCCATTTTACTTCTTCTAAATCCTTGATGATTTGACCAGATTTTCAACTACTACCATTAACACAATACAGATCTCTCCTTTATCATCTCTTTCTCCAAAGTGAAAACCCAGATATATGTTTGAACTTCTGCCTCTTTAGGAGGACTTTCTTTTACCCACTATGCTCTAGGGCCATCTCTAAATACACTGAATTGTATACCACATTTAATGTATTATTTACTCTCCTTGATGTCATAAGATTAAAGAAAAAGTGGTAGTGCTACAAAAAGACGTTATTTGAATCAGAGTAACCTGCTAACTTCAGACATGCTGAAATTTCACACCACTGATTACACCATGCATCTATTCAGTCCTGAATTTATATCTTGATGAACTCTATAATACTCAGTTCACAAGTAGATAGTTCCAATTTCTCTAAGCCCTGGTATTCTTCACTAAATATTTCCAGTGGAGTTTCCCCACAGCTCATCCCTATCTGCCCCAGTTATTTCAAGCACCACTGAATCTTCTGGGTCATAAGTGAAGAGGTAGATACTTTAATGATTTGCATTAGCTGTAAAGTTTTTCTTTAAGTTCATCAAGACTAGAGGCCTTAATGATTATTCAGGAACTGAACTGAAGCAACACAATCTAAATTAACACAGTGTGGCACATACTGACATGGAGTACAAGAGTTGGCAGTTGTGTCACCATCATACTGACAATGCAAGTCCTCATGTTCAGGGTGTGTTTTACTTCAGAAATTCAAACAATACTGTTTTCTGTTAGCGGAAAAAACCAGAAAAATCTCTGGCCTCAGGAAACACTAAGTTCCATTCCTGTGAGTACAAACAGAGCGTGAAATCTCACACTTGCAGCTTCTTTTGCAAAGTCACGAAACTGATAACATTGCAAATGGCATAGAGAACAAAATGGTGTGGTTTACTCCTGGTTCTGACGACACTCTCTAATACGCAGTTAGGTATTAAATCACCTTACAGCTTCAAACATTTGTTTCCCGACATTAAGTTACAAATAACAATCATGGAAATAAAAATGAAGAATTTGTGAGGAGTTCATTACACCTTTTAGTTAAAAGTACTTAAGTTTTCAGGTACATTCAAGTTTCATCAAATTTCAGCGAGTGAATACTTCAATAGCTGAAACCTATTATTCTGCATCTTCTATGACTCCAGGAAAACTGGTTAAAGATGACAGCATTAATGACCCAATTAAGCACTACAATGGCATTGTATTTTTTTTCCACTGTACAGTTATAATTCTCCAGAGCATTATCTTTATCTTAAACATCTGGAGTTAATGGCCTTGGCCTTTCTCATGAAAGTTAAATATTATCAATACTCTACAGTTGTGAAATAAATGATTGGATCTGTGTCTTAGCACATGCTTTTGATGCAAAGAGAATATAGGTCATCTTGGTTTATCACTAGGTAAACTTCCAAAAACATACTGTCTTATAATTACATCAGTGACATGGGATGAAGCACCCATTATGTCCAAGTGGTTTTCAGAATAATTTCACAATTAGAAGAAACTTTCTGAGAAGTGACACTGAAATATGGTATCTTTATTTATATATTACAGAACTGCAGGGAATTTTTCCCAGGACACCTGCTGCAGGGGTTATTTTCATCCCAACCTATTACCTTAGTGATTATATAGTAATGAATATTGATCAGCTTACTAAGCACAGAAAGAATTCCCTAAGTTAAATCATTCTGAATGGCTGAATCATATATGGGGTGGAATATTAATCACAATTTGACCTTCTACAATAGGGTTGTTTATAGACTTACAGCCACCTTTCAAATATGCATATAAAATAACTCATTCTTAAATTGTCTCATATCAATGAAGTATGAGCTATGTGTTTCTGCAGAGCAGGAAATTTTTTAAAGAATTCATAATATATTATAGAGCTACAGTATCTATCTGTACGAATAAGAAGGCAAAGCCACAAATGGCTTAGTCATGAAGATAAATGCTATAATAATATATTTCATATAGATTTATGAACATAACATTCTTTTGTATTCTTATTTCCTTAAAATTCACTGCGATGAAAAACTTTTTATTTACATACCAAATTAATAAAATAAGCTGATCACTGCCCATAAGAGGAAAGCATGTTAATGAAGTAACACTAAAATAAGAAGAAAGTATCTCCCAAATCACTCCTAATCTTCTGTCTTCCTATGTGTAAAACGTTGTGAATTAACACACACAGAAGTCGCTCATTTTTGAGCTGCTGTCTGTGTCTCTGAAAAACTGAAAGCAATGAGGCTAGATTTTAAAAACCTAATTTGTTTTAATTTTTCTATAGGCTACTTAAAATAGATTGAGTATTCAAAATGTAAAGCCCGTTTTTTCCTCGAAAATTGTGTTAATAAATATATCAAAAGAAGTCCTCAGGTAGTTTCCTCAAATAACCCTATGCTATATAGTTAAAGGATTTGATCTTAGGAAATAAGAATTGCTTAAATATGATTTGCAACATTTATTACTAAATAAACATGAATTCAAAAGCAGTGATTTCTGATATTGCACCTCAGTTTGAATTCCATCAAAGGTCTTCTACCCATCAAAACTCACATTTTTGTTTTAATCTAATGTCTAAGGCAGATAACTTTTCCTTAAGACCTACACATTTAAGATAATATTGGAACAGTATCCTAAAACTGATTTCAATTATTTCGGACATGAGGCCATCATAAATTAATATCTCATTAAAAAGCCTTTAAGAGTATTTAGTAACTCAGTTTTTTTGGGAGGGAGGGGGTCCTAAAACCGAATTCTCTGATATTTGAATCTATTCTTTATTTTACAGTGAATAACATTTCAGCAAGGACTGAAACGTGATAGCAACTAAAACTTCATATATATGTTTACTAAGAAATCCTATTATACAGAAAACCATTTTAAGCATTATTTAAATGAATGGTCAGAATGTTCATTTTCAAAAGGAAGATATTTCCATTTGATTGGATTAAATCAGTGCTTACTTAAAGTGATCTATGCTTTACTTTTACCTCTTACACTTATGAAATATTTTCTAAAGAGTATTGTAAGTTGATCACAAAAAGTAACTTCACCTCAGTAAATTTGTTTTTATAGTCTAATAAATAAGTTGCTCATGATCCCTGAAGAGTGAGATTACTTTAATTCTTTTTGAAAATATTTTTAAATTGTAGATAAATATGTAGACAGAGTTAAAGAATTAATGAAATTAATCATCCAAGACAAATGCTGAATGCCTTCTAAAATAATTTCCCTAATCTGAACTTATTTTCTTTCACTTATCTATTTCTAAAAACAAAATAGCTGTCCAAAATGAATTAAAGAGTTTAGAAAGAAATCCTAACTCTGATCAAGCAATTACTCATAATAGCCATTGTATCTCTGTGTTACGCTGCTTCATTTGATCTTCACGGGAAAGTTTAATGACAGGAATCATCAATCTGACTTCCAGGAAATGGAAAAGAGCTTCAGGAAGTTTAGTTAACTTACATAGATCCACAGTCGATAATGAAAAATACATTTCTATCCTTTTCAGAAACACTTATTCTCAGTGTATCGTATTGTCTCATAACTTACTTAGCTGGGTTATAGTTATTGGAGAATGTGCAGTAGTATCAAAGTATCAGTTACAACTGAACATTTTACAGCTTATTATAATAAATGTAATCCTTCTAACATCATTTAATTGAATGGTTCCTACTAATTTTGTATTAGACATGCTTGGGAAAATAAATAAAATAGTAGGCAAGGGGTCTCCACTCTTAAATATACAGTTTAAATTGACAAAAAATACATACAATACAAACGCAAAATAATTACAAGCTGCAATAAGTTCTTAGAGATGAACAACAGGTAAAAGGTCAGGCTCCTAATAACACCAGGGTATCAACACTACGGGCTGATGGGAAACTCAAGGAAGCTGGACGTAACTCAGACTCAGCAAAGACAATGGATAAGGGTCATCTGAAAGCCAACGAGAAGAAATGGAAAATGATCGGTTGTTCGGGATTAAAAAAAAAAAAATCCAGAAAAACCTGTCTGAACAAAATCTGAAAGAGACTGGGATCATAAACCCCCCAAAAAAGTAAGCAGAGACAAAGGCATGTGCTGTTAAGGAAGAAACCTCAGCCCTAGTGACACACAGAGGTTCTGGTGAGGTAACCAAGCATACACTAGAGAGGTTGGATCCAATGTGGGTACTCAGAGGAGGAGGAGTACATATTGCAGAAAACAAAAAGCCTGAGTGCTGGTTGTCAATGCGACATCCACGAAATGAGTCATTTCAGAACTCTTTAAGTAAGACCAGGGTCTGCCTAGGCATGCTTGTACCAGCCTATAATCCCAGCAGCCTGGGAGGCTGAGGCAGGAGGATCATAAACTCAAGCCCCGTCTAGACAACTTAGTGACTTAGTGAGGCCCTGTCTCTAAATGTTTTTTTTTCTTTTTCTTTTCTTTTCTTTTCTTTTTCTTTTTTTCTTCAAAAAAAGGGGATATGGAGTGCTGTGGTCTGGATCTAGAGTCTCCCTTCAAAGCCTCATGTGTTTGGATGTGATAGGGCCGGACTGGAAGGGCGGATGCTTTGGGTGTGACCTACAGGGGTTCTGTCCACTTGCTGAGATTGAAGGGTTTCCCAGGGCTCAGCTATTATGTGTGTCATTGACACATAGGCCACGAAGTGGGGCAAGGGCATCCACCCTGGTGTGAGGGGCCCAACTGGCAGTCTGAGCTAAGTACAAGAAGGAAGAAGAAACACTGTGCGGCTTCCTCTGGGAAAGCTTCTTCTCTTGGCTCCTGCCTCATCTGGCTTTCTGTGTGCGATATCATGTGCAGCTCTCAGCCTCTGCCATTTGCTTCCACCACTGCTGGATGCCCATGAATGGACTGTGTGAGATTATTCTTTAAACTGTGCTAAAGTTGTAGATGTCAAGTATTTTGTCCCAGCAATGAATAAGTAACTAAGAGAGACATAGCTCGAAATCAGCCTTAGTTTTTATTATGTTGCTACCACAAAATACCTGATAAGGAAGGGGTCATTAATAACTAACAAAAGTTCATTTGACTTATGCTTCTAGAGACTAAGAAGTCCAAAAGCACAGTACCAGTATTTTCCAAACGATGGTGAAGGGTATCTCAAATATTGAGAAGGACATCGCATCAAGAGGAAGAAGGAGCATATTCATTTCTAAAGCTATCAAGTCAGTAATTACTTCACTTTTATGACCTCAGCTAATCCTAATTCACTCTCAAAGGCACCAAATCTAAATATCATTAATGTATGAATTTGAAGATAAAGTTTCCTAAACACAAACTTTTGGGGAACACAGTTAAGCAATTATCAAACACATTACTGAATTTTTAATTGAGACTATAAAAATTTTCCAGTAACCACCTAAGCCCGCATCACAATCATGTTCCACCTTTAAAAGTTCTGATTAAAATTAGAGAGGTCCTAGCACTGAAATTTTTAATTAAACGATTTTATTTAGAAGTAACAGATTTACATACAGTTGTGAGAAATAAGATCCTGTGTATGCTTTACACAGGTTTTCCTAATGATAATATTCTGCAAAATATTTTCTATATCTTTTTTCTACAAGTAATATGATTTTACATTTTAAAAACAAATTTTGAATAAGTGTTTATATATGTGTAAGACAAGTTAAGATATTTTGGCCTATCAATGTACAATTGCTCTAGCATCAATAGTTGATTTCATTCACTAAATTGCTCTTTCCCTTTGGCAAAAATCACATGAACATATTTGAGAAGTGCTATTTCCTGGGTGTCTGCTCTTACACTGATTTAAGTCTCTTGTTTTTATTGATACTACACATACTTGACTATTGTGTCTACAACACAGATCTTAAAATTGAATGACTTATACCTATTTTATTCTCCTTTTAAAAAGCAGTTTCATTTCTTTCACCTTTTCATGTAAATTTTAGAACAATTATGTCTATACAAATTCATAAATATCTTATTGGAATCTTATTATAAGTTCCTTTAAATCTACGTACCAATTTGAGTAGGATAAATTTCTTCTAATCCATGAACATGGTACACCATTCCACTTATATAGATCACTTATGATTTCTATTGTCAACATTTGTCTTTTCTTCATATAAATATTACTCATGTTTTGTTAGATTTACACCTTGATATTTTGTTTAAGCAATAATGTTGTACTTTTAATTTGAGAAATATATTCATTGCAATTAAAAATACAACTGAGTTTTGTTGATCTGTCTTACAATTTTGCTGAATCTAGAAATCAATTCTAAAAATTTGTACAGATTCCTTTCAATTTTCTATTAAAAATTTGTGTCATCTAAAACTTTAGTCAGTTTTATTTATATCTTATATATTTTGCCACCTTTTATTTTCTTTTGTTGCTTTATTATACTGAGTGGATAGCCCAGCAACATGATCTTCCTGAAATTTTAATAATGTGCTGAGAAAAATATCCTGGCCCAATTGTAAGCATAAAGCCTCATAATCATTCAGCCAATTAGCTAGAGGTTTTTTTGTATATACATTTTACCAACTTGAAGAACTTCTACCTTACTGCTATATTTCTCAGTTATCAGAATCAAATGTTCAAATACTCTATTTGTGTTGTATTTTTCAAATATTCTTCATAAATTTAAAAGATCATTATGATTCATTTTTTTAGCCTATGATTTTGGTATAGCTCTATAATGTGTCATGTACAGAGAATGGGTTTTTGGAAGGTGATTGGATCATAGTGAATTAACCCATTGAATGAGTCCTGTGAAAACTATGAGCCAAATTAAACCCTTCTTTGAGTAGTTGGTGTCAGATACTTTATTCCAGCAACAGAAGAGTGACTGAAACATTTGTTAATATGACTGACTAGATTTTGAATATTGAACTAGCCTTACATGTTTGAAATGAATCCCTGTTGATCAAGACTCAAATTTTTCTGTACTATATTACTGTATTTATTTAATAAAAATCAAGATGGCACATAGGTAAATTTAGGAGTTTTAAAAATTCTTTAACAGTAATAGATCTATTAGAGTTTTATTATCACTTAACTCTAGATATAAAGTCATCATAATCACACTGTTTTAATCTAATCTAATAAGTAGAATGAATAAACCAATGTGGTTTTTAATTAACTATTAGCAACCCATCGTTATTTAATTTTCCAGCCATTTTGTAAAAATTATTAGAAAAAAAATGTTGAACCCTGTAGTCTAAACTCATGATTTTTTAGGCTCCAATGCCACAGACAAACCTCTGAAAAATATATAACTTGTACAATCAATGCCTAAAACAGAATGAATGCTTAAATTTAAAAAATATTTATCACAGTAAAAGATACATTATCATTAATCCCCCCCCCAAGAGTTCCTCCTCACTTACTAAACACATATTTAATTGGTTTTGTCATTTTTCTGAAACAGTTATTGAAGTCCTGCTCTGTAAATGTCTTCAGGAACTGTAATCATAAACTTGGTGAACGCTGCTGCCGAGTTTTGCCAAATGACACGGCAGACCTGCAAAAATACCATGTCCTCATTTATCATATTCACTGGATCTGGCACAATGTGACTTCTGGTTCTTCCCCAGAATCAAAATCACCCTGATAGGTAAGATTCAGGACATTCGGACAGTTATAAAAACAAAACTAAGACAATAAAGAGGACTTCCAGGACTGTTACAGAAAATGGTAAGAACAATACAATGAAAGAGGGTATTTTGGGAGATTAATGGCAATGTATCTTTTATGGTTAATTTTTAAAATTTCAACATCGTCTATTATTTATCACATCTGGTTTATCAGAGTCTCATTTATCAAAATTGGCACAAAATGTTGAGGCTTGTAAAGGGTACAAACTAGAATAAAAAAAGTCACTCAAAAGCTGCAGATGTCAGCGGGTAATAATATACTTACGTTTTCCTCCAAGAATAATGTCCTTGTCCTGAAAAAAACTGCCTAATAGGCTTCTCAATACTCAAAGTAAAAGCAATTACCTGCCCATTTTTTCTAGGGAAAAATTAGAACAAGGAACCATTTAAAAGAGTAATGTAAATTACACTGGATCAAAGCTTCCAGTCCGGAATCTTCTGATTCTACTGCTTTTAATGGGGAAAGCGACAACATTCCATTAGGCATTTGGGTAAATTCTTTTCTCTTTGGACCTTGGAATTGTTAAGTGTTCCATTCCAGGAAAGAGAGATAGCTGAAGAGTGGAAGGTTTCCTCCTGAACTGCCTGCAGTCTGACGGTCACTAAGGCTGCGAATCTGTGTGTGCCTGTGTAAGGATAATTTGGGGAATAGTTTCCAAAGTTACCTGATGGTTAGCATCTTTGGATAATTAAAGAAAGGTTCTATTTCACAACTAAGTGGTGAAGAAGATATCTTTGCCAGCCTTGTAGCACCGCCAGGCAGGGCAAACAACGATGGGGTAGGATTACGGAGCCAAAGAGGCAATGGGAAAGCCTGGTCTCAGTACACAGCAGATAGAGAACTTTTCAGAAATAAGTAAGGGACAATGACCACAATCCATGGCCTCAAGATCCCAGGGTTCATCCTGGGACAGAACCAGCTTATACACATCTGTAGCAAGCATGTATATAGTTAGCACTGGGGACTCATCCTACCGGACACCAAAAGGTATTGGTTCTCATACTTGACAGAGCATTAAAATCTCCTGAGTACCTGCTAACTGGCAGGTCCGGACATTCCAGTCCTAAGAACCTGATTTATATTTTGCATTTTAAGTAAGAGGTCAGGTGATGCTGACACAAGCAACCAAGAGGATACTTTAAGAAACACTGCTTAAAACGCAAAATATTTTCATAGGTTATTAGCAGAAGACAAATGACTTGCAGAAAAAGAATTGATTCATTTCTTACATAGAAATAAATAAAATATTTTAGCTCTTTATGTCTTTAGCTAAGAATTACCAGAGCATTGATGCTTCTGAGCCTGATTTTGGAGTAATTAAATCAAATATGAGCATTAGAAGCAATTATCTTAACAAATTCTTCTTAAATGTCAATACAATATGTACCTGTTTTATATTTTCAAGACAATTTTATTTTATTCATTCATCCAGCAATGGTGTTGAATGCCTACTATGCACAAGGAGTGAAGCATTATTAAGAACACAAAACCAATTTGCATGAAAAACTAGCTCAGGTCCTCTAAATTCAATCAATTTTTAGAATTAGTGAACTAAACGTATCTATTGAGTATTCTGGCTAATGAAAAATGTCTTATTTCAGAAAATTTAAAAATAAAAATAAATATTTTCCTTAAAAGTGATTAATCACATAACTCAATTGTTTCAAGTGATGACATTTCTATAAATATTTCCCATTTATTATTTTATTGTGTTCCTTAATTGCTTATAGATTTTTTTAAATTTTCAAGTGCTTCTTTGTTTTATAATTTAATAACACTGCATAGTGCTTAAAAATTAAACATCGTGTGTTGGTTTATATTTACTTAACTAAGCCAAATTATTTTTTCAAGTGGATGTAAAAGGTTGGATGAGTATAATCCTTGTTATCCTTGTAGAATGAATACCTTTTATCCTCTGTTAGGATACATGAGTGGTCAGAGAAATAAGTACTAGTTTTTAAAAATTCGCTTCCAAAATGTCAACATAATAGAAGCACTTTAGACAACTATGAGTACATTTCTAATTCAAGAAGTATAAGTGTTTCCAGGAACAATTAGTTTTTCATCTTAGAGTTCACTATTACAATCAATATTACAAAAACATTTCTGAAATATGCTTCTCTGTTTTGAGTTCAAGCAAGACATTCTTTTATGAGCTTTTGTAGGAGTTGTTGAGTTTGTGATATGAATACTAAACCAACATTTAAAAGGAACATTTTACTAAACTTTTTAAATGATTCACAAAATTGCGTAACACATGCTCTAAGGATTTATTTCTTTGCACTTCAGTTAATTGCTCTAGAAGTTGCCAAAGCAAGTCACCAGGATCACCAATCAGATCACAGAAGCAAGGTTGAACTGTCAGAGAGAAGGGGTCAGAATAAAGCTGCAGTTTGGTATCTGTCCAATCATGAAAGAGATCAATAAAAATATAACAGTTCATTCAGTAAAACTTGTCAAAAAAAGACAAAAATGCATGTTTAGAATCTGCAGAAAGCTACCAACACTGGAGACCAGGGTTAGAGCCTGAGAACCAGTCCCTCACCAGAACAATGAGCGCTGCTGACGTCAACCTCCAGAGACTTTTCTAAACAATATTTACTTTCTGAATAGTTTTTCATTCAAAGTGTTACATTACTAAAACGATTATCAAAATGCTTAGTCTTTTACTTTCAATTTCTGATTTTTGTGTTTAACTTGGTTCAATAAGCTCAATAAAAAACACAGAAATATAAGAATAACAGATATATGCTATTTACAAACAATTTTGCTGTCACTGAATCTACTTTGTTATATTTAACGGCTGACAGGTATATCAAATGAGAAATCATGCTTTCTATCGGATTGCTTAGAACCAACAGTTTTATCAAATTCTAACTACAAGACAGCACATCAACTGAGTATGAGTGCTGTGTTCATTGTTGCATTCCATTTATATTGAACATCCTTGCTGGATTTTGATTGTACTCAAGCAGTAAAAAATTGATGGGTCGAATACAGGAATAAAATCATATGGTTTACTATTGATAAAACTCATACCACACATAAAAATATTAATTACTCTAGTGAAAAAATTCATCAGAAAAAGATTTATAAATTCTATTCCAAATGTTACAGGTCAATTATAACTCACTTTGACATGACAAGAATAACTGTTTCTCTACATTATTTTACTAAAAACTGTATACTCACCCTCAAGGGAGATGTTAAATAAGTAAATAAATGTAAATTATTGAGTGGATAATATATCTTTAAGTTGTACGTCAATCGCAGTCCCACCGCTGCTGCCCCTGGAAGAGTGGTCTCACTGACTAATACTCTTCATGCTTTTTATTCTGCTCTTCTTAAACTTTCCTTATCATTTCCCTGCCATAATTTTCTATTCACATCTTAACTCTCCTGGTTTCTCTGCCTTTTTCTGTTGCCTTCATCGTGGGTCAGACATTGTTGGGAACTACTCGTCATCTATTCTCTCCTTCTGATTTTCTAACATTAGTTTTTTATGTGAAGTTCACATGCAAGTATAAAAAGTGCTCAGCTCCTACCTTCATGGGTAGCTGTAGATAAACACATGCCTCAGTTATGGGCAATGAATTACAAGCTGAAGTTAATTTAGTGGGTCTCACAACACTACTGTTTTGGTGCAAGCACTTTGCCTTTTGGTCCCCCCATTTACTTCTTACCTGAAATGTGTATGCAATACACACAGATAGAATGGCTATCACTTCAACACAAAAACCAATGCCATGTGCCAACAACAACAGATTAAGAGGAGCCTGGAAAGTTAGACTTTCTAAAATTGCTATAAGAGCTGTATACCATCCACCTGTGGACTTCCAGCTACAACAAGGAAAGCAGCTGTTATTTGCTTAACTAATTTTAACTAGTTTCTTTTATGTAGAATGAACGTACTATTATTCAATACAAAAAGGAAATAAATGACATTAACTTTTTTACATTAGCATTACATAAATATTTGTGTTAAAATTCTCTGTAATTATGCATCAATGAAAGTTTTAGAAATAAGAATGAACATGCAACAAAAAAAAATATACAAATTGCTCAGGGACTCCATTACACTTGGTATTTTATTTCTTGTCTGGTTTTATTTTTGATTTTTGGTGGGGCTTGTATGTTGTTTTTGTTGTTGTTTCTGGTTAACACAATTTTTAGTATTACATGTCATAAAAGCAAGAACCCAATTATAGTACTTCTAATAAATGGCTACCTCACTGATACTCTTAGGTCAATGTTGGGTCTATATCCCTGGCCCATTGTATACAAGCAGTCTTGTGACTTGCCTGTAACCAAGAGAATTTAGTGAACCTACTTCTGATTTTCTATGCTAGTATCCAGAGAAAGCAATGCGACCTCAAACTTAACTTGTCTGTACACCTGTGTTTGAAAAACACTGAGTTACTCAGCATAAAATCCTAATATTCTATGATCACTACTCAGCCAGAAGTCAAATAGAGAAGGCTCTTTTAATGAGTCCTAGTGCTAGTCTTTAATTCAGATCAAATATAGAGGTGAACTAGACTTCAGCCCCAGCAACTGAGTCTCTCCTGACATCTGAGTCTTTTCATCAGACACCAGACATAACATAACAAAGATAAACCATCTTCATTGTGACATGCCCCAATTCTTATTCTACACAATTCATCAGCAAAATAAAAGAAGTAGCTAAAACTTCTAAATTTTAGAATGATTTAGTCTTTGTAGAACTAATAGTCACACACTGGGGAAAACCATTTCCTGTATTTCAGAATATGTGAAATATGAAAGTTTATCAAAATAAAAACAAAGACAGGTGAAAATGAGAGAAATGGTATCAAAGAATGAGTGATAGTAACACAAAAAATATTTTACAGTTACATAGGGCCTTAGAGTCTAGGGTACACAGGACTCATTATTAACTTAACTGGTTTTACCAAGAATACACAGAAACCCTGGTATATATCTTGGAGTGGAAAAATTCACAAGGAAGACAATGAGTTCAAATAATCAGAAGTAAGAATCTAAAATGTTGAGCCTTAAAAATACACTTAAATTCTTAGTTCAGCAAAAAGTAATCCTTTCCAGGATAACTGATACTTGATTGTTCTTAGGTCCTCCCACTAAGAAAACAGCAGCATCATTATCAGCACGATCATTTTTACTCCAAATCTCCAACCAAAATACTGCAGCTACAGATAATGAAATGTCCTAGTCCATACTGCATAATGTATTTCTTTTATTTTCTGTACTAAATAATGTTTGATTTCATCAATTTCCTTTTGAGACTGCAAATTAGTGAGGGCAGAGCCAGTATCATGAAACTTGGACTCTGGTTTGTAGTCATAAACTTAGACTATGAAGACCCATATAGAAAATACAAATTTGTTGTTTACTATTGCCATCCTTCCTATTAAAAGTTAAGTCACAGTATATCTTTTCTTAAAAAAAAAAAACTGACTGTGCTTTTATTTTTGTAATAGTCCCATTTCTTTAACATATCTACAAATGACTTTCGGTATCTTGACCTGTAACTGTCCTCTTCTGCTGTAAGGTTTGTCCAAAGAGGCGCGCAAACATAATAGAGTGATCAGAATAAAGGGCTGTCAAGCCAGACTCACTGACAGTCAACCAAGTACTTCTCTGTAAACCGTTCCTTTGAAACAAAGTTGAAAATTATGAATTTTTCCATAAGTCCTGACACTGTCGTCCTCAAAACACCCCACTTACATCATGAAACAGCTAACATGTTCTCCAACATCTGAATTGTTCAGACTACTGTCAAAATTCACTCAATCCAGTACTTTGATTTGGATGTGCTTGTCCTAAAATTGTATAGCTAATCAAAATGAATACCTCTCCTTTGTATTATGCACAAAAAGTACAAATGTTAGCACAGATTTTTGTGTTGATATTAAAAAATACAAGTTAATCTGACAAATTTGTTGGCTGCAACAAAATTATTACAAAGATTTTCTTTTCAATTCTCAGAGTAACATTTTAGATTTGCAAAGGCACACAGATTTTGCCAAGTTTAATCTTCCAAGGTCCTTATTTAAAGGCATCAGATTCAATATCAATGGCAGAGTTTTATATTAAACATACTTACATCTTACTATATGTTAATCATAGACTAACAGTACATATTTGGCTTTTTCCTGTGCAAGTGGCATGTTTCCAATTTCTTTAAAAGAGGAGTTTATCTTCTCTATATATCAAAGAACTTTCAAAAATAGTTCTTCCAAGTATTGTTTTTCATAACCTAATTAGGATAGAATAGATTCTCTTTGAGTTGAATGGAGATTGTGTCTCATAGTTTGGTATACAGATTTATTTATAATATATTAAGTACCTAGTGCATTGTAATACTATTGTCTATAGTTCAATAAGTTCATCTATATGGGCATAATACTCAAATTTAGGAAACATAGCAAAGAATATTACTATAGTCAAAAATTTGGTATTTTTAAGAAAAAATTCTAAGTAATAGGGAAGTATATAGGACTTGGAAGATTATTAAGTTTTCCAGCAGGTTTGTTATTACAATTATGGTAGTTAGCACTCTTGACATGTGGATAATTTGTGTAATAGAAATGTCTACTTAAGTTTCTGTTGAGTGTTCTCTGCTTTGTAAGAAAGGTTATACTGCTTCAATTGAGTGACTGAGTCAACACAATAGCATTGTCTTATAATAAAGGTTCCATGGCTGTCAAATATAATGTTTTAATTAGAAATTTTTAAATTTCTTCAATGAAAAAGTATAATCAGAAACCCAAAACATGTTTGTGTGCACACCACATAAAATAATTAAGATGGCCACTGTCACCAACCCCCAAAGGGTGAACTTTCTCAGCTTCTCAAGTTCTGAATCCACCTCAACCACTTACATGGCCTCCACATTCTTACTATTCAAACTTGTTCTAATCACACTGAAAACTATTCATAAGGAATTGCTGCTCATTGTCTATACAGCCTATCTGTCCCAGAAAAATTGGAAATTATTAGAATGGCAATTTTTCTCACCCTCTCCCAATAGCAAATAATGTATCTGAAATAGGAACAGTACTAACAAAGAAAATGGAACGGAAAAGAGTGTTGCGAAGTAAGGCCCTCAAATTAGAGGCATGACAAAATATCTATTTGGAAATGCATTACTATCAGGACCACTGTACCCAAAACACACACCATAAAGGGTTTCTGAGTGTTCTGGCTTTTCCAAAAATTATTTTAAAATTGATAATTTAAGGTGTAATTAAAGGCACAATTACTTCTAGCATCATTTTGTGTTGTGAGACATTTGCAGTTGACAAATCACAATAAGAAAAAATGGACAATATTCGTTACTTTGTAGAGTAGCACTACTTGCTTCTACACTGCTCCTCAGAATTTTCTTTCACCCATTAACATGTACAAGTAATACATGCTAATAAAAATAACTTCAAAGACATATTATAGGTTGTCTTGATAATGGCAGTGAAAATAACATACACTGAGTAAATAGCTCAAACTGTGTTTTTAGGTAAACTGAACTAGACACCTACAATTAATAGAGTAAAAGCCTAAGCAGGAAGATTATGTCTGTATACATCACAGCTAAAAGGCATAACTTCAAATAGAAATGAGTGTCGTGACACGAAGTTAGGGCCCATGGCCAGAAGGTCTGCAGAATTTAGAAAACGTAAGTTTCAGGTAAAATCAGACCTACCTATTCTCCTCAGAGAGCGGAGGGGCACAAGCTCCTGCTTACACATTCAATGATGTGGCTAGAACAGTACCAGTCAGGTTGTTCAACTTATTCCATTAAAATAAACTCTAGGCAACCTCATTCTAGTTCATCTTAAATGATACTACTTTTAAGAAGGAAACATGGTAATGTACACATGTTCAGTTTTGCTTCTCTTTCACCACCTAAAAAGACTCTGAAATGGCCCAGTGTCTTTCTTTTACTCCTCACCCCTTTTCTCTTGAGATGAACTCTCTCTGGTTTTGCTTTGCAAGACTGAGAGGAAACAGGAGTTACTAAAAAAAAAAAAAAAAAAAAAAAAAAAAAAAAAAAAAAAAAAAAAAAAAAAAAAAAAAAAAAAAAAAAAAAAAAAAAAAAAAAAAAAAAAAAAAAAAAAAAAAAAAAAAAAAAAAAACTAGGCTTACAGGCTTACAGGCTTACAGAATTAGACGGGTAGGAGTTCTCAGAGAAAAGTTTGCAGTGGGAGTACAATCTGAAAACTGCAGACTAGACAAGACAGAGCCAAGTCCTTGAGAAGAAGCGGATCTGCGGCAGGGAAGTCACTCACATCGAAGAAAAAACTCCACTACAATCAACCATTGACAGGTCCTCCATAGTACTCTCACAAAAGAGAGGCAGTGTCAGTATCATTCCATCTGTACAGAGAAAACACATACCCTCACAGGACAGGCGCTTGGATTTTAAGAAGTTAAACCAAGGACCTTCTTGTCCTTTCTGTACCTAACCCTAACTCTCTCTCTCTCCTCAGCCAGGCCACCCCGTACATGTGATTTACAATTCACACCGAGCATCATTTTAACCAGGAAGAATTCTCTCATTCTTGACCCCACATAGGAGGTATTAGTGGTTAGGTTTTTCTGTTCCTTGCAGTTTTTTTTTTTTTCTTTTCGAATTTCCACCATAGCCTCACCACCGTCAGAACCAGAAATTCAATGAGATATTTCTGTCTTATTTATAACTATGTACCTAGTATTGAGAATAATGCTTGGCATAAGAGGTGATTTCGTATATCTATATAGAATAATTAACAATATCTTTCATTGTTTTTGATCTGTTTAATTAAATTTCTATAATATCAGAATATACTAATTTTTTTAGAAATTCTCCCATTCTGGCAAATACAAGCATTCTGTGTTTGCTAAGTAATGCCTACATATTACCAAGCACAAAGCCATTCATGGATAGTACTTTACATATTCTTCTTAATGGCCATAATAGCCAGAGGTAGGTACCATCACTCTGCCCATTTTGTATCTGAGGAAACTTAGACACAAGTACATCAAGCAACTTGTACAAAGTTAAAAATGGACAGACCTAGGCTACAGAGAGTCTGGCACCAGAGCTCACATGCATAATGTCCCTGTTCTACTGAATACAGGCATGAATTTAAAAAAACTAACATTGAATGGTCTCTCTGATATAAGAGATCCAGATCACAACTCCTATGGAACTTAAAATGAAAGACAAAGTGAAATAGGGGAGTAGGGTAGGGGAGGAGGGAGCAAAGGGTAGGGGAAGGGACAAAAGGAGAGTGGAAAAGTCCTTGTCACCTTGACAAGATAGGTATGTGCACAAAATGCTCAACTCCATTGTAAACCTTGAATTTTGGACATATACATATCAATAAAATGTGGGGGAAAAACTAACAAAATGAACCCACAACTATGTTATGGCTTAGTTCTAACATATCCCCCAAAAGTCTCATGTTCACAGGCAGGACCTGATCACAAGAGGCAGAGTGGAGGGGTGACTTGGAAGGGAGGATTCCTGTTGCTGACTTGCTCTCTGCCTCCTGGTTGTCATAAACTCAGCAGCTCTCCTCCACGGGCCCACCCATATTGAGGCTTCTGCCTTGGAGCCAGGTGACTATGTACTAAAGTCTGTGAAATCAGTGATCAATTTCAACCTCTTTTTCCATAAGCTTAAAGTATTGGGTATTTTATCACAGTGATAAGAAGGTGAATAATAACAAATTACAACACAATAACACAGAAAGATCACTGTGCCAATGACCCAGGTAAGGGAGTGGATATTTCTGCCTGGGAATGATAGAAGCCTTCACATAGCAGTTATTGTTTCAGTTCAGTACTGGAGAGTGAAGTGCATCAGATTAGCAAATAGATGACTTAGTGCCACTTTACACATCTTTTTTTGAAAAGAAAACATTATTATCTACTTGAAATCTAAAATTTGAAAAGCATTGTGATTTAGCAACAACAGTAACTTTAGTCCTTTTTGAGTCCTTTGGTCCCTTCTACTATAAAGCATACCTCTATTTATTTTCAACAAAGACAATACTTGGGGAATGTAGGGCTCTATCTTTGTGAAGTAGAGTGCTTTTGCTGATATTCATGAATTGAACTAAAACTGAACTAGAAAATATGAAGTAATTTTTTTCTTCTATTTCTTAACATTTGCTTTGGCCCTTAACTTAAGAGAACCTGAAGATGTAAATGGATCACTCCAGGAACCACTCATCTACCATAAAATGAGACCATGTCCAGTCCTTAGCGGAGTCATGAGAAGATAATGATATGGGAGTGGTAACAGAAAATGGGGCCTATTGTGTCCAGAGAGCATGTTGGAAAAACAGCAGTCACAGGGCTGGCACAGATATGAGCTAAATGCCACATCAAGCTCTTCAGGACGATTCCTCCCAGATACTGTTAGATCCTATTCTGTCCTTTTGCTTCTTTGGCAAAGTCAAGGAACAGACTTACGTCTGCTAAGCTTGCAAAGGAATGAAGAAAATGTGGTGAAAACACCTGTATGTCACTTTTTTAAAAAAAGATAATTTAACTAGTAATGATGAAAATCAGAATTCAGTGGATGAATTTTAAGATTTTGCCCAGTTTCTAAACCATGTGTAAGAAATAACATACTCAACTTAATACCCCTGAAAGATATGTGTTTTTGCCCATCCCAGCTGTCACCGTGTTGAATATTTCTGACAAAGATTTTTTAAACCAAGTCTCCATAAATCACAGTAACCACATTTCAGCCTGTTACAAGGAAAACCACATTCTAAAATAGATCTTTCATTTCCTATTGTGCTACTTAGCTCCAGTCTACATTCTCCTACACTGGAGTCAGAGCACACATTTATCCCTTCACGACCTCCAGAAGACAGTAAATAAAACCACACAGGTGAGGTTGACCCAACTCCGCAAGCCTATGCAAGTAAACATTTCCAAGGCCTCTGCATGATGTTGTAATACAGTTCATGTTAAGGACAGGAAATAACCATGCAGGGGCTAAGATATCCACCTAGTTAAAATGATGCAACGCACTGCTAAAACATTAAGTAAACTTCAACACCTTGTCATCTTGATTTTTAATGTTATCCTACTTGGTCAACTATAATTCTTAAAAGCAAAAAGTCTATTAAGCAAATCTGTCAATCTATCAAGACTTTACAAATAAGCCCTGATTCTATCAAGAGGTCATATAATTCCTTCTGGATTCATGTATAAAGTATCTGATATTGAGATTTCCAAGTATATAATATTACCAGCCTAAACAATGCTCCTAAAAACTCACAATTAACTTTATGATGAACTGGCACACGTGAATTTTCATTATTTATTCCACAAAAATATCTATGAACTTAAATAAACCCACACAAACCACTGGTAATCACAAATTACTGAAACTTCCACAGGGAATTAAAAAAAAAAAAACTCTATCTTTCTGAGGCATATAAAACATTACAAATTTTAAAATAGATATCATAGCAAGACTATGAAGCTTCTGATTTTAATTTTTTATTTTATTGTTCTATGTAAGTTACTGTTTTATGTACTATTGTTCATCAGATGTAGTTCATAGATATACAAACCAAAGGAAAAAACAAGTTATCAGATTTTCAAGTTCAGAAATGACTATTTTAAACTACTATATCCAAATTTTTAAAAATGCATCCCTCATTACAAGTCACCTAGTGAAAATTTAAAGAATGTAAGATCACCATTCTTCAAGCAGATGTCAATTTATCTTTGACTGTGAATATAATAGTAATTTCCAAAGTTTATAGTTTTCAACAATATCACCTCATTCTCATGAGCCTATAAAGCAAATAAAAATACCTATATTACAGTTGAGAAAATTACCTACTTAAACTATTCATTTTTTTATTCAGCCTATAGGGTAATAATAATAAAGCACCTACTGCATTCCAGGTGTTGCTGGGCAAAGGTTGATGCAATAGCTTAGGTCCTTGTTTTGTGAAATGTATCTTCTTTATTTGAATATGAGTGAACTACAGAGTCAATAACATGATAGCAACATACAGCCTGGGAAAATTGTGCCCATATACAGAGCATCTGACCACTTCTCCCCCTCATTCTCTATCTCCTCTTTGGCCCCTATGCTGTGTCTCCTCCTTTTCCTAGCAGCCCACTCTCTGTCTTATGCTAGGGCCTTTTCATACACTTATTTATGGCAATTTCATGTGAAAGACAACAACCGATATGTAGAGAACCTTCTAAGGAAAGGGTCGCCAACTCCTGGTCCCGGATCAGTACTGGTCCTGGCCCAGAAGGAACTGGGATGCACAGCAAGAGGTGAAAATCAGGCAAATCAGCAAAGCTTCCTCTGTACTTACAGCTGCTCCCCCTCACTGGCATTACCACCTCCTGTCAGGTCTGTGGTGGCATTAGATTCTCACAGGAGCAGGAGCCTCAGTGTGGCCTGCCCACTGGAAGGATCTAGGTGTGATCCTTATGAGAATGTGATGCCTGATAATCTGGGAGGTAGCGGGGTCCATTAGGGTAGAGAAGGGCAAGGACACTAGTGCCATCTTCTGGCCCCATCCACGGAAAAGATTATTGCATAAAACAGGTCCCTGGTCCCCTAAGTGCTGGGTACTGCTGTCTAAGGGACTAACGCAAAAAACAAAATGCAGAAATATTTTCACTCAATGTAAATGTATTAGTGACAAAAATCAGGGTGACATGAGAAAGCACCTGCAGGACAGCAATAGTACACAGGGAAGATATGGGTCTCATCGGAGTTCTCCTGGAAAGGGGAAGATCAAATCTGGGATCAGAAAGACAGGGAAGAGCCATGGATGTGAAGATCTGAGGGAAGACGCTGAGCAAATACATACATCATGGGCTGGAGCGCTAATTCAACCTTCAATCCTTTCCTGATGGCAAACGTCCTCCCTTTACTCTGTAAATGACAAACTATGATCAACAGGTTAAAAAATTACTTATAAAATCACATTAAATTTGATTTTCAACTTAAAACCAACACTATTGGAAATGGTCATGTGTTTGAAGAAAGAAAAATCTTTCAATTGAAAACTCATTTTAATGAAAACCAGCATTGATATCCTCAATAAAGTGTGTATCCAATATTTGACAGTGAGTTTTTGTCCTTCAAAGCTATTTTTATGAAAAGGAGTTTGTTTATTTGTAATACAATAATACAGGAATAAACAGGCCTTAAGTAAAAGAGAACTTTACTTTGAGCCTAGAACTGCCCTAAAAAATGTATTTTTAAAACATAACCATCCTATGATACTATATATCAATAAAGTCCAACAGTGTGGAGGCCTTCGAGGGCAAATGGAAGAAACTTGAGAACGTCATGCTTGGTGAAGTGAGTCAGAAGCAGAAGGTGAAATATCAAATGGTCTCTTTGATATGAGAGACCCAGATCACATCTCTTATGGAACTTAAAACGAAAAACAAAGTGAAACAGGGGGGTAGGGCAGGGAGGGCGAAAGGGGTAGGTAGGGGGAGGGACAAAAGGAGAATGGGAAAGTTTGTTCATCTTTAAAGTGGACATAAAAGTATTTGTTCTATTTTTCCTCCCAAAATTTTGTTTCTGCTGTTGTTCTTGTGTGTGTGTGTGAGTATGGGTCGGGGGTGGAAGGGTTGGTTTGGCTTTGTTTGATGGAACCCAGGGACTTCACACTGAACCACATCCCCAATCCATTTTAGTTTTCTTGATTCTGAGACAGTGTCTCTCTAAGTCTCCAGGTTGCCCTAGTTCTATCCTCCTGCCTCCATCTCTAGGGTTCCGGGATGCAGGACCTTGCCACCAGGTTCACACATTCCTAGGACTGTTTTGTGGTTCAAGAGGAAAAATGTAAATTAAAAAGTAGTATCATACAATTAAAACAACTTACACACACACACACACACACACACACACTATTTAGTTAAGATAGTATTAACTAAAATCTTCATGTTAGGCTTAGCACCAGTTGAAAAGGAAAACAATTTTTTTTCAAGTTCATCTACAAAAATCAGCAGATATCCATTAATTTATGAAGGTTATGCATTTACATTTCATGACACCTGTTAAAAGCTCTTCACTAATTAAAACGGAATAATTCGAGAATTAAATTCATTTGTAGTCCCAGGCTGTTGATTAAAAAAAAGAAAGCTTTAAAATATTTTCAAGTCCATACAGAACATTTTTAGTAAAGAGAACTTTGCTTATTTTCTGTCTGCAATCATGACTAAGTTGAAACCGGCTTGTTTTATTATTTTGCCCTCTTCCACATTCTGTGTGTTCCTCAGTCATTCTCATGCCTCATTACCTGGAACCATGCACCTCAGAATACACAATAAAGCATCTCTCAGAGGTGCCTGACTTCAACAAGCAACAAGTCACTGTTCGCTCTGTTTCATATGGAAATCAGCGTTACATAAAGAATGCTGGACAATACCGTCAGTTGTCATCAGTCTTTTATGAACAGCATTCAAGAGCAAATTAAACTATGGGCCCTTAAAAACAAAAAAAAAAAATTCAACTTTGTATCATTTACATCTATCCCAACACTTATCACATCTGTCTGCATCCTCTGGTAATTTCTTGTATAATCAGGGGGTTTCGGGATTCCTTGACATGTATTACTGAGGTGACCTCCTTCTAAACAATTTAGGCTTCTGAAACATTCTGTTCCTGCATATTTGAATTTCAAGAAGCAGATTTCCCACTATCAAGAAACTAAATAGTCATGCATGTAACTCTAATTATTTATAAAGTTGTCTCACTGAGACTGCACCTTTATTCAGTTAATGTGCATGCTGACAGTGCCCAAACAATGGGACGACTATTGTCCCATTCAACCTTGAGAAACTGTATAGTAGTATGAACTGGATCCAATACAATATTGGTTGTAATTATTTTTTTCAAGAAAAAAAATCCTCCTATTCAAGACTATTTGACAATTTGCCCTGATCAATGACATACACAACTCACTTTTTATTTTTTATGGGCTTAGTTTTAAGTACATGTCTCAGTTACTTTTTCATTTCTGTAACTCAATACCTGACATCCACAAATTTAGGGAATGAAAGGTTTAGTTTAGCTCACAGTTTCATAAAGTCACAGCCCATTCAGGGGTGGCTGGCAGCAATCGAAGTACATGGCAGAGACAGAGGTGGAGGCAGCTTCTCACAATATCACAAACAGGAAGGCAAATTGAGACTAGTCAAGACTAATCCAAGTCCTAGTCCTAGTCCTCCAAGGAAGGCAGGATGCAGCTTATATATCCTTCCAGGTCTTCTCCCAATGATTAGCCCCTCCTGGATCCAGATGTGGAAGGTGTGGCCACTACATGCCTTTAATTCTAACTCACATGCCTTTAATCCCAATTTACATGCCTATAATCCACCCCTCCAGACTAGATCCCAATCTAGCAACAGCACATGGTTTCATAGACAATCCATAAACATTTAAATACATGAGACTTTTGGGGGACATTCCAAAGCCAAACCACAATACTTCATAAAGGTAATTAAGTACTTATGGATTTTCATGTCTTCACTATAATTTTAAATATATATTCTTTTAATTTAAAATAATTGTTTCTTTTATAGAAAATATGCATAAATAATATCCTGTTGGCCTGGTAATACGATATAAGGGAGCTGAGAATCATACCCAGTGTGAAGTCTGAGCTTTACCTCAGGATCACCATCACTCCCTCCAAATATCCCTAAAATTTCCTTCTTCTCAGAGTCCTAGCACAGTCTAATAGTAGCATAATAGAGAGCCCAATTCCAGTTTTTATGTTCACTGACACTTTTCCCCTCTGCCCTTTAAGTTAGAAAACTAGAAAACCTAAGCATGCATTCCTTTGACAGTAAAGGGGATTTCAAACCATGCAAGACAAAGCCTGTACATGCAGGAATCCCCACAGCTCTATTCCCTAACCACAATACAAGCCAATCTTCACTTTTTTTCTCTCTCAAACATCTAGAGACAAACTTGAGACCTTGCCCCACTCTCTCCATAAATCCCTCTTATGTGAGTGATAACCTTTGTCATACCCTCTTGATACATGTATGAACATCAACGGTCTTGATATTAAAAGTAAAGATTGAGTGGAGAAACTCCTTCACTGTGGGATCCTGATTAGGCTTGGGATGATTGTAGGTAGAAGGCGGCTCTTATCCTGATAATCACGTTTCTCAAACTGACATGAGTGGAGGCCCTCCCTCTTATCCCAGGCTCAGGATGGCTCACAGCTCAGGTTGCATCATACTCAAATTCCCAATCTTCCCCTGCTTCCAGACCCTTACCAGAAATCACGTGGTCAGACCTGCCATGCAAATTAGACTACTTTCAGATCCCCAAATCCCTCCAATCAGTAAATGATCCTTGCCCTGTCACCCTGGCTGACCCACCCCCGTTTAACTGGTTATAAGCCTGGCCCTCATCTCCAATAAATGAGCTGTTACACTGATTCAGCCTCCGGGATGTGACTCCCTCATAGATTCTGTCATGCTCATGCCTCTTGAGACCCTGTTCCCCCAGACTTTGCTGGTCCCTAATCACTGGTGTCCAACGGTGGCAGGGACCCAAAGACCCTGACACTTCATTTTTAAAAGATGACCATAAAACAATTGTACCAAGGAAAGACCATGATTTCCAGAGGCAGATGCAGCTACATGCATGAGTAAATATGAAATTCACAACAGAATCTATACAACTTACTTAAATGCTACATCTCAGGACCACTGATGGAATCTTCTCTGAGGAGCTTAATGTCTGTAGCAGCTTCCAGGTGAGAGTGAAGAACTACCTATTTCTCTGATGTAGTACCAGTAATAGTGTGGTTTGGATCTGGAATGTCCCCCAAAAGTCTCAAGTATTTGAATGTTATAGACTGTCTATGGAACCATGTGTCATTGGGAGATTGGGGCCTAGACTGAAGGGGTGAGTCACAGGCATATAGGCATGCAAGTTGGATTACAAGCGTGTAGTGGGGGCTTCCTACACCCTCCACACCTGGATCCAGGAGAGGCTGATCACTGGGATGAGACCTGGAAGGATATATAAATTGTTTCCTGCCTTCCTTGGAAGACTAGTCTCAAGTTGCCTGACTTGGCTTCCTGTGTGTGATGTCATGAGAAGCTGCCTCCACCTCTGCCTCTGCCATGTACTTCCATTGCTGCCAGCTGCCCCTGAATGTACTGTGACCTGAAACTATGAGCCAAACTAAACCTTTCCTCTCCTAAATTTGTAGATGTTGGGTATTGAGTCACAGCAACAAAAAAGTAAGTAACTGAGACAAGTAACTTTGATACCTTGTTTTGAAGCTCTTTCAGTAACTGTTTAAACTTAAAATTCTTACTAATCTCTTCATTTTAAATACAGAGAATGTTAGTTGTCTAGATTGAACTCTGAATGATACTCATTTGATAATAGGAAGAATTGAGTCTCAGATTTTACTCAGCGATTAGTATTCAATATTTATCCTAAGATGGCAAACTTCTCCTTTATCCATTACAGTATGAGCTATGAGAGTGTACTTGGTTAATTTGTTGACACTGATGTCAATTTAGGAAAGAAAGCTGTCATAGGCTCTCAAGGTAGTAGTTTGGATCAGAAACCTAAAGGAGAGGTAACAATATTTCATAGTGAGATCAAACTTAAATGTACACATGAAACAGAAAAGGAATGAAATATTAAATTCACAATGGGTTATGTGAGAAGAGAATGCATTTCTTTAAACACCGTGCACCTTTAACAAATTTGTTGGGCAATTTTCTGTTATACAGGCCAATGTTACTGAACTTTACTCAAATTTGGCATTTCTCTCTCATTGATCTTCAAGAAATCATGTGGTTTTCAATTCACTCTCCCTCAACTTCATGCCCTGGGTAGTAAAAGTGGACAGGACAGAAGGCTAAAGATATGTCTAGGAGAAAAAAACAGTTCTGGGTGCATAAGGAAGCAAGAGCAACTCCAAAGCTTAAAAGTAAGATAGGTTTTCATTGGCAAAACATCTACAGCGGATTTCCAAAAGGTGAGGCTAGGTTCAGAATTAAAGAATTTATGTTATTTACGTTTCTTTCATGGCACTGCCTTGCTCTTAATTTTAGAAATTCTTTAGACACTTCAATATTGCCCAAATAAACATTAATATTCACAAAACTCAAAGAAAATAGTATGATGCTAAGATTACTTACAGCTGACAAACAACTCTTGACATTGTTTCCTAAGTTTTATAGCATTTTGGATTACATGCCTGCAAAATTCAGTATCTTCCTTCCCACCAAATTCCCTCATTATGGTATTTATAGAATCATGTGCTTCTTCTATACCATTTATACTGATGAGTTTATTGGTATCAGAAAAGAATACTTTTCAATGTTTTATTTAGTGTTCTCACATAGACACAGCCAAGATTGGTCTTCCAATCATCACTTCCCGATTCCTTTTGTTCATCTTAACCATACCTGCTTAATCTGCCAATCCAAGACAACTGGCTCCATTTTTTCCCGAATGGCAGTAAATACTTGCTGGACAATGTTCAACTCAATCTGATTTTCTTTTCAGTCTTTCCCCAAGATGATGGAAAGACACTCTACGTTTCAAGGCACTTCCATGTATTTCAAATTTATAAAATGGCAGGCATGGAAAGATTGTGCAGAGGAGAATTATTTTGTTTACTGCAGATAACCTACGACTTGTAAAGCAGTTGATAAATCTATAAAACAAAAGCTGAAGTCATCACATTATCTGACTTTAAAATATACTACAAATAGATAGTAACCAAAACAGCATGCTATTTGCATAGGTACAGACACACACCAATTGAAGAGAACAGAGAAACAGAAACAACTCCATGCATTTATAGCCAATTGATTTTCGACAAAAGTGCCAAGCACACATAGGAGAGAAAAAGATAGTGTCTTCATTAAATGGTGTTGGAAAGCTAACCACATGCAGAATGAAATTACGTCTCACATCTATAGAAATCAACATAAAATTAATTAACGACTTAAATTTAGGATCTAAAGGATAAAACCACTGAAAGAAAACTTAAAAGAAATGTTCTATGTGGATTTTTAAGTAATACTCAAAGGCACAAACAAACAAAGGCAAAAATAGCCAAGTGAGATTATATCAACCAAAAAGTTTCTGTACGTCAAAGCAAATGATCAACAGACAAGAGAGAGAGCCTGTAAAGTGGGACAAAATATCTTCAAGCTATGCATATGACATGAGGCTATTATGCAGAATATCGAAGGAACCAGGCGATTCAATAGGAAAAATATCAAAATAATCTTTTTCAAAATGGTCAAAAAAAAGAAAAACTTGAAGAGATATGTCCTAAAGGAAGCATACAAATGGACAAGAGAAATAAAATATGCTCAACAGCACTAATCTTCAGGGAACTACAAATCAAAAACACAAAAACTCCAATTAGAATGCCTTTTATCAAAATAAAAGAAACGAAGTGCTGGCATAGGTATGCAGAAAGGTGATCTCTTGTATACCACTGGTAGAGAAACCAATACAGAAAACAGTTTGAGGAGTTCTCAAAAATAATAAAATTATAGTTACTATATAATTATATAGCTATATAGTTAATATACAATTATACTCTTAGGTATATAAATCAGTATGTCAGAAAACATCTTTTCTCCAGTGTTTACTAGTAACACAATTCACAATTGCTAAGGAATGAAAGCAACCAAACTGATTATAAAGAAATGTACACATACACAATGGAATACTGTTCAACCATAATAAAGGTGAAATGACACCTTGTGAAACATCAATAAAAACGTAAGTCAATATGTTAAGTGAAATTAGCCAGATACATAAAGGTAAATACTGTACTATCTCATTTATTTGTGTACTTGCGTGTTTGTGATCTCAGAACAGGACAATGGAAACATGGTTATTAAAAGCTGGGAAGAGAAGAATGTGGAGAGATTAACTGGCCAAAGGGTATAAGATTACAATTAAATAGTAAAAATTATCTCTGCTGTTCTACTACTTAATAAGTTAACTACAGTTAATAGTATTATATGTTAAAAGATCTAAAGAAATGATTTTGAAAACTCACCACAAAGAAATGACAAACACAGGATGACATACATAAGTATGATGTGATGGTATGAGATAGACAGGTATACCAAATATCTTAATTCCACTGTTATTCAATGCATGCATGTTTCAAAATATCACATTGTACTTCATGATTACACGTAATTGTTATGTAAGTTAAAATCCAAACCAAAAAAAAACACAGTACTTTTGGTTGCTTTTGAATTTCACATGAACAATGAATGAGCGTTCAGTATAAGCATTCAACATATTCTATTAGATGATTCCTTGTTTATGTGATATTCAAATTAACTAGATATCATGGTTTTCTATTTTCTAAGCATGTCAATATTACTAAAAAAGTAAATTAAATAAGAGAAAAATGACAAGAGAAGAGATTATATCCAAGGGTTAAAAACCTACAAGTATAATCACAGGCAAAAAAAAAAAAAAAAAAAACTTTGATTGGTACCTGGATTAAAAAAGACAAACTGCAAGAAAGATGTGGCCAAATGTAGAATACAATACACACCACATATTACATGATATTGTGAAATTACTCTTAACTTCCTTGAATGAAATCAAAACAGGCAGTATCTTTAGTCTTAGAAGTACAATGGGAAATAGAGACAAGATTGGGTTGGGGTAGGAACTCCAGGAAGGCTGTTCTCAAAGAAACCAACTAGACAAGCAGATAGCCAGAGGAAATTCCATCTCAGGACTGTAACAAAATCTAAAGATTAGATGTAAAACCAAAGTTGGGCAATCATGAGATGGAGAAGTCCTGAGTGGGGACCCTTCACCTCCACACAAATTTGAGGGCACAATGGTATATACAGTCTCCAGCATGCTTCCAGTGGTACCTGAGAACATAAGATTAGCTCCCTGAGACTTTTATATACCCACACATTACAGTGCTGCAATGAAGCTGGCTGTCCTTTCCCATGTGGAAAACACTAAGGAGCTATGTAGTCAAGCAAGTAAAGCAACAGTGGCACTAAAATCCATGCCAGCAGGAGAAACAAGATAGAAAGGGAGGAAAGACGAGCCCTTTATTTTATCAGCCCCACCCATGAGCACTAAAGGGGCAAGGGGCAGTCAGTGCTGCAAACACAAATTGAATAGGATGCAAACCAAGGTCTGGGGCCACCAGGGACTCAAAATTGTGAAAATCTGGAAGGAAGTTAATCTTTTGCTCAGTTTTCCAATGTTGAGGGCGTAGCCTAACCAGGGCATTGGGGATTGGGTTCTGTTTGCTGATGAACAAAGACCTAGAGAATTGCAGAGGTATAGCGATGTATAAAGTGTGAATTACACTATCAGAGAATGTCACTCGATGAGTTCAAGCAGGAGACTTGGCTGGTCCTCCAGAGGTTACCAGGTCTGGCTGAGAACCAAGCATGCACCTGGACAACTGGGAAATCTCCAGGACCACTGGCTGAATACAGTCCTATCATACCAAGAGATCCTTTGCCTGAAAACAGTTACATTAAAGAAGACTAGGGGTTAACTGAGGTGTTCTTGTTGTTGCTTTTGGTTGGTTGATTTAGTTTTAGTTTTTGTTTCACCTGTTTTTTTTTTTTTTTTAGTTTCTTATTTTTTCTATAATTGATCAGGTTTTCTTACTTCTTTTTACCTTTTTTTGGCCCCTTTCCTCTCCTACCCTTTCACCTCCCTCTGTCTCTTTACTTGTTAGCTTCTCAGTCTTTCCCTCTTTTGATTAACACTCCACACCCTTTTTCATAAATATTTCTGCAATGCTAGAAGCTATACTTCCTTCATTTCATTCACAATTCCCTCTGACTCATTCGAATCTTACTTACAGTGCTTTTCTCTATGTTGTTCTCTGACTACTGCAGGAATTCTGTCAGGCATTCCTCTACCCTACAAACACTTCTCTGCTTTCTATTTCATACCTAAAGCTAATACCTACTCTTAATGTACTCTCCTCCTACTCAAATTTCCTTTATTAATAGAACTGTTAAGTATCAATAACTTACAATCATACAGACCACGAAAGACATATTATCTATATACTATTTAGCCAGTAAAGAAATAGTAATGTCATTTAGTATATACAATTTAATCAGTAATATAGTAGTGTCATGCACAAATTCCTTCAATGCTATCAAACAAAGCATAGAGAAACCCCCATTAGTAGTTCAGGTCATTATTAGTAGGTAAAGTGGGAATCGGGTGTATATATCAATATTTGTTAAATAAAAGGGTACAGTAGGAGCATCTAATAAGGGTGGAGAATCTTTGATAGTTCAGGTTGGACTACATAAGCAATTTAGAGCTCTATTATTCTAATTGTTGTGTTATACTACTGATATCGATAGAACATTTTGATAAGTCAATACTAGATTTTGTTAGAGCTATTGTAAATGTGTATTCCACCTACTAATGTCGCAGGAAGAACTTTATAATCTCAAATTAGGTACTAGGTCCTTCCAATAAGTTGTTAATACTATATAGTAATGAAAATCTTTATTCAAAGTGTAAATATTAACATAATGATCTTCATATCCAAGATAAGCTAAAAAAGTATTTTGTCTGCAGATGATACATATATTTCTGTATTCTCTTTCTCTTTCACCAAAGAGTGAAGGGGATTAGAAACTTAACAGAATTCTGGAAATTGGGAATACTTTCAAATTTACTAGCTAAATAAATTGAAAATAATCAGAAATTTTAAAACCCCACAATAAAAGAATTTATGGAAGATAGACACAGTCTATCAACAATACCTGAGTTTCTAATCACTGCAAAGAACCATGGGGAAAAAAATTCTAGAGCCTCAACACAAAGAATATTAAAAATTGTAAGAGAAGGGGTAACTTAGAAAAACAATCCCATCAGGATAACTCTGAAGTTATCCTCAACACAAACACTAAAGGCCATGAATCACTGAGTGATATACCAGTGCTGAGAGAGCTTAAATGCCAACCCAGACTGCGATATCTAGCAAAACTATTTCTCAAAATAGAGACGTTAAAATGTTCCATGATAAAGAAAATCTAAAGAAATTCATATACATTAGACCAGCACTGCAGAAAATACTTACAGGAATCTAAGCAGAGAAAGATTGAAAAACGGCACCAAAGACCCCAGAGAAAAAGAAACAATAAAAAGAGGTGATGAAGTAACAATAGAGTAGGTCCAACTATTAAGACTGAAACACTGTAACAATGGTAGGATAGAGCAAATATATGACAATAATAACACTGAATGTTAGTGGTCTCATCTATCAAAAGACATAAACCAGCTGACTAGACCCAAAAACAAAATCCCACAATTTGCTGCTTCCAAGAGACACATTTTACCCATAAGGAAACACACAAACTAAAAATAAAAGGATTGAATTCTCCACACAACTGGACACAGAAAACAAGCAAGGGTAGTTATAATATTTTGAGACACAGCAGATTTCAAACCAAAACAGGTTAGGAGAGACAAAGCTGCACACTATATACTGGTTAAGGGAACAATATAACAAAAAGTAATCACAATTATCAATACATATCCTACCAAATCTGGTGTAAAGCAAAAATTACTGGACTTGAAAAGCCACACAGCTCCCAATACATCATAGTAGGAGACTTTAATATTCCACTATCAAAGATAGACAGGTCAACTAGACAGAAAATCAACAAAGAAATACTGCCGTTAAACAACACTATGGAAAACTTGGACTTCAGGGATATCGATAGAGTGTTTCATCCAAAATTTTAAAAATATACTTTCTTCTCAGCAGTACATACAACATTTTCTGAAACAGACCATATTATAGGCTATATGTTTAAACAAGTACAATGGAGTCACAATAATTCTTTGTTTACTCTCAAAAACTATACAAATACATGGAAACTAAACAGTTTTCTATTCAACAAAAAAGGGTCACAGAAGAAATCAGAAAAGAAATAAAAAAATTTCCTAGAGTTAAATGATGAAGGAAGCACACCATATAATAACCAATAACCAATGAAAGCAGTCCTAAGAAGGAAATTCATAGCTATGAATTCACACATCAAAAGAACAAAGCAATCCAAAATAAATAATTTAACAATGCACCTAAAGGTCTTAGAGAAACAAAAAACAACCTGAATCAAAAAGTAGTAAAAGAAAAAAATTATAAAGATTAGAGCAGAATCAAAAAATTAAACCTCCAAAACAATACCAAAAAAAATCAATGATTCTAAGAATTCGTTCTTTAAAAGAATAAACAAGATTAATAAAGCTACAGCTAAATTTTAAAAAGGAATAAGATATTATCACTGAAATCAGAAATGAAAAAGATGAAACGTAATGGATACTGTGCAAATTCAGAGAATTATAAGGAACTATTTCAAATACATATTCCAACAAACTGGAAAACTTTGAAGAAATAGATAACTTTCTAGACACATACAAAATACCAAAACTGAACCAAGAAGACATAAAAACTCTATATAGAACTATAACACATAGAAATTGAGATAGTAACAAAAAACTTTAACCACAAATAAAAGTCCAGGACTAGATGGATTCACAGAAGAATTTTTTTCAGTACTTCAGAGAAGAGCAAACTCTAATTCTTCTCAAACTGTTCCATGAAATTGAAAGATAAGGAACATCAACAAACTCATTTTCAGAAGAAAGCATTACTCTGGTTCTAAAAACAGACAAAAACTTAATGAAGAAAGAAAAGTATAGACCAATCTCATTAATGAATACAAATGCAAAATTCCTCAGTAAGATACAGGCAAATAGAATCCAGTAAGCTATAGGAAAGAGCTAGGGTATCATCTCACCCCAGAAAGAATGGTGTACATCAAGAACTCAAACAGCTATCAATGATGGCAAGATGGTTGGGGAAAAGGAATCCTTTTACACTGCTAGTGGGACTATAAACTGGTACAACTACTATGGCGGGCAATACAAAAATTCCTAAAAAGCCTGACAATAAATATTCCCTTTGATCCACTGATATCTCTTCTGGGAATCTTTCCAAAAGAGTTAAAAGCCTCATATATAAAAGAGATAATGTATATCCATATTTATATCAGCATGACTAACAATAACTAAAATCTGGAAGATGTCAAAATACCTATCAACAGACCAATGGATACAAAAATTGTGGTATATGTACACAACAGAGTACTACTCTTTCACAGAGACAGATTTCAGGCTTTCATGGGTAAATGGATGCAACTAAAATCATCATGCTCAGTGAAAGCAGTCAGACACAGAAGGTTAAATATTCCATGGTTTCCCTAATAAGAGAAGCCCAAAATACAATCATTTCATAGAATCTAATGGTGGTGATAGTGGGAATTAGCAGGGGATGCACAGGATGAGAGAAGGTCAAAAGGGGAAGAAGAAGACATTGTAATTTTGACATAATATATATGTGCATAAAATACTCAAGCTCATTGTAAACATTGTGCAAAACATTATATATACATACACATATAATGGGAAAAAGGGCAATGAAATATAAGGATGAAGTGATGTGACTATTGTATTTTACTTTATAATCATTCAGGAAAACAAAAGCAGGAAGAGCAAATAGAAAAATGTTTGTTAGATGTTCCTATGTAAGAGATATAAGTCTATATATCAAATGTATTACATGTGGACTTTGGCTAATAGTGTTTTGTGTATATATACACTTACACATGTGCGTGTGTGCGTGTGTGCGTGTGTGTATGAATTATAGTAAATAAAGACCTCACAACTGCAAATTTTCTAACGATGCATTATATACATTTCTAGCTTTGTCCTTTGGGATGAAGATAAGGCTTTCATTGGTGAGATATGTGAAGTAGCAATAGCAGAAAGAACATTCCAATTTGATAAAAGCAAGAGACAAAGATGGCAGGAAAAAATGTGCAGCACACTGGCAATCTATAGTGGTCACCAAATGTTTAAGAAATGATAATGTAACACAAGGAAGACTGTAGCTTTACCCACATGCAAACACTTTTACACTCTTTGACTTGGACACAGGAACACAAATTGTGCTCACTCATGCTCATGCTTTTGCTCACATATATTGACAAATGAGACATAAAGACCAAGACAAATTCAGAAATAGCTCTGCAACTTAATCGACTGAGATTGGCAAATCCTCTCAGGGAGGACAAGCACAAGCAGACACTGAAGGCCCACGCTACCCTAGCACACATTCACAGAAACATTCCACAACTGTGTGTCCTACTAGCTTTGGAATTCCTCAGCCATGTAAGAAGCCTGCTGTCTGTCACATGCGTTTATATGCAATGTAATTTTGTGATGTGATCAGTTTTTTTTTTCCTTAAGTAAAGTTTTGCCTCTTTCTACTGATTAACATTTAAGTTCCCATAGAAAATTTATTTTGACAATCTCAGTGAAGAAAGAATCACAAGAAAATTAACATAAAAACTGAAGAATACTTCAACTTGCTGAGTGCAAAATATTGAATCATCTTTTACTACCATGGAATTTCTAAGTTACCATTCAGTCCTCGTCTAGTACTCTTCTGATAGTTGAATGTGCTTGAGTACTTTCAGAACAGAGCAGTCATTTGAACTGTAGTATTTTTGCCTTTGCTTTGGATTATGGTCTGCCTAAAAGTGCCTTAAAAGCTCAGAAATATTTCAACACTAATTAAAGCATATAAACACTTCAGGAAAAGTGCTGGAATGTGAACGTGCTATTCGATTTTAGGAACTAAGTTACTTACAGAAGAAATAAAAAAGTGTCATTAAATAGCCTACGATTGAAAGAGTTAGGGGATAATAAATTTAACATATAATAATGTTTTGAATATTCCCAAAAGGCCCACAAACTTGCAGAAATAAAGATTTTTACCTGTAACGATAAAGGCCATTGACATTGTTAGAAATAAAATAACATAGTGTTCATCCAAAGGTCAATTGTAAGGCTCACTCTAGGTTTTCCTTTGTATTTAAAAAATGGAATTTCATATGTGCTAATTATACTACAACCCTGTTGGTTTTAGCACTAATCCAAATTCATAAGGCCCGATGTCCTTTCAAAACAATTGGTATTTCAACCTCCACTTCACCTCCTGATGTCACTGTGTCTTCTGAAGGAGGACAAAATGAACTTCAAAATTCAAGGCCTAAGTACCTGTTCAACACCCACATGAAAGTGAGTCTGATGATAAATTATATTCAGAAGCCTCTCTGTTGCATATTTTCAGATTAAATCCCTGTTATAAACATGTCAAAGTTCATGGTTGGCAAAGCACTGCATTTCAGTGAAGTTAGTGGACTATAAACTGCTGTTAGACACAAGTCGCTTTGTGCACTGATAAAAAGCAAGATCTGTGTCTAGAGCAGAGGTCTTGCTCAATAAGGAATATGCTATGGACATCCAGGGGAGCAAAGAGATTAAAATATCAGGTAACATTAGAACATGCTTTTTATTTTGCAGTCCACCAAGTTTGAATATTCGAAGAATAGCCAATTATTACCTTTTAACTGAAATCATGTTATCTTTATAAAACAGCTAATGCCAACCTCTATTCTTTCTTCTTTCTCGAGAAGGAAAACTGAAATTTATATTTCCCAAACACACTTTCAAAAAGAACCCTATATGGAAATCAAGTTCTATCACATGAATACACTGAGGTAATAAGTGGAAGATAGACTTGAGACAGAAACCATCTTCCTATGACTAAAGTCATGAAAACATGAGGCTCTCATATGGACACTATCCATTTCCCAGCCTCCTGGACCTCCAGAAGCAATGGTAGCAGTAGTAGATTACTGATTTAACTTTCCTGCACAACAATTTTAATTGACCATTCTTCACATTCCTCACAGTTGAGGGAACAGTGGATTTAGTTCTTATTCTAAAAATTCTGGTAGTGGTATGTAGTGGTACTAATGCACGTTCCAGAGAATCATTCTCTAATCTCTTTTGACCCTTCCAATACATTTGTAAGCTCCAGAACTCCTGAATTAAATCTCCATCTGATTAAAATATCTAGAATAGCTATTGCTTGCATTGAATCCTAATGGCCAGCTTACCATCTTGGTGCTAAATACATTTGTTAAGATAGGTTGTATGTTATAGTGAAAGAGTGGTTTTACTACCGAATTCAAATCCTGGTCTCAACATGCATTAGATTTGAGGTCAGTTAATTTTCCCAGCCTCAGTTGTCTATTTCTAAAATATGGATAATAATAACAACCCCCCGGATTAAACTGTTTAGGTTTAGAAATTAAGCCACTGTCCCAGCATCACAGAGTTGATCTTAACAGCGTAGTCCCCTACTCTTTCACATATATATATGTATATATATATATATATGTATACATACATATATATAAAGTCCTTATATGACATTGCATTCATGACTGTTAGATACTGAGAAAAATTTTTTTCTCTCTTATTCACACAAGTAATTTCACATATCTTATGCTTTTTTAATAAACACTAGTTCTACTTTACTTTTATAAATCTAAGCAGTTACCAGACACATGCTAGGTTATAGATATATGAATTGATTAATCTGTACAAAACCTTATCACAAAAAATACAAGTTTATAAATATTGACTTACAGGATCCTTTATGTGCTATGCAAGAATATCAAGAGGAAACTATTTAAAAGGCCAAGTTTGTGTTCTTTGGTAGTACCAGGACTTTTGCAATGATGTAAATCCCCAGTTCTTCCTATTTTTAGACGTATTCTATGTTAACACATGGTCTCCCCATGTTGGTAAATTTCCCGGGCCGCGATCAAACTTGTGGTCCTCTAAATACAAGCATGTGTCGCCATGCCCTGCAAAAGCCAAAAGACTAGATGAGAACTCGTCCTGAGAAGACAGCTTTGCTCGTTTTCTCCTCCTTAGAGACGTGCCCACTACCATGCACTCACATCTTGAACAAAGTTTACAGGTGGTCCCTCCGACAGCAGGTGCACTAGTCTTTAGGTGTGGAAGGACAAGTGAGGGGCTGGCGATGGTGCTCAGTGGCCAGGTTTGCCTAAGATGTATGAGGCCCTGGCTGGGGGCGGGGGGTGGGGGGGGAGGGGCTGGGTTTGGACTGCCAGTGTTCATTAAGCACAGTCCTACCTTAATACCCCTTCTCTTTAGAAGCAATGTATCTTCATTTCTGTCTTTAGGCCTCATAAATTTCTAAAAGAAAAATGATACACATATTTTTTTTTACTCTGCTTTATGTGTCCTGATCAAGATCTATTAAAAACATTTGCCCATTTTACTCCAGTAAAATTCATTTAAGCTTCTTTCTCCTTTTTTTGTTGTTGTTGTTTGGTTGGATAGTTCGCTGACTGGTTGGTTGGGCTTTTTTTCTCGTTTTTTTTTTTTTTTTTTATGGCATCTATGTGCACATTCACCAGAGCTATCAGGTACTGTACATTGTTGTCCCAAATTCATGATTTCCACACTTAGCCTGAAATCCCTCCAGCCCTTTCCATATCTCCAGCAGTACAGACTTAACTTACTTTTGAGCCTGCTGGTTTCATCTTGAAGGAAAATCCCACCAAAGGAACAATACTGACAGTTCAACACAGAGCAATATGGGAATTATTAGGACAATATGAAATATGCTAAAGATGCATGTTCCATCCAGATGTTGCAGTATCTGGCATCCCAGTACTAGAGATTCATTCCTGTGGATTAGGTTCATTACCATCTGCTGTACGTGCTGGTAAAATCACACCAATTCACAAAGAAGAGCTAGGAGATGATGTTCCAAGCAAAGACTTCACTGCTATTGGTGCTTTAGTAATGCTACCAACCACTTACTGATTGCCTACTGTGAAGTAAGGTACCACACACTTCACAGTTCTATTTCCTAATCAGTACCACAATCTTTAAGATAGGTGTTATCATCATCCATAATTTATAGGTGAAGTTTAGGAGAGTAAAGAGTACTGGTTCTTGCAAGAGATCAGCATAGTTAAGATTTCAAATTCATTACTTTCCAGCAAAGTGTCCTTGGAAAACTGACTATTCCCTCTCTTCTCTTTAAAAAACAACAACAACAACAACAACAAAACAAAACAAAATAACAAAAAAAAAAACGGAGGTATGGTATTTTTCTTCTGAGCTGGGAGGCATACATAAGCATCTGGCATAGAGAGAGTCTGAAACACAGAGACAATACAAATCTAGGAAGGAAGCCATGCTCAGAGGTCAAGCACCTTACCCCAGCTAACAACATCCCCACAACCTGGACTAGAATCATATAATGGTTTGGGGTTGTTTGTTTGTTTGTTTTTTCAAAGAATATGCATACCTGTTTCTCTCAGGGCTCTTAGAAAACAATTTAAATAAACATAGACCAGGAAGGCAATAGTCATTACAACTGTAGCAACAAAAACGCTGTAAAACTAACTGCTCTGGCCTGAATTGCTCCTCTTTCCTTCCTTGTTTCATTAAGTTCAGTCAATGATTCAGCAAGAGCAGCCGCACTTCTCTTCCCTGGCTTGATGTGGATAATTCTGCCAGTCGTTCTCCAACTGGAGCTCTCATCCTTTAGGAGCTTGGTGACTCAGTGCCAACACCCAGGCTGAGTCATGATGGAGAAGCGATAAAGCAGTCCTGAGACACTAGATATAACAATTAAAAATGACGATTGTTGGTGAATTTGGCATCTGGCTTCATGCTCTCAAATTAGTATCACCAAAGAAGATACGGCCTGGTTCAAGAGGAGAAAATTTAACTGTGCACAAAGATAGGATTAAATACAACGAGAAAAAACAGAGTGAGCGAGGCTTCTACTCGTGTGGTAATTGCCACTGAACCTTAACCTTTCATTTGGCTTTTTTGGTTGTTTAACTTGGCACAACAAAGCTGTTTATTTTAAACTCAAACACTTTAAGTCCTTATCAAAAGAGTCTCCTTTAGCAATTTACAACTGTTCCCAGAGTCATCTTTGATGTTTTGTCACATATCAAAATAGTCCAGTATAAATATTAAGAATAATTTCACATCCTCCTACTCTCTCCTATTGCCTCCTACAGAGACACAAGACGTCGTCTATCTCTTCATTATGTATCGTAGGTTGTTTTAACAAGAATCTATTTTCCTTCTGGTAGCATGGTAGAGTTGCAATATTCCCTAATGTTATTTCTCAGGCATGAACAAGTCTGAGAATTCAGCTTCCAAAGTAAGAAAAGGAAGTAGAAATTAACAACCAGCTTTCTCTTTACTGAACGTTCTGTCTTTTGAAGACGAAAACCTTTCCTTTGGTAGGAAATGCCAGTTGGTTCTGACAAACACTTGTGAAACTTCTGCCTTCTTGAAAATAACAAATATCTAAAAATTCACAAAAATGTTCACAGATTATAAGAAATTAGTTGGAATAGGTGTGCTCTTAAAGGCCAAACTTCCTGAGCTCCGCTCCAGCTTTCCTAGCTGTCTCTCAGCATCATCACGCGGAAGCCGTGCCAACGCCTCACATTCAGCTTGTTCTAAACTCTCCAGCCTGTCCCCCAGCCTTCCTCACACAGAAAAGGGCATCTTTAAACGCCTCACACACACCTCCAAGTTCTCCTTCCTCCTTCCCACTTAGATCCCATCCATCACCAAGTGCTGGCAGTCCATCATATCAGGAGATCTTGTATCTTGTACCTTTTCCATTCAATTCTCATGTTTAGCCCTTTGTCAGTTCTCAAAAGACCTTCCTTGTCACGACCCCTCCCTTCATGGATGCTTTGTGTCGCATCACCATTATCATCTGGATGAAATACAGCTACTTCCAGCTGCCTGTAGGACGCTGTCCCAGTACAGGGTGGTGTGCTCCTTCCTTCCGACTGCATCTCAACGTTGTCCCCGCAACTTATGCCCCTGATATGCTGTTGTCCAAATATGGTTTGCACTCCCAAAACTCTTCCTTTGACAGCAATGTCCCTGTTCCCTGGAATATCTAACCTCTCTATTTTCTTAAGCACAGCAGTCTGTCCTCCATGTCTTCTCTAACTTTTGCAAAGTAATTTTACTTTTTCTCTCCTTAGAGCCCAAGTGAATGTCATATTCAGAAACCAGTGTGTATGATATTTTTATGAAACAAATCAAATAGTATCATTTCTCTCCTCAAATCTTTAGGATCTTAAACTAAATTCAGAATAACAGATCAGGTAATTTAAAGCATGATATACAAGGCTTTGCATTTTTTTTTGTTCCTGCCTACACTTCCTGAACACAAATGAACCAGTGTTCTCCCAGCATTCTATATTTGTCTCCCATAGGCTTGTTTTTTATTATTCTAAACCCCTGGCTCATCCTGGCTCTGAGGTCTGTGCACTTATTTCTTCTCTTGCCTGAAATATTTTTCCCACACATCTTCACACAATCAGCCTTCTTAGACCCTCAACTGACATAACATGCAAAAAGATAATTTATATGAATGTATAGTGAATTCTCAAAAAAATCAATGAATAATCAATATGTTAATGGCTGATCTCTACTTACATTGAAGGGTAGCAAACCATAAATACTAGTGAAGGGCTACATAGAAATATATTACAAAAAGAAATGCCACAAGACAGTGTATTATTAATTACTAAATTAAGAGCCCAGACTATAAGTGCTAGGGGAGATCAGAGGAGAAAAACAACACAGCAAGCCTGAATGGCCCAGGAGCCTATATAGCTCAATAAAGACAACTGGACGAAGTACTGATTTCATCCTGAAGGCAAACTTGAGCAAACTAATGAGTGCAATTCTCTTCTCAGAGCCACAGGGAATGGGGTGTTAGGCTGATTCAGTACATCATCATTTCAAGTATTCTCCTTTAGGCCAACGCAGTTGAACACAGACAAGTTAAAGAAGTACAGGATTCTGCCTCACTAGTTGTGAGAGTCTTAGTCAACAAAATTACATCAGGTGATCACAGGGTTGCCGACATCGGGTAAGATGTTAGGAACACAGAGCAAAGTTACACTGGAATGCAGGTAAATGGAGAAGAGACATGGACAGGGCAGTGTGGAAACTGCATAACTGCAGGTGGAGACTGCCCAAAGGGTTAGGAAGCTTTAAGAAGGTGTGCCTTATCCAGGTAAGGGCCAAAAAGACTGCTGGGAAAAGAGCTGACTTGGTGGATCTTAAGAGGTGGACAGATTTAGCAATGGAAGAGATGAGAGAAGGGCATTCTAGGAAAAGAGCCTAATATAAGAAAATAATGTAGGCAAAACCACAATGGCTTGTCCAAGTAGAATGTGTGAGGCAAACTGTGGCAGGCATTCAGATCCAGAGCCACCCAGGAGATGGGCACAGAAGGGCTGATGGTGGTAACACTGTAAATACTAGCACAGAAAACCCTCATTGACCAGATTTGAGTCTCGTGTCCACTTCTAAACATTAACAAATGAGAGTTCCTCAAACCACAAGAGCTGATACTCACAATAGAAGATAGGTAGAGGATTATCAAGGAGCCAAAGAAATGACTGAAGTAGCTTCATGGCCATCAAAGAGGCCTAAGGGCTCAATGACATTAAAGTACGCCTTTAGCCCTTGAAACACAATTTAAGTTACAACCTGTATAAATCTGCTACCCTGAAAGAATCATAAGGCCAACACCATTGTCTGGCACCATCTCCAGTGCATAACAGGTGCTCAACCCAATGTATGAATAAATGTACATAAGACCTTGTTTCACGGTCACCATCAGTTTTATATAATATGTGTTTCTGCTTTCATTTCGAAATACGTAAGTTACGAGTAGATGGGATTTTTGAAGAGGAAATATAAAAGCAGATTATTTTGTGGACCTTGAATAAGAAATAATGATTCAAAATCTATTACATGAAATTTTAATTGTTTTAAAAGAGCTTCTTGACCTTAAGGTTTATTAAAATTAGACTGTTTTCCCAAGAAGCCCATAAATTTCCTACTCAAAAGATGTTTTAGACCAAGTAAGATGTTGTTATGATGAAACCTACATTCCTCAAAGCAGAGACAGGTTGAGCGTCAACAATTTAGACTGTAATCTCTCTTGTAATGTGCATTTCCAAGAGAAAGGGAAGAAAGTGTCATGTTTAATGACTAGTTACTTTTGCTACAGCGACACCTACTGTTATTGCAAAAATATATCTAAGAAAAAAAAATCAGAAACCAATGAATTTAAGCTATAATAAAAATACAATTGAGCTTTTTTATTTTAGTGGTATAAAATATGTTTAGAAAAAGTAAAATAAAATTTTCACAATATATACTCTTAGGAAATATGCATTATTTTAAGTATTAACAAATAGAAATCCAATTCCAATTAAACCTACACTCTAGATAGGATGTTCATAACTAGAATATAAAATGAACTGAAAAAAATCCTTCAAACTCAAAAACCCAATTTAAAATTGAGCAATTAAAATGACAGTTCTCTGATCAAGAAATACAAATGACCAGAAAACACATGAAAAAATATGCAACACCCTTTGCCTTCAGAGAAACGCAAGTCAAAACTACACTGAGATACCATCTTACCCCAGATTGAATGACATACACCAAGAACTCAAAAAGAGTAGATATCACCAGGGATTTGGGGAAAAGAAATACTTTTACATTGTTGGTGGGACTGTAAACTGGTACAACCACTATGGAAAGCAGCATGGAGATTCCTCAAAACACCAATACCTCTTCTGGCCTTTTCCAAAAAGTTAAAAGTACCGTCTAACAGGGATACATGTATACCCGTGTTTACAGCAGCACAACTAACAACAGGTAAATTGTAGCAGATGCCAAAACCACTGATACATATAAATTTTAGAATGTGGTATTACATACACAATTTAGTACTATTATGCCATAAAGACAGACAGACTTGAGTCATTTATAGGTAAATGGATACAAGAGAATCAGACTCTGAAGGATAAATATAACATGGTTTTCTAATATGAGAAACACAGAGTATAAATAAATACAAGTCAGGTGAGACATTGGGAGTAAGGAAAAGAAAGGAATGAGAGGGTGAAAAGGGGGAAAGAGAAAGAAATGTAAAGTTGACATGATATAAATGAGCACAAAATTCTCAAGTTCAATGTAATCATTGTACACTGTACACACATATATATACACACATACATTAACAAAACTGGAAAGTATTATCTTAATGAAACAATCCCTAATAAGTCTACACACGATATATATACTATCTACATATACAAATCATCTGAAAGACTAGTTTTAAGAGTTTAATGCTAATCTAGAAAGATTAGACTATTTAATCTTATATATTTCAAAAGAATTATTAAAATAACACATTATTAAAATAGTATTTATTCTAAAATGGTCAAAGTAATCTTAAAATGGGCATTTTTAAATTATATTAAAACTTCATTTGTACTCATTCTAATATGTTCTAATTCTTTTTCTCCCTTTGACAACTAGAAGAGGCCCTGAGAGAACTCTGGGCCCATTTCTTAAAGTTTAAGACACTTGCATCTGAAATATAAATAGCTCCTATATTTCCATATTTTTTCTAGAAATGGAAAGGTAACATCTCTTAAATTTGCAAATATCAGTATTTTAAAAACATTTTCTTCATTATTTAATTTTACTAGCATAAATATAATAATCTACCTAGGGTTATCTAGATTAGGAATAAACTAATATTACTAGCTAAAACTTATTAGCTATCTATGTAGGATGTACCAGGCCATATTCAGTGTTTAGTAAGCACTGTCTTAGTTCTGAAAATCCCACATTTCAACAGTGTAAACAAGGAAACCAAGGTTCAGAAATATCAAGTAACATGGTAACATGCCCAGGTAAAATAAAAGAGCTTATGAGTAGTAGACAGGACATATTAATCCTCATGTAGTCAGACTCTAGAAGCCAGATATATATGTATATATATATATACAATATATATAGCCAATTAAAAGAGCTGCACAATGTCTCCACATGGACTCATTTAAAAAGTTGAGAAGTTGAGAATTTAGTCAAAAAACATCTGTTTGACATAGTTAGAATAGGGAGGAGTACCTCAACAACTGAAAGGAGACCAGGGAAAGATCAGAAATCCTGAAGGAACATCAGAAGCAGAGGAAAAAATAGCAACCTAGAGAGCTACTTAAAGCTGGCTGCAAATGACTGGAAGCCTCAGGCATCTGCAGTCAAAGGGAAGCCCACATGGAGCCCAAAATATGTGACCAAGCTAAGAGAGGAAGGAGTGCCCCAACAACTGAAAGGAGGCCATGGGAAGGTCAGAAATCCTGAAAACATACTGGAAGTGAAAAAAAAAAAAAAAAGCAGACAATTAGATGCGGCCCTGAGCTGCCAGCATCCACACAGTCCACAGACCACAGACCACAAAGGAAAGCTTGAGGTAAGCAGGAATCCAGGAGAAGTGGGGATTGTCAGTAGCTGTTAGCCCTAGCCTCTGTAAAATGAACCTGCAGGTAGTACATACTACAAATGCAATGTGAGCTCCCTCTAAAATAGGCCTCTTGAAGCCAAGATAAAAGGCAGTGCTGGGCAGTTGTAACAAACAATTAAGAAAGCAGGTGCTATTAAAAAACAAAAAAGCCAGGAACTCAACTGATTTAGAGTAAAAGAAAGTTCAGAAGAGCTCCTCAGGGCTTTTGTGGTCACTTTTAAACAGTGCCTAGGAAGAAACTGGCACAAGAGGCAGTTGCGGAGAGGAGAGAAAGGCTGCCAACCTTCTGAACAGCTGGCATGTAGTGAGCATACTTCTGAGGGTGGAGAACCCCAGCCTCGGGGGAAGAGAGCCAGGAGAGGTGGGAGAGCTTTACTGGGAGGACTGGGGATGAAAAAGATACTTCAGAGGCCACTGCACTGTTAGGTCCATCTTCACTGCCTATCCCAGCCCAGAACTCAGAGGAATTGTAGCTTCCCACACACACCATCACAGTACAAAGCCCAGGTAGCTCAATGTGCATTTGGAGAACACATTGGTTTGCCTAGAAAGAACTCCTAGAAGGATTCTGAGACAAGTATTGGAGCGACGGATTCACCAGGAACAAGGTGAATGACAGGCTAAAGACTCAATACTCCGCTACACTTGTGATAAAATTCTGAAAAGCCAAGATCAGGAAGATGATATTCTGAAAGTCGTATTTTATGAATAATAAAATTAACAAAAGATAGATCATGAGGGACAGAGAGAGAGGTGAGCAGCTGAAAGTGTCTGAAGCAATAAGATGAGATCATAAGCATATGAACTAGGTCGGTGTGCTAAAGCTAGCCAGGAAAAAAAAATACAAAGATGAGAGATTCTGTCAAGGTTAACGTTAAAGGATTTAGTAAATAGCAAAGACCCAAGTGTTTGGCGATAGTGTAGGTGCGGGCTACAAAGAGAAGGAAAATAAGAGAATAATGACTGCTGGAATAGGTGTCCTCCAACCTCGAGCCTTCAGAATGGCCTCCACTTCGGTGAAGAGTGAGTAAATACATCCGCAAGATGAAAAGAGAATAATAGGCAAATTGTGTGCCCAAAAATCACACCCAATGTGTTGTGATTGGCCAATCTGTAAGGCAGAATAGAAGGATGCTGTCTAAATAGTAACAATGGAAGAGCCAAGACATTTTGTGCAGCACCCAAGCTGTCTGGATAAATTAACAGAAAATGATGGAGAGAGAGAAGAGAAAATAAAAAAGAAGCAAAAGGCAGGCAGCAAAGAAGACATGCAACAGACATGGTACAGGAGAACAAAGGCATTGCAAGTAACAAACAACTGTCACCCAGACAAAAGAACAAAGTGAGCAATGGAGAAAGGGGGCTAGGAGAGCTTGCAGGTCCACTGCCGCTGCAAACCAAGTTTGCATCATTTAGTCCCGATTGCAGGGTCGCTTCCAAAGACACAAATTACGAACCTACATGGTCCCAAGTCCAGGTATATTTATCAAGGCAACAAAATGCCAGATTTTTGACAACTATGGATATAAGAAGAGTGGCTTAGTAAAAAGAGCATTAAGGGCCCATCTCGCAGGCCTCACAGCATCCGTGGAAATGTTCTTTCCTGGATTTCCCTGTAGCTCCCACTTCCACTCAGTCACTCCATCCTTGACCTCTGGATACATTAAGCACTTGCTCAGCCAAGTTCTTTACACAACTTACCACTACCTGGGGTTATATTGTGCCTTTACTTTTCAGCATTTTATTTTCTGTCTCAGAATATGAGTTATATATAGCAGACACATTGTCTTTCTATTACTCCATACTATAGCCTTGAAAATGTATAAAAAATTGTTGAATGGATGAATGATTATATTTGCACACTAAGGTTCTAAAACTACACAGAATTAGGTTGAAATTCTAACTCAGTCATCTACCAAGTTTATAGTGGACAGTGGTTTCTTTCTTCTCCATGTATATTACAGAATGTCCTATCCCTACTCTTAATCCAAGCAGCTGGGTAACTAAAACTCAGTTTCAGCTCCAAGGACATCATCTAGTAGGATGTACTACCCACAGAACTCAGTCACACGTCACCCTGGCCTCAACTGTTCAGTCATGACACAGTAAAAAGCTTCAAAAAGTTATTAATTAGAACAGATCTTAATATAAGATAAGAAAAAACAAGTTTATTAATATATATTTTACATATGCATGGGAGATATTCAGAGTACCTTTAACAAAGAAGTGTAAATTTTTTAAAAAGTAAGAGCACTCAGGAGGCTGAGTCAGGAGGATTGCAGAGAGTTCAAGGCCAAATTGGGCTCCATAATAAATTCAGGACCAGTCCTGATTACAAAGAGAGGCCCCGTCAAAAAGAAAAAAAGAGAAAGAAAATAAAGGAAAAGGATAGCAACTTGGGAAAAGGCAAATAAATGGCAGACATAAGCCAATTGTAAAAGTCAGGCAATACAAATTCCTACAGCACTAGATCTCCAAGTGATAAGGATCCAGTATTTCCAGTGGATAACTTCTGTTCTTTTAAAGGGTAGGAAAGAAGCAGGATAGTTTTCATCTTTTCAAGTATTGTATTGTTTTAGGCAAATGGAAAGGGGGCAAAGAGATCTTTGGTATCATTTCTTAATGGCCCTTAAATGAAAAATCCTTTATATTGGGGGGGGAGTTATAGTCTGGTGGATTGGCATGGAATACAAATTTAGGTTAATTCAGATTCATCCCCAGGACTCTGTCCAGGGCATTCCAATCAGTGTATTTCCTGGGGTCTTTGTAAGCAAAATGTAAGGTCATTTTTGCTACAGCACAGGAAGTGGCCACCAGAAAATGAATCCAATAAGGAAGGAAAGCAGAGAAATATGAGTACAGAAACAAATTTTTGATGACATAGTTTTAATCTTTGAATCCAAAACTGAAAAAGAAAAACACTTCGCTTCTTCTAATTTTTCTAGAAAATTAAATGAATAAAAATTCTTATTTAAACTAACTGGAATTGGATTTTCTTCACTAGCACTAGAAAAATAACTAGTAGAAACTGTGGCAGGTAACACAAGTTTCACACCAGTTATCTGCAAACCAGTGACGGTAACACTCAGAGGATGTGAAGAAGTCGTAATCATTTAAGTTATAAAATAAATCACAATGATAACAAATTGCCACACAGATAATTAATATTCAATAAAGGGTCACTGTGGCTTACGACATCATTCACAGAGGACACAGTAACAATAGTGGGAGCAGCAGAGCTCACAGTGTGTTGGGCACGATCACTAAGTTCAAAATAAGCAGTGGAGAAGCATTTTGAAATCAGGCCTGCCCACAAGATAAGGAAATGGTCTCGGCTGGATTTGATGATCCATCTATGAGGACTATAAAATAAGAATCACACAAGAAAAATAAGACAATAAATAGTGATATATAGTGGAAGAAAGATATGAGTGTCAAAACTATCCAACAATTCAGCAAACCACAAACACTGAGCTGATGAGAAGTGAAAGAGAAGTCGGACTTGAAATAATGGTGACAGAAAAAAAAAAAAAAAAAAAAACAAGGCATGGGTGAGCCATGGATAATTACAGCAACGGTATTGCAATTCTGTGAGTCTATCAGGTGCTATAACAAAGTAAGATCAACTTGGTGGCTTACAAAAAACAGAAACTTATTTCCCATGATTTTGGAAGGTAGAAGTCCAAAGCAGATTCTACCCCTGGCAAGGGCCTGCTCTGTGGATCACCACTGGCACCTCACATACTGCACTTACTAGGTAGAAGGGCCACCCAAGCTCCCTCGGCCTCTCTTATAAAGGCACTCACATCACTCATAGCACTAATACATTCATTTCGGAGGTTAGCACTCCAACATTTGGGAAAGAGGACACAAATTCTCAGACCACTGCAAACCAAACACAACGATCCTTACACACAGACTCGAGCTTGATTTGTAGGACAAAGGGTATGTATCTGAAACATTAGAAGCTTTGATATATGTGCACTAAATTAATTTACACAACTAACAAATCAGACCTAGGTACAGATATCCTCTTGAAATATGAATTACTACTTTCTTAAGAGCAAAGAGCAAGCTTTTGAAAACTCTGACAACAACTATCTATACATGAGTTGAGAAAAACCAGTTCTGGAAATGCTAATGAATCAGTACAGTGTTCAATATTTCACCTCATTTGATATATTTCAAATAAATACAACTGGACTGGAGGAATAGCACAACAATTAAAGTGCTTGCCTTGCCAGAGCAAGGCCCTGAGCTTTATTCCCCAGAACCACATAAGGTGGTGTGATGGAGCATGCCAATTATCCCAGCACTTGAGAGGCTGAGGCAGAAAGATTGCCTTGAGTGCAAGCCTGGTCTGAGCCACAGACTGAGTTCAGGAGAAATCTGGGCTACAGAGCAAGACACTATCTCAAAAGAAAAGTAAAAAATAATTATAATAAAAAGAGCGGCAGCTGATCTTAGTATTTGTTATTTTTTAATCACATAAATATTGTTGAGCATTACTGTACCAAGCAATTATGTAAGCAGTCTACAGTGAGATGAATATATTGCCATAATTTGTTTAAAATTAACTAAAAATAAATATAAACGCATATATGAGCAAATTAATGTATGGACAAGTATATTCTGATGAGTAATTTGGTATTTCAAAGAAAAGCACATCAAAGAAGACCAGCCATAGCAGCCTGAAAGAGAATCAGAAGCTAAAGAACTACAGAGTTTTCCACAAAACACTGACAGAAGACAAAACCTCACTCTTCCTCTGAAATTCAGTCCGAATGCCACTTTCTCTAAGGGGCTTTCTTGGCACCTGAGGAGCTCATCACTATCTAAATCACATTTTATTAAACTTTTTGCTATATTATACTCCACTGTAAAAAAAAAAATTGTGATCATTTTTGCCCAGTTACCTCCATTACTCCACCAATCCAATTTTGACTTCTTAAAAAGTGTAACTCTGAAACCTAGAACACAACTGAAAGCCTAGAACTAGGCAGATGAGCACAGTAACAGCGACAAGTGAAAGAATGAGCCAAATCTGATTGAGGTGTTCAAGGTTCTGCTGCTCCAGTAAGTCTATTTTTGTAAGCCTTACTTTTATCCTGACAGCTGCCCATCAATTTGGTTTACAGAAAGTGAAGTGATTGTTCCAGCATTTACCAATCCTGGTATTTCTCATTATTTAGAAAATGCCATCACTTCTAAGGATATTTTTTCCTTGTTGCTTGTGGAGTCTAAGCTAATTCATGGATGCAGGAAAAAATGCTTTTGTATTTTCGTCATCCTTTCTTACGTTCAGTGAAAGCTAATTTCTTAACAATATCCTCAGGTGAAGACAGGAAAGCTTTTCTACTGTTCTAATATTGAAGAACTAACCCTGAGGAAGCAGGGTTACTGTGTGTTCACATTTGTAGCATTTTCCTCTCCCCACGATTACCTCATTGACTCAACTAATGGACCAAAATGTTTTTCAAAATATGAAATGTTGTTAAGCAGAGTTCTGCAAAAGTTGTTTCATCTGAAGGAAGAGCATAAAAGTTCTAAAGTTACAGTATTAAAGGAAAAAACAAGTGGGGTGGTAAAAGTGGGTAGATGGATTTGTGGAAAGGGGACGTAAAAGGACAAACAAGGAAAAAATGGAGAAAAGAATATCTAATTGATGTGATATATTTGTGCACAAACTCCACTTTAATGTGACATATATAACAAACACATACTAACAAAAAGATTCAATTTCTGTGATATTGCTTATACCTAGCATTTCACTCAGTGTCTAACAATACAGAAAATTTGGAGGAAAGCACAACTTGATGTCACATCTGCAGAACTGTCAATATGGAATAACAAGCAATTAAGAGCACAGGCTTGGGAGTTGAGGTACCTGGGACTGAATGTACCACTTGTAGGTATACAGCCTGAAATTCATCCTCTAAAATATCTTCACTATCTGAAAAACTACAACTTAATTATAACTGGTTAATTTAGATGGTACATGTTAAATCCGGCATGATTTTAGCTAATATTATCATTTCTAATATTAATAGTAGCACTATACTACAATTATGAAGACTCATCACACTTGAAATTTGGGTCTTCCTAGAGCATACTGACATATATAAGAATTTTGTCCTCTTCTGTTCAGATTATTTTGAAATATGTCGTAGACTGTTGTAACCCATCGTTGCCCTAGTGTAAAGCCAGTATTTCTCTCCTGTAAATGTATTCAAGCAGTCCTTATCTTGTTTTCTTCCATATCTCCTCTCCCTCACACCCTTCCTAGGCCCCAGTAACCAGTACTCCACTCCTTTCTTCAAATGAAATTACAGAATACCAAATTGAACCTGAATTTTAGAATAAAAGAGATATTTTTAGTAGAAGTGTGCCCCCCAGGTTGGTATCTTTGAAGCTAAGAGGTGCTCAACCTTAAATAAATAAGGTTAACCCTGCCTTGTAGCTGGTGGTGGAAGGGAAAATGAAGTCCATGAAAACATTCAGTTTGCTGAGATCATGAAGAGGCAGACATAATCCCCACGGCATCCACACTGAAAGAGGCTGCACACATATGCTCAAGTATTACTTTCAGCTTTCTGAGATCACAAGACATCAAAGAGTTTCAAGATTTACACTATTGGTGCATAGCAGTGCTCAATAAATGCACTTTACTCAATAATTAGAGATGAAAGTATCATATTCTCAGATTATTTTTTCCTCAAAGCAATGGCAATGTCTCTGAGTTCAGTGGGTGTCAAATAGTAGGCAGTTGTGAAAGACCCTTAAATTCACTGCTTTCTTTCATTTTATGAAGATTTTAAAAATAATTTACCTATCTATATCTAAACCTTTTTGCCCCTTCTAGTATATAACTAGAATCTTTCAAAACCATTTATCCTAGTCCTTTAATATTCTATGTTTCTGTGCAGAAGTTGAGCTTGAGCATTTGGAATTGAGATTAAATTCCCTGAATGCCTCCGGCATTGCTGAAAGCTGTCGTTCTCATAACTGCTCAGCTCTAATGCCATTGGATAAAGTAGTTAAAAAAAAAAGTCCAGCCACGGAACTGTATTTGCAACAGGGGGTTGTAATAGTGACAGAGCTTGAAGCAGTCTTACTAGCTGTGACAGAGCATATAATGCACCTGAAATTGGGCCCCGTGTAGTGACTAAGAGTTTCAATTTTCTGAGTTTTATAGAATTCTGTATTATGTTTGACAGCTCTGTTTCACACCAATGGCTGGTTCCATAATGCTAACAAAGTACAAAGATGAGAAAAGAAAGGAAAGAATGCAAAAGTATACGCACGTTTCAAGCACATAAAACATAATTTCCTATGGGAAATTACCATTTTTCATATTGTTATGACATTTTCAATGTATTGCATCTGCAAAAAATGGCACTTGCCCACACACATATTGGAAAGTTCATTCAAGGTTACCAGGGAGGGGAGGAGGTGAGGCCTGGTACTGCCAGACCTAATTGAGATCCCTCAGGCATCTTGCTATCCCTCGCCCTATTCTACACCCCCAAATCTGCTCTTAATACAATGATATTCACATTCACAAAAGAGTTTGCTTTTTTGTTATGTTTCCTTCTCCAACTAGGTAAGATGAGGCTCTAATAGGAATGTGACTGATGGTCATCCCCACCATCTACTCTCTAGCAAGTCATCCATGGTGAGAAATCAAGTTGTTTGTTCTGCTTTTTTTAAAAAATGAGACTCCAATTCACTTTATAACTACTTCTGTCTCTCTGATACAGTTTTTGCTTCCTCCTACCCTCCATGCCCAGCTCTCTTAACTTTTTTCCTGGTGGTATTTTCAGAGAAGGTATCAGCCCCCTTAGCTCCTCTCTAGAGAGAAAATGGTTTCTAAAGACAAGTGAAAAGGTAACCAAGATGAGAGCCTGCAGCCCATTCCAAGCACTCTCTGCGTTCTTTTCCTCTTCCAACTTTCTTCCTGCTTTGGCCAAATCAACCCCCTGTAAATTTCCTGGCTTTTCGGGCTACTCAACTCACAGCTGGTCTCCTCTAAAGTGTGCAGCCATTTTTCAAACTGATTAATTACTAGTAGCTGTTCCTCTGACTTGGCCTCAGGGTCTTGTGAGCTTCCCAGGGGCAGCTCTAGGAGATTGTCTCATGTTTCCTGAATCTTATTTTTAGGTCTCACTCCTCTGGTCCCAAGGGTTTGAGATGAAAATCCATTCTCAAATCCCTAAAATGACTCAGAAATAAAAAGGACTTTTGAATGGCACCCACAACACATTAGGCTGTACAAACCATGGTTTCTTGACATCAAAGGTCCAAAATCCTGACTCAGGCCCTAATCGGGCAAATGTACTTACTTTCCTTGATCCTCAGTTTCTGTGTCTAAAAAATGGGGGATATTGTTGCTACACCTACATGGAGAATGGTGACGTAAAAATTCAGACAAGAAACACAGAGCTACATACCCTAAAGTAGGTTTTCTGATTACAAGATGCATTTTATTTTATGCCTTAAAATCTCTCATCTTTTTTTTTGTGGAAGAACAAAGAAATGAAATGTTCCTGCAGTCTAGTGCAAGACAGGCTGCTATTCTGTACCCAGGTAAATATTTTCGGAAGAACTATGTAAGTACTGAGTACAACTCAAAGGACAATTTTATTGTATCATGTCTTTGCCCCAATGAAGAGTCTGTGTTTATGGAATTCACTGGTCTAATGGGTTTCCTGTTTTTATATTATTATTAAATGCAATTGAACCCTAGCTACAAATGAAAAGTTCCTCATTATTAAAAGACAAAGATACTTTATTTAAAAGGAAACAAGCTGGCTGTTGCCTAGGAGTATGTCTGTGTGATCTTCCAAATTCACTGAATTCAGATGCGTGATGGCAATTTGCTCTATCACATGCCTTTTGTGTCTCCATCTGTGCTACCAAAAGGGTCACCGAGGTAAAGTCATTTGTAAGTTATGCTTCCACAGAAACCCAGGCCAAAAACTACACCAACCATAGCATGTAATAATGACACAGTGATTAGTTACATTGTTCAGTCGTCAAACATCACCTTCCTGTAGTCCTATCACATGCTTCAGAGAATCCTTCAGTGTCCAGGTTCTAAGAACCTGATATCCATAACAGATAATACCCTCAAGATTTAAGTCGTGGCCAGAAATGAGACACCATAGTCCTTCCTCAGAAGTTTTTCCAGGAAATGCTTCTTAGAAAGTGGGCTTCTCAAAATGGAAGTAATCCAGAATATATTGCTTTCGTTACTTATTAATACTAATAACTATAACGACCATATCCCTTATGCTATAAACGTTTATTTTTTATAAAGTGATTTCCATTAGTTCTCTATCCTAAGCCTGAGTATTTGAAAGCTTACTTGATAAGGTTATAAAAATTAGAAACACAGTAATAATAACTTCCATTATTGATCATGTAATACACGCCAGGCATCCCTTAATGTCAACATTAAAACTGCAGGGTCAGGAGCTATTATTATATTTGTTTTATAAATGACAAAATTGAGACTTACAAAGGGTAAGTATCCATTATTTACAACTAGTGTGAAGTCTAATTCAATTTCAGGTCTTAATTATAGAGCATAAGTACTAATCAAAACATGAGTGTCATTTGGGTCATTTAGATACCAGGTCATCCTCAATATTCAAAGCCAGATCAAAAATAAAATGGCTAAATGGGACCCGGAGACAGAAAGTAAGTGCCTGCTGGTGATGTAGTGGAAAATGACAGAACTAGAAAGGGTAGTTCCTGTCTAAAATCATTTTAGCATTCCACATTTTTTGTTCCACTTTGCTTTGTTTTTGAGACGGTGTTTTTCTCTGTAGTTCACGCTGGTCTTGAATTCACTATGTAACTCAGGCTGGCCTTCAACGCAAAGCAATTCTGTTTCAGCCTACCAAGTGCTGAGACTATAGGCATACACTGCTACACCTAGCTAAACATTCTCCATTTTTTCAGCACCGTCATAAATGAACCAAACACATCCATAGATCCTATATTTTGAATCTTAAAATGTCCCTCAAAGTCCCATATGTTAACAGTTAGGTCCACAGCTTGAGAGGGGGAGGTAGTAGAAACCTTAAAAGAAGGGATATAGAGGATATAGGTACCATTAAGGGTGTACCCATACAAGGGATTAGGGCATGTTGCACTCTTTCTCACTCTCTCTCCACTCCCTAGCTGCCATGAAGTAAATTAAATTCTTCTGATACACACTCCCAACATCATGCACTGTGTTGCCCACAGGCCCAAACCAAGGAAGTCATCATTATGAATTGAAACCTTCAAAACTGTGAGTTAAAACAAGCCTTTTCCATTTATAAACTGGTTATCTCAGAAATTGTTTCAGCAAGAAAAAGCCAACTATCACACAGATAATGTGTTTAACTCTCTCTCTTTTAGATTCATTTAAAGAAAACATCAGCCATGAAATGGTTTTGGAACACTCATTGCTATGTGAAAATGTTAACTATGGCCACATCAAAATGAAAGAAAATGAATTTTGTGAGAAAGACAAGATTATAAAATATATGAACATGATCAGAAATGACTGCTACATTTTTATTGGAAAAATCAAGAATAATCACACATGTTAAGGAATAAAATTAAAAGAAATAAAAGTTGACTTAAAAAACAGCATTTTGTTATTTGGGAACAATTACTATAACAGAGCAAGTCAATATATTTCCAATATCGAGAAAAGAGATTGTGGAGGAAATGGGAGAGAAGAACAGGAGGTCACTGAGACAGCAACACACATGGATGAAGGCCCTTGCTATGTGCAATCCTTGTGCTGAGTTCCATCCACTCTAAGAATCTTAATGAAAAGATGAGAGGATTCTAACAACAGTTTGCAAAACCCTATTGTGTCAAAATGCCAAAAATCAGTATTAAAACTTAAAAATGCATAAATTTGAAAAGGAAAAGTATCATTAATTAGCCTGTTACCTCCAATAATATCAAATCATATGATTAAAGTAAAATTCAAAAAATCTGCTAGAGAATTTAGGGTTTTTATAAAATGTTTACTTAAACATTTTGCTTCTGCAAGCAGTTTTCCAAATGTGTTTTATAAATGACAAAAACATGTACTATGTAAAATTCAGAAAGAGCTGTCTTAACAGCTGCTCTTTTAACACCAAAATATTAAAACTCCAATTTTTCCCATTTTATTGATATGCATAAGTGCAAAATTTAAGGTATACTATGAAGTTTAGCATTTTGTGCACCTACGTATCTTGTCAAGGTGACAAGGACTTCCCCACTTTCCTTTTGTCCATCCCCCTATCCACCCATCCTTGCCTCCCCACCCCACCCCCCCGTTTCACTGTTTTTCATATTAGGTTCCATAAGAGTTGTGATCTGGGTCTCTAGTATCAGAGAGACCATTCGATGTTTCACCTTCTGCTTCTGACTCACTTCACTGAGCATTATGTTCCCAAGTTTCTTCCATTTGCCTGTAAAAGCCTCCATGCTGTTGGACTTTATAGATGCACAGTATTCCATTGTGTATAAATACTACAGTTTGTGTATCCACTGGTCTGTTGATGGGTATTTTGGTGACTTCCATATTTTAGCTATTGTTAACTGTGCTGCTATGAACATGGGTATATATATATAGTATGTTGTTTTGGCCTCTTTTGGATATAATTCCAGGAGGGGTGTCGCTGCATTGAAAGGGATATTTATTTCTAGTCTTTCGAGAAATCTCCATACTGCTTTCCAAAGTGGTTGTACGGGTTTACATTCCCACCAGCAGTGCAGGAGGGTTCCTTTCTCCCCACAGCCTGCCAGCACTGATTATTATTTGACTTGTTGATATAGGCTATTCTTTCTGGAGTGAGATGGTATCTTAGCGTTCTTTTGATTTGCATTTCTCTTATGGCTAGAGATGTTGAACATCTTCTCATGTATCTGTTGGCCCTTTGTACTTTTTCGTGAGTGAACTGCCTCTTCATTTCATTTGCCCACTTTTCAACAGGATCCTTTATTTTGGTTAGCTTACTTTTCTTCAGCTTCCTGTAGATTCTAGTTATGAGCTTCCTATCTGAGTTGGTGGTGATGAATACTTTTTCCCAGTCTGTTGGTTCTCTTTTTACATTGTTGATAGTTCCCTTTGCTGTGAAGAAGTTTTTTAATTTGACAAGATCCCATTTGTTAATACTGGGGATAATTTCTTTTGCTCTTGGTGTCTTGTCAAGGAAGTCTTTGCCTACCCCAATGTCTTTTAGATATCTGCCTAATTTGTCTTCTAGGAGGTTCAGTGTTTCACTTTTAATGTCTTTGATCCACTTTGATTCGATTTTGGTGCATGGTGATAGGAGTGTGGTGTGACCAGATTCATTCTTCTGCATGTGGATGTCCAGTTTTCCCAGCACCATTTGTTGAACAGGCTGTCCTTTTTCCACTGTATGCATTTGGCCGTTTTGTCAAAGATTCAGTAATTGAGGGTATTTGGGTTTGTCTCAGCATCTTCAATTCTGTTCCACTGGTCTATCTGTCTATTTTTGTGCCTGTCCCATACTGTTTTTACAACTATTGCTTTATAGCAGCCTGATGTCTGGAACTCTAGTGCCTCCTGCCTTGGTCTTGTTGCTCAGGATTGCTTTGGCTATTCTTGGTCTCTTTTGGTTCCATTAAAACTCCAATTTTTATAAATCTTTAACTAATAGGAGACCTGGCTAGCATCTACATTGTACATAATTTCTATATAAATGTCACTCTTATCTGTAAAAGTAAAAGGGGCCTTAGCATGTTTTCTGAGGTTAGTGACTGTTGGCATCAGTGTTAGAAATGACTCGCTGGAAATTTACCTGTCCAAACAAAGGATGGACATGGGAGGCACGGATGACAGAGTATGAGGCTTTAATTTTCTTTTTGCAAAAAGGGTGACCTTCCCACGTGCAAGTGGAGAGAGGCACACCGAAAACGTAGTCGATACCAACTTAAACCCCTAGGTCGCAAGTCCTTCCCCCTGCCTCTTCCTATTGGCAGGATGCACAATCTTCCTGAGAAGATCTAAGACACTGGCTCAGGGCCAAGTTCATCACAACGTCATCACCTTTTTCCCTCCTTTCCCTTTCCGCCTTTGTCTGGTCACCTGGTCAGGTAAGGCGAAAAAATGTAAAGATTCGCCACCTTGAAAAATGGGCCACTGCTTCTACTAGGTGACACTCACAATCAGGATTATGAGAAGAAAGCTAGGTTTGAAAATTGTCCACCACAACAAAGACTGGTAAGAACTCAATACTCATCAATGGGAAAGGTACCCAGAGTCACCTGAGAAAAAGATATTTTTTTTCATTGACTAACAAGAAAGATGAACTATGTATAATACAGAAAATTGTTACAGAAAAACAGATCCAAGAAATATACTCTTCACAAGAGACTGTCTGTCTTAGTTACTTTTTCATTGCTGTGACTCAATACCCAACATCCACAAATTTAGGGGAGGAAAGGTTTATTTTACCTCATAATTTCATAAGGTCACAACCCATTCAGGGTCTGCTGGCAGCAATGGAAGGAAGTACATGGCAGAGGCAAAGGTAGAGGCAGCTTCTCACAACATCACATACAACATCACATAACAGGCAGGCAAGTTGAGCCTAAATGAGACTAGTCCACGTCCTAGTCCTAGTCCTCCAAGGAAGGCAGGATGCAACATATATAACCTTCCAGATCTCCTACCAGTGATTAGCCCCTTCTGGATCCAGGTGTGGAAGGTGTGGCTACTACACACCTTAATCCTTCCTTGCACTCCTTTAATCCTAACTTACATGATTTTAATCCTAACTTACACACCTTCAATCCTAACTTACATGCTTTTAATCCTAATTTACATGCCTGTAATCCACCCCCTACAGACTAGGCCCCAGTCTACCAACAGCACATGGTTCCATAGGCAATTCATCAACATTTAAATACATGAGACTCTTGGGGGAATTCCAGAGCCAAACCACAATACTGTCTTTCAAAATTATTATCGCATATGTAGGGGCTCATAATGCATTCTTTTAAGGTAGGCTATTGCATCCTGCTATACCTACTGTTTGTTTTGACTTATTTATTTTTTTGAGGGGGAGGGAAATGGGGACTTGAGCCTAGAGTCTTCACACTGAGCTACAGCTCCAGAAAACTTTTTTTATTTTTATTTTAAGACAAGCTTTCGGGAAATTATTCTTCAAAACTGATGACAAATCACAAATAACTATTTTCCACTCATTTTTTAAAATGAAGGACAAAGACCCTTTCAGATGAGAAACTGAAGATGTGAAGACATAGTTTGGATAACAGTGACCCCCAAAAGCCTCATGTATTTGGATATAGTGGGATCACTAGGTAACTCTGTGCAGCAAAGCGTGCAAAGGCTTCACAGGTGAATGTTTGGGGCTTGATTAGGAGGGAGTGAGGAAGGGGCACCCAACCTGTGGGCAGTGGGGGGCAGTTTGAAATAATTAAAGGAAGAAAGAAGAAACATTATTACAGCTTCTTCCTGAGAAGCTCTGGCTTTGCCAGTCTCCAGATACTAAATGGCCCCTCTTTCACTTGGCTCCTGGCTCTCTTGGCTTTCTGTCTCCAAAGCCATGATTACCTCTCCAGCCTCTGCCATGTGCTTCCACCATGACTAGATACCCATAAATGGACTGGGTGAGACCTTCTGAAACTGTAAGTTGAACAAATCTTTCTTCTCTTAAATTGTGGGTGTCAGGTATTCTGTACCTACAGCAAAGATACCTAAGACAATACGACAGTCTCTGACTTAAGTTAATTAAACAATCTGTCCCACTTATTGTTCTAAACTCTTTATATATACCATCTGAGTTTTCAAAATGCCTCTGTGAAATAGCATTCACAAACATACATTGACAGGGTGATGTATATTAGTGAAAATACACCATCTAGACATGTACAATTCCCAGGAGAATCCAAAAAACTATACCAACATCTCTGGGAATTAACTACAACACTGATTTAATAACACCTCTAAGATATATTGATACACAAGGCAAATGTTTATTATTTATTCATCCATAATTGGAATTGAGGGTTTAATTTTAAATGGTATATGTCTGCAAAACATAAAAATCACATTTATATTGGGAAATCAGTACATGCATATGATGTTTTAATTGTATGTAATACCCTATCCTCTCCTTCCCTTCTCTTCATCCCATTCTCTGATCCCCTATTTCATTGCCAAGAAGTTTATCTCCCTGTTTCTTACCACTCCTCCCTTTTATACTCTGTAATTTATTTATATTTTAGGATTCCTATATAAGAAAAAACACGGGATAATTAACCTTTTTTGCATCTGACTTATCTCACTCAACATTATGGGCTCAAGTTCCAACCACTTTCCTTAAAATGACTCAAATCGGGCCTTTTTTATGACAAAATAATATTCAATTGTGTAAACATACCAGTTTCTTTACTCATTCATCTGTTGAGCATCTAGGCTGCTTCCATAATGTAGTTATTGCAAATTACACTGCTATAAACATAGGTATAGCAGATACATCAACAGTATGATGTTTTCAACTCCTTCAGGAAAATACTAAGGAGAGATATAGTTGGGTCAGATGGATCTATCTTTCTTTCTCTCTGTCTCTCTCTGTCTCTGTCTGTCTCTCTCTCTCTCTCTCTCTCTCTCTCTCTCTCTCTCTCTCTCTCTCTCTCTCTCTCTCTCTCTCTCTCTTTTTCTTTGTGCATATGTAGCACTGGAGAGCCCACTCAGGACCTGAGCTATATTTCCCAGCCCATATTTTAGTTCTGATACTGAGACAAGATCTCACTAAGTTGTGCAGGCTGGGTTTGATCCTCCTGCTTCAGTCTTCCAGAGTGCCAGAATTACAGACCTATGTCACTGAGACTGGCTGGAATTTCTATTTTTAGCTTTTAGATTTTTTTTTCTGCACTGTTTTTCATGATAGTCATCCATTCCTACCAATTATGTAGAAGAGTTCCTTTTCCCCCTATATCCTCATCAGTATTTGTTGGAGTTTTTGGGGTGTGTGTGTTCTTGATGACAGCTATTCTGACAGCAGTGAAACAGAATCTCAGAGTGATTCGGACTTGCATTTCCCTAACAACTACAGATGTTGAACATCTTTTCATGTACTGAATTGACAATTTGCATTTCTTTTTTTGAAAAGCATGCATTCAATTTGTTTTCTTTTTTTTCTTTGATTATGTCATTTTTTATGGGGGGATATATTATTTGAATTCTTTATGCATTCTAGATATTAGTCCAGAATTTGGGTTTTTTTAATTGCACTATGTCATTAAGGATGAAGAATTTCATTCAAGGTTCATTAGCATAGTCACTACTCATTAATCTCGATGAGGTTAGAGCAGAAGAGGGCAAAAACGTCGATCCAAATAGTGTTTTCCTGCTCATTCATTCCATCAGCTATTATTACCAGACCTGTTCTACCAAAAATAAGAAGAGCATATTTGACTTTACTGTTATTATGAACTTACTGAGGAAACACGATTGCCCAGAGGTCAAGCATAAGACTCTCAAGTACTTTGGAAGTGCTTGGGGAAGACCCTCTCTATGAGGCAACTGGGCAGGAATGTGCACTGCAAACACAATAGTCTTTGGTTAGTTTGTGCTTGGCACTACAGCATTTTCTTGGCCAGCTCAGATTGTACGTAGCATACAAAGGACAAATTAATGTTTTGTTTTATTTTGTTTTTGTATTTTGACTTACCCTGAGGAATTAAGAACAGTTTTTTCAATGCTGTCTTTTAATGAACTTAAAGATAGCAGCTGTATGTATGGAATTAATGTTATATAAAACTCAACTGAAAGTACTCATTGACTGCCACATCCTGGCACTAACCATAGGCACAGGGGATGATGTAACAGGCGAACACGGCAACGGACCTACATAATATCTGTCTTCAGAAACTAATGTATTGCCTTGGTCCAGGTGACGCCTAAAACCACTGCAAACAGCAACACTTGCCCTTATTTGTTCTAAAACAATACTCTTCAGAGTTTTAAGATTTGTAAACATCAATATTCTAAACTTCGTTGTGCTAATTTGTATGCAAATTACATGTACTTGGTGTGAAAGTTTCTATCCAATTACAGTGTAGTCCGTGAGTAGATAATTCTACAATCATATTTCCTCTAAGTCATCATCACTTACAAAAATAACTGTTATTTTCATTTGGTCCTTTTATAAACATTTATTATACCAGCATGTCTTTTTAAAGTGTCAGTACCCTACACAAAACCTTCCAAAAATATACAGTTCTATTTTTTTTGTTTCAGCTAAAGTACTGTTACTTGGGAAAAAAAGGTTTAAAAAGCTATGTAGATAAGGATCTAAATAAAAAATAATATTGTTTACTATTACAGAAATAAGTATTCCCAGCCTTTTACTCTGTAATATTCAAAACGTAAGCTTCTGTAATAATCTGATTCTCCATTATATTGTAAACTCCAAAAAAAGAAGCCATAAATTTTTAACTGCAGTACACACCAGAATCTCAATACATCTTTAGCACAACAAACTTTTATCAATTATTTCATTTTTAAACACATATAGTTAGACTCCATAAAGAATTATAATCTAAAATGTCAAGTACTCAAAGTTAACTAATGAAATCTTACTCAGTTTTCCAGACTTTATCTTTTTAAAAATAAGAAACAAATAAAATATCCAATAGCTAAGATACTGGATGTTTACAGACTAGATATTCACTTCTATGTCCAAAGCACCCTCTTTCTCTGTACCTATCCATGAAATTTTCTAGTTACAGCCCATAAAAAGAGCTATGTAACAGAAGATATGTCAATAGTGCTGACCTATGTAAAGGAAAGCCTCCTTACAAAATGGAAATCAGACTCCTTTGATGAAATAATTATGAAAAATTTAATGGAATTTTGGATTTAAATGAAAGCCAAGAGATTATAAAAGCAACTCTGGATTAATGAAAACTACTGTGACCTTCTCTCAAACTAAGTCCACACTTCAGAGATGCAATTAAAAGAGCTCACAAAATGCACACTCCATAGCTAATGCCATGGAACTGAAGTCTAAGGAATGTGCAGAGTAGTAATAAAAATCTCTAATAAGCTGCTGCAATTGAAAAGGCAAAAAGACAATCAGTGGGGTTAATCACTACACTGTAAAGTATGAAATATTTGCTAAAATGAAAACTAATTAAAGTAATAAAGCTTTGGTAAAGGCAATTCTGACAGGGATTAACAAAGCAGAGTACCTCATACAGAATCTAAGTTCTGTCAGGCCCACTTCTCCTTTAGGAAGAAAAGTTCTCACCACAAAGGATGCCAGAGTAGTAAGAAAAACAAGGATGTTCATTAAAAAAAAAAAAAAAGCAAATCTATCAGTGATCATCTCCTTATAAAAGCCTGATACACATGCACCCTTGTTCCTTAGGAAGTACTGTGATGTGGGGAACAGAAAATCATGTTAGTTTATCACTGGTAATGAGAGAAGCGACTCCCTATTCCACAAGCTTTATTGACAAAGGATTACAGAAATGCATCTTTATCATCCAAAAACTCATTCCTTGTGCAAATGAAAGTTTATCACAGGAGCTCGACTCTTGAACTGACCATCGTACTAGATAAATCTGCAGAAAACATCTTTACCCAAGTTTTGTTGTGCAGAAGAAAAGATTACTTACCCTCTGTTACAGATTCAAGTAAAGAGTAGCTTCAAGTGCCTCGGGGCATTTCTCATCTCTGAGAGCTGTAGTCTAAACGTGATGAAATTGGTCACAAAATATTTGGCATTTAGGCTCCAATTTCTACAGAAAGGCCTCCTTGTGCAAAAGCCCTTGCATATAAATGCCTCGCTCTACTAAAACCTAGAAGCGGAGAGATGGACTATGTTGATGCTCTGAAGCTCAGAAGCTATAGAGGATGTTATCTCTTATCTTCAGGAACTTTAATTTCTCAGTGTTAAAGGGAATTTAGAGGAAAGATAATAATTTCAAGCCTAAAATTGAAACAAAGTGATGGCAGCTAAGAAAAGCATTCTTTTGAAAAATGTAGTATTATTTTATTGCCAAGTATATTCATTTATTATAGGAAACCTGAGTTAGCAAAAAAGTGCAAAATGTTCTCATCCAGAAGTGAACACTAGTAGCACATTATTATATAATTTCTAGGATTTTTATACATCTTAAAACCTTTTTAACACATTTTAACAAGATAGGATGATGCCATATACCCTATTTTATAACCTTTATTTTTTCACAATACATTTTTATACCAAGAAATGACTTCTCTTACTTGAAAAAAAAAACTTCTATTCCAACTCCTTGTCTATTAACTCCCTGGAGAAACATGAATAACAGGAGATTCTTAGTAGTTCATTTTTCAAAAGGCTACCTAGTGTGCCAATTTGTGGATATATCTTCATTTGTTTCCATCAGTATTCCCTAAAGCATCTATATGAAACACCAGTTCTTCAGGATATATAATTTAAGCAAGTACATTAAGAGGTGTTAGCATGCTACATATGTCAGCCAGCTTTCTTTCACTAAGACAAAATACCTGGAAGAAGCAACTTAAAAGGAGGAAAGATTTGTTTTGGCTCACAGTTCCAATGGTTTCAATCCATGATAATTTAGTCAAGTTGCTCCGGGGCCTATAGTAAAGCAAGCCATCATTGCAGGCAGCATATGTAAAGAAAAACTGCTTACTTCTTAGAGGCCAGGAAGCAAAGAGGAAGAAAGAAGGGCATATTAACCGGGGTCTCAATTACCACTTCCAGGGTCTACCTTCTATGACATAACTTCTTTCCAGTAAGCCCCACCTCCTGATGGCTCCACCCCCCACAATAGTTCCATCAAGTGGGAATAAAGCCTTGGGACATGAGCCTTCGGGGGACATTTAAGATCCAAACCATAACTCTACATTTCCTAAATATGGCAGTATAGTACTGATTATTTTAGAGAGCTCTCAGAATTACCATGCATTAGGACATATTTTATAAAACAATCTCTAGGATGAATTCAAGTACTAATCTGAATCAGTATTAAAAATACTGCCAGTTTTGGGGGATTAAAGTTATCAATAGAAGGAACAATGAAGTTGAGATGTTCTTGTCATATTATGGAGTAGCAGAAGCCATAATCAACCTTGAACTTGGCAAAAGCATCTCCTGTAAGTTCATGTTTCTCTAGGGAAATTACAAGTAAGAACTGGGGCCAAGGATTTTTCAAGTAAGGTAAATTTCCTATTCTTTTCTGTATTTAAATAATCTTCAGAAATTCAGTGGGGATGACTTCAAAAATAATATACTTCCAAAACAAGAAAGTGGACGAGCTGTAGCTAATCTCTTCCTCAGGTCACGTTGCTGGACAGAATTTGTGACTCAGAAACTCAGGAACCCAACTTTTCTCTCTCTTATACTAACATGTCACAGAGATCAACTGAACCTCGTGAAAACACACTTAGAAATGTGAGGCTCACGCTGGGGTCTACAGTGCCCTTCCTGTGAACTTCTCACGTGCAGCCCCACACTCAAGAATTGGAGAAGGTTTTGATCTCTGTCTGTAATAGTCATCTAAAGTTAAAAGGAATGAGTATCTATCTTGAAGTCAGAGCAGGTTTAACAGTACTCTTTAAAGTTCAGTGTGAAATTCCCTGTCTAATTGGAAACATCTCACATGAGCAAGTAGAAATCAGTCCTAAGCCAAGCCCGGTGGCACTTGCCTGTAATGCCAGCAACCTGGGAGGATGAAGAAGGAGGATCAAAAGTTAGAGCCCACCCTGGACACCTCAGTGAGTTGGCAAAACCCTGTCTCAAAATTAAAACTAAAAAACGGACTTGTGATGTAGTTCCATGTAAAAGCCCTGGATTGCATCCTAAGTACTAAGAAAGAACAAAAGAAAGAAAATCAACCCTAGTAATAACTTATTTCTGGAGTCAGGACAGACCGGGTTTGGGGCATGGAGTTTGTGTGCAAAGATTTTTGGTTTAGCTTATTTCAGGCATTTCTTGGATGGAACGTTTCTTATCCTAGCCTTCTTTTTTTCTCTTCTGTTTGTTCGCTCCTGCAGTTAAAGCTGAGAGACTCGCATACAAATCTTAGAGAAAAAAAGGATTTTAGACACAGGGGCTGGAAAAGCATACTGACATCAGAGTAGCATGGATTACTCAAGACGCGGAGAAAGCAGAAGCTTTGAAAAGGAGAGTCAATGACAGGAAAGATTACTGTAAACCCCAATGCAGCATCCACTGTAAAACAATAAGAAAGCTCAGAGACCCTCAAAAAACTCTACAACTACAAGCACACCCAGGGCCACTAATAATCACCCCACGTTCATCCAAACAAAAGTTACAAACTTTAATAATTCCTCATCTAGTTCAGAAATCAAAATATAATATAATAAACATGAGGTCAAAGAACAAATGGAAAGCTAAATCAATTTGGCTCTACGTACATGATTGAACCAGAAAAAGTTACATGAATAACTTACACATACTGAGTATTCACTATATGTAAGATGCTATTCTAACTGCTTTACAGACAAAAGCTTTATTATCATTCGCACTTGCAGGGGAGAAAACTGATTATCAAGTGAATAAGTGAATCTTTTTTTACCTTAGTTTGTCACCACCAAATGGCAGAGCACAGATCCCAACCTCAGGTGCCTGGATCCACACCTGAAGAAGAGATTTAGAAAACACCTAGGAACTGTGAGCACTTCCTCTGCACAGCTCTACTCTGCACAGAGATAAAAATATCTTGGCAGGCTATACTACAAAAATTTTTTAAAAAGATAATCTGCACAGGTAGCACACAACGTCCAACCCTGCCCTCCGTCCCCGGGTTGAATGACTTCTATAGAGGCTACCTTACGAGCTGTGATGCCAGGAGATAGTCATCCCTAAGAGCAGAGTGGAAAAGGCGTGAGTTTTCACTTCTTCCTGGAGTGCTCTAAATTAGCATCTGCCCTTCTGATTGGCTCATCCGCTATGTTGATTACTCAGAGGGTGATCAAGTTGTCTAGGTTTCTCTGGGACTTGCCCAGTTTTAATTCTTAAAGTCCTGGGAAAACTAAGATGGTTAGTCACCCTAAATCTTATAAATTTCTTATGGCAAGAAGATACCTCCTCTTGAAGATGCCTCTTCTTGGAGATCAGGATAGGGCTCAAGAAGTAGACAAATCTTGGAGATTTCTTTTGTATGATCCATATCAACTCACAGGACAGGATAGCATAACCATTAACACAAATGGAATCAGAGGGCAGCAGTCAATAGCAGTCAATATGGGTTAACATTACAAATTTCCAGGTAAGTGTCTAAGTGTCTAAGAAGCAGAAAGGCTACATTGAAGTCCTTACCATAGTCCAAAAGATAACATTACAGCAGGATGTTCCATACAATGAAACAGGGCTGACTACTGTGCATATAAACCTGTCATTCCAATGTTTACCTGGGAAGAGTAATTTTTTCTAGAACACATATAATTAATTAGAGAAGCCCAGTGCAATCCTGTTACTGGAGACCATGTATCTAAATAAATCTTTCACCATTTCAAGAAAGAAGAATCAGAAACCACATCAAAGTGTTTGACAAAAAAGAGCTATAAAACATGAGAAATTAATATAATACTGAAGATTTCCGAATTTTTGCATGTAAGAACTCTGTGAATAAATAAAAGGTCAGTGAATTGAGTTTGAATGGGAAACTTAAGTCTCTATTTTTAGAGAAATCTTGAGATGTAAGGAGATGTAATAAGATGCGGTCTCTAAAAAACAGGAGTAGAAATACCAAAATACAATTACAATAATTACAACACAAAGATAAAAAATGCCCCAAAATACAAGGAAAGAAACAAAACTAATAAAATGGGTATTTACCTCATTATAAAATGAAGAACTAGAAAATGTTTTTAAAAAGAGTGAAAAATATAGTGACAAACATCACAATCAACTACAAGAAAGCAGACAGTCTAGAGAATTATGCTTCAGATTAGTGATCGTTTTTTTTCAATAGACCACACAAAAAAAATCTATTTTCACCAAATTTACATAGAGATGTGTTTGGGATGGTCTGACTTAAAATGTAGGATGACCCACACAGCATTTGGTGTGTGAGTTAAAGTCAAAGATACCACAAAAGTATCAGCTAGTCTTAACCACAGCAGAAATGCAACCTGACAGCAAGTCCGCGTGTCTGTCATGTGAGCGGAGATACAGCAGACACAAAAAGAGCAGTTCCCCATACATAAATTGAGATCGACAACGAGGGAAGGAACTCAAACCAGTAGACACTGGATTTGTGATTGCTTTGCTTCCCAAGTGGTTAGTTCTATGTGGCATGCTCTAGAATATCAGAATATTATTTGCCTGCACCCAGTCATTAGAAGTAACGTAATGGCATAAAGAAAAACCTTTGTCTCAAAGCTACAAACTTTACAGATCTAATTATCATAATTATAGAAAATTATTATGAACACCATGCTATTTTAATTAAACTTAATTTAATGTTATTAATGACTCTCATGTGTAATATTAGGTAACAAAGCCAGTTAATAAATAAATCCAAGAGCTGACTAAACAGCCAAGAAAAATAGATTAAACTTTGTAATTAGACAATCATTTAAAAGACTCAGAAATAAGAGGTAGAGAAAGGATACAACTAAAAGTCTGGAAGAGATTTACATCATTTTAAGACATAACTCAAAGATTCAGAATTTAAACATTCAAACAAATTGAGAATTTAGACCATTTATGTGTATCACAATCACCTGGAGAGCTCATTAACATACGTTTCAGATTCAGTAGGTCAAAACATCTCAAACATGTTCCCAAATAATGCTCATGTGCTAGTCTGAAAACTCTCCTTTGGTCACTAATTTAGGTAAAGTAAACTTATTTCTAGGAAAATGTGAGTAAGTGGCTCAAGAAGTGAAAAACCTAAAAATAAAATCACAAAGTCACCGAAGAATCATTATGCTTGAGAACTTACCTATTGGATTACTTTAAACTAAGAAGAAACATAATCTTCATGTCAAGACCACAATTTCTGAACATTAAAAAAATGATAAATTATCTAGTCTAGTTCATTTGGAAGCTCTTAAAATCCCTAATACACTTAAAGGAAAAAAAATGAGCCTGCAGTCATAGTTAAACCATTTTTTCATCATCATGTGATTACATGCAAAAGGTTAATTCATAAGTCAGACAAAAATAGAGATGCTCTCAGCAAAATGATTAACTCAGTGTCCTAACATAGTGCCCATAATATGGTCAGTCATTACTCTAGTCCAAGGTCACAGATCCTAAGTAAAACATTGGTAAGATGGTGAACAAAAATAAGGTAAGCATTGCCCAGAAATGCAGGTGCACCTTAGTAACACACATACCAAAATAAATCAACTGGTTAAATTAAGTAATGATAAAGTAATGATAAAGTCACTGTTTCCATTTGAAACACTTCTATAAACAAGAAATAAAAGGAATCTATTAAATGTGATTATAAATGTCAATCTCAAACCAACACTAGCATCTATTATAAAGGAGCTTTGGAATTTTAAGTGGTTTTACATGACTTCAACACTTAAGACTTACAAATTTATTTAGAAGGTCCTGGAAGAGAGCTCTACTAAGGGTATAGTCAGTTACAACCATGAGAACAGCATCTCTTAAAGACTATTCAAGAGTAGTTCTATAGGTAAGGAATTTTTCACTGGGGTGCAGAAGTTAGAAAAATTTCACATCATTTAAGGTCAAACTTCTTTTCAGTGTCTTTAATACGCATGGCAACATGTCATGCAGCATATTTCAAACCAGAAAGACCACATATAATATTATTTTTGAGAAACAATTTGTAGAACACTTTGTGGAAATTCTGATAGCAAATGTGATTAATTTTTTCTTAAGTGAACCAATGCAGTTTCCTCCACTTATCCTGAAGACAGTTTGCCTTTCTCAGACTCACCATAGTCGCACTATAATCCACAGGCCTCTGGCAAAGACGCTATTAGCAACAGAGAGCAGTAGAATGCCTGAAGGTTATGTTTTTATAAGACTTCCCAGGGATGCTATAGATGTTGTCATTTTTTAAATCTTCCAGCATTCTCTTGACATTCCAGAGCCTGACTAAAAGTTTTACAATCTTCTAAGGGTTCTGTATCTTCTTAAAAGAGTTTCCAGGTAACTCACTAAGACTTATATTATGAATCACATGGTTACCCATAACACTTTTTAAGTAGGATGTACATATCATTTCATGTTGCTAGGCTGAAGGGATGCATGCTGAGATATTAAGAGGCACATTATGGAAACATTGAAAAAAAAACCTACATATCTCCTAAGAATTCTTTTCCAAGTAATAAAAAAAGATTAAATTTTAGCATGTGTTGGTCCACATTCATTTTTAAACTGTTAGGAAAATGATGTTTCTAATTTTTCCCCAATGTACAGAAACATATGATTAAAACTTCTTCCCATATGCTGACAACTTGGACGGTCAGCCCAGGGTATTGAGGACACTGTGTATTGTTTTTTTTTTTTTAATTCACACATATTGCCTCTTTCAATCACCTCTCCTGATAGTCTACTCACTCTTTTAATTACTCTCAGATAAAAGAAATGCCTTAATACTAAATTTGAATTTCTTCGTAGCAAAATCAGAATGCAGTAAAATAATATGCAATTCCCTTTTGGAATATAAACAGACTTTTCCCACTATATTGCTGACATTTTTGCATGCTCCCATGCTGTCGCCCAATCGTTATCCAGCGAAGTTCTACTGAAGCATGCTGCCCAATGTGCAAACCACTCCTCGAAAGGAAGTAGTGCATGTAAGGAAAAAAAACTCTTTAGTGACAACATCTAATATTATAACCTTAAGTAACAATCTAAAATATTTAGTTCACTTTTCAGATATGACTTTATCCCAAGAAATACAGTAATTTATAGAAAAATGTATCTTCTTCATGTGTTTTTTTTTCTGTGTCACTTTAGTGGATTAATTATATAAAAGCTTTCAAGGGGCTTTTTAAAATTTTGTTTCCAAATATTTAACCAAACAAAAGCAACTAAATTAATCGTAGAATATAGACCTGATTTTTAAAAGCTACCAATAAAGAATGCAACATTATGCTCAGTAATGAGGAAGATACAAATGAAGTAGAAATGCACCACCTGTCATCAGCAGGCTTACCACCTATTTTCAAAGACAAGATTTAGAAGACTTAGAAATTAGAAGTCAATATAAGGAAGAAAGTTTAGAGATCATAATTCATGTGGTTGTGTCACACAATGGTATCATATTCTAATACAAAAAGAACTGAAATTGAAAATATAATCTTTACTGATGAATATCCTAAAGAATTAATAGATTCCATTGTGTAACCATCAAATAGGCAGAGTAAATTAAGTAGCAGGCCAGACTTGTGAAGTTATTCTCTTCTCCAATCAGCACAGTCATATAATGTGTGCACTGAACAATTCACACGTAGACAGGGCAAGGACTGCATTATCAATTGACAACGGAAAAGCAGCATAGACATAGGACATCAGGGATCGTGCAATAGGATATTTCTGACGGCAGAGTCACTAAAGAGCCATGCGCCCACATCTACTGCTCCTCTTGTTTTCATGAGCAAAAATCACCATTTTCAGAAAAACTGTTGTTATAAATTTTCTCTAATCTGTTCTTTTTCTATTTTCTTTTGCCTATATCTGTGGTCTGTTGTCACTACAGATATACACACACAGACAAACATTCACAAATACAGTCAGTAAGCATGCCTCTCTACAGATAGCTACCCTTTTATTTCACTACAGTATCTTTTCTGAACATTGTTAAATACATTTTAATCATATATTCTTAAGACAACCTGGAGTTTTGTTTGTTCATTCATTCATTTAAAATTTATTATGCAAATCCTATATAAATTCTGTGTACGTACACATATACCTTGTTACAAATACAAGTGTCTACTCATTCTTCCATGGAAGTTATTTTCTTCCCCAAAGGTTCCTCTTTCATTACTACCAGAACCAGGATTTTATTTGGGAACCAAGGTTTTCTCTAATCTCAAAAAATGTGGCCCTATCCTTTAGTCTAAAGAAGACAAGATGACAAGTTTTAGACAATGAGATTCAAAAGGAAGTCTCATACATAAAGGCAGAAGGCTTTAGGGAATAGTTTCCTCTGTTCTGGCACAAGCATGGAGAAAGCGTCTGCCTTTGTCATATGCCTGGACCTGCAGCCATCTTACCCTGAAGACAAAGCAAATGAACCACAGAGACGCTGATCCAGCCCCCAGACATATGTAAGCCACAAAAACCAATGCCACCTAAGCCCGGCTTCCTGATATGTAAGAAAAAAATCCTGTCATTAAACACATGATTAGGAAAGTAATTTTTGAAAGTCTAAAGTATTTCTAACTGATCCAGCTCTTCTCCTGGTAAAATTATACATTACATTTGTTAAATAATTTTAGGTTTCAATGAGGAAGAATATCTCAAAGCACTGGAAACTAGTCCTGAGATCTTGATGTCATAATACATAAGCAGCTCTCTTTTAAGTCTTCACTTAGTCCTTAGTCATGTATGTCACTATAACCTCCTGTTCTCTGAGAACATATTTACTAAGCCTAGGCTTGAAACAAATTAAAATGGAGAAAAACCACCATAAAAAATGGCTGCTCTTTAAAACAAAAATATATAAAAGCCAAAATAACATAGCAAAGTTCTACAAAAACAGTGAATACTGACCACATGCCCAACATCACCAGAGCTACGTACTCAATGTGAAAAGAACCATCAGTTATACTTAACCTAACCATCTTTCCCAAGCACAGAGAACTCAATGTAAGCTAAGATCTGTTTAAACCAGTGGTCCACACCTTTTTGACAATAAGGGCTAGTTTAGTTGAAGACCATCCTTGAAAGGATAGGAGGAGGGGCACACTTCTTGTGCAGCAGGTGGTTGGAGCATAGCTATGCAATGGCTAGTATCAACAGATGGGGGCAGGGCACTGAGGTTCCACCTCCTTTCAGATCATCAGCAGCATCGGAACCTTATAGTAGCACAAAGACTGGAGGTGGGGTTCCACTGGCAGCCCACCTCCTGCTCGTTGCTCATCTGTCCAGGTGGCCTAGTTCTTCCAAGGGTCTGTGGGCCTGGAAACTTGGGATCCCTGGTTTAAAAACAGCAGAAAAAACGAACCTTGTGAATTTACTAAAAAATAGCTTCACTGCCAAGCAATTTCCCACTTCTAAGTTATATCCCTGCTTGCTATTATTTTAACAAACTTTTAAGTGTAGAGAAAATATATCACAGCAAAAGCCATAAAGCTACAATAAATCATTCTGAAAGCACAATTCATATGAATTTGCTTACATGAGCATTATGTCAGTATTTAGCTACGGGTCTTCCTTCTGCCAGAACACACTACTGTGCTCACAGTCTAAGAAGAAAAATAACAATTCACTCTCACCAAGTCTGCCCAGAATTAAACAGAGCAGCACAACACATGGGCAGCACAGTCACCACAAGGGAACCACTATTTTAATGCTTATTAATATACACTGTCTGAATCATGAGCCATGGGAACAGAGGTTCCCATTGAATAGACGCTTACGTCTTAGGAAAAGTTAGAAAAAAATAAAAAGGAATGCTATGTATGCAAAGGGTATCTCAGGTATGCAAAAATTTTAAATTATGTGATGAAAACTTTCTTAAAAAGTGAACTCAAGAGCTGGTTTGTTCACTGTTGTATTTCATCATGAAAGTCACTTTACTTCACCACTCTGAGCTTCCATTTCTTCTATCATCTATTATACTTCAGAATTTAATCAGTTGTAGTTTTCAATTTATCACACTCTAATTTTTGCAAATATTTATTTTTTTGTGAGTCTTCTTTAGTATAAACAACACAACAGTAAGACCATGCTTGGGTCAGTCCATTGTATGCACTTTCATCCCCTGGCTTATCATAGATAGGCAATTTTTTAAAAATTTAAAAATGACTTAAATCTTATTAATGAGACCTAACTCAAAGAACTAAGTAAGATTAGTTGATGCCAGCTATCTCATGAACTGTAAAGTATTATAAAAACTGATGTTGCTATTAACCAGTCAACTATTTTAGTCAAGTCCTCCAAAACTTATAAAACGCAAAATGAAGCATTACTAGCTCTGTGTTGAAACTATTAACAACGCTACACTACTAACACTATCTATGAGTCACTTAACTTCCTTATGTGACAGAGGGACAACCTAAAAAAGAGACAGCTTATCTCATCCTAGAGTAAAAAGTAGATTCTAAAAAGGTATGTGCAGCTATACAATAATCTATGATGCCCTAATCCCTTCTCTATGTTTAAACAGACAAGACACCAGCTACTGAATTATATAATTTTAAAAGGATTGCTTAGAACTTTGATTTTGTTAGAAGATAACTGCAAGGAAAAATAGTGAACCCCACTTCTCAAACAAAGAAAGTTTGGAGTAATAACTAAGGCCGCTACATGGAGTGCACGTTATTTTTTTTTTTTTTTTGTAAATTGTCTCATTTATTTTTTGTAACATCCCTATGTGGTTAGCATCACTACCCCTATTTTTTATATAAGAAAACTGCTATTTAGATGAATCAAGTAATTTGCCCAAGGTGAAACACATGTCTAAGTGGGAGAGCCATGGCTGGAGACTAGGCTTTTGGAAGCAACTTAGCTATGGAATTATGAAGGTTCCTGCAGATCAAACTGAGAGCAATTAAGGGAAAATGACTTGGTCCTGCCTCTTACTTTATCATTGGTTTCCTGGGGACTAACTTTTCATGTGCGCAATCTCTACAGTACCTATATAGAGCAAAATAAATTTGGACTTCTGCCTAGAAATACAGCATTTCACTTCAAAGAGTCAAAGATTACAGATTTCTCTATCCACATTAACTTGCTAGACATTTAATTAGATGAAGAGTTCCTTACTTTGTTCCATACCTAAATTTTAAAACAGGAATAAAAATTTACCAGCAAATGGATTCCTCCTTCTTGGATCCTGCTGAGGGCTGCCTGGGTTGGAATAACCTGGATAAAATTTTAATTTTGTTCATTTTTAATCATTCTCCTTCCAGACAGATAGATGACAGACAGAGAGATGACAGATGGATAGATGATAGATAGACAGATAGGTAGATAGATAGATAGATAGATAGATAGATAATAGGTAGATAAAAGCTATGAGCAGTTAACCTGTGACAGCCCTTTGGCTTAATTTGGGGACTTTTGGAAGCATATATCTGATTTCTGGGAAAGACAGGATGAGTTATATTAGAGAAAGGAAGAAATAGAGACCAGCCAGGGATATATCTCAGTGTGAAGATCCTGGGTTCGATCCCCATTATCACTTCTCCCCTACTAAAGAAATAATAATGAATGGTCCTTGCAAAAAATAAATAAATAAATAAATAACTAGAATGCCTAAACAATCTATTCCAACTCTCTAATCACTCATTATTTGCAAACTCAGTGGTGACTCATAGTTTCATCTTACTCTTCAGCTAAGCATTTCCTTTTGATCAATGTCCACCCCTCAGAAATCTGAGAAAATCTTAGCATCAAGATTTCCATGCTTTGAAAATTAGGGAGTTAGTGATACATTTGTAGCTCACTGTGCTCTCTTATCTGAGCCAATTTGACCAATCTGAACCAATTTATATGGATTTTTGGAAAAAATGCTCAAGGGAATTCACTCTCTATCCTAAAACTACATAAGACCAAAATCTATCCTACGGTGGTCACGTTTTGTCATGACAACTTCCTCACACCATGTTAGTAATAGATAATTTTCTGTTGAGTGCTTACAATAAGCCAAATTATGTTAAACATCATAGATGAGTTATCTGATTTAATCACACAAAACAGCTTCATGAAATAGGTGTTACTGCTCTCCCCACTTTAAATATTAGAAAACTGACCTCACAAATGAGCAAAAACCATGTCAAAGATTGCCCTGTTAGCGTAATGTGATCGCAGACCCATGGAAATGCCCAGTTGGCCTCATAGTCCACCTGATTCCCATTAGTGCCTCTCAGTAGTAAGAAGTTGAAGTTTACAACTTCCATCGAACAAAATGAGTTTTATCAATTTTTCAACTAGTTTTATACTTAATTACTGGATATATGGTTATAAGTTTATTAAATTACAGCATGTTATTCCATAGGAAAAGGTTTCAACCACAAACATTTCACATGTTGATGTCACTTTGTCTAGAACTAAAACTGTCTCTTATATGAGAATTGATGTAAACATGAAATCTCAAATTCTAAAGCTGAATAATCACCTAGATCCTAGCTAATTTTTCAATATTTTCATAGATGATTGTTACTTAAAAGAGTAAGACTCGATGGTCTGTGGATGCATGGAAATGTTCCCTGAGTGATTTCAAGCAACTCAGTTTTTCTACCTTTTTAATATATGTAGAGAACAGCAAGTTTAATTTGTGAATAATGTCCACTATTTTTGCATTATGAAATAGAATTAGCAGCTTTGAATAGTAATGGTATAGTTGAGCCACATTTAGAATGCATAAATCTTAATTCTCTAGGCAAAATTCATGTATGATGACCAATGTGCTCGCCTTACATACTTCTATTAATGCCCACAGTGGTCAAGCACTCAAGGGAATTCCACAGAAGAGAAGTTCTGTAGAGAGACAGGGACAATAAAACTTCACAAAAACTTCAAATCGTACACCCTATAAGAGTCAGCATTCAAATACATGCCCACCATCCCAATTCCAGATGGCAAGTTATAATACAAAGCGACAGTGATTTTTTTAAAAAACATGGTATTGACATAAAAATACAGGTTGGCCTATAGAGCATAACTGAGGATGCAAAGACAACCTCAAGTACCCTCAGCTCTCTAATCTTTAATAAAGGGGCCAAAAGCATAAAATGGAAAAATAAATGGTGCTGGGATAACTGATTATCCATAAGCAGAAAAATAAATCTAGACTCATACCTATGGCCATGTACTAAAATCAAATCAAAGTAGATTGAAGACCTAGCTATTAAAACAAACAATGAACCTCTGGAGGACAAAACAGGTTTGAAGATGTAGGCATGGGTGAAGACTTTCTCAATAAGATACCTGATATAAAAGAAATAACCACCAGAGTTAGCAACCGGCATCACATCAATTTAAATTAAAAAGCTTCTGCACAGCAAGGCAAATGATCAATGGAATGAAGAGAGAACCAAGAGAACGGGGAAAAGAACTTACCACCTACACCTCAGACAGGGAGCTAGTGAACTAGAGTATACAAAGAACTGAAGAAAAATAGACCTCTAAAATCCCAATTTAAAAACCCAATATAAGAATAGACAATTGAAATGTATAGAGAGTTCTCAGAAGAAGTACAAAATATGTGGAAAAAAAGTTCAACATCCTTAGCCATTAGAGAAATGCAAATCAAAAGAACACTGAGATGCCATCTTACCCCAGTGAGAATGGCTGTTATCAAGAACTCAAAAAGCAACAGATGCAGGCAAGGGTGCAGGGGAAAATAAACACATTCACATTGCTGATGGCACTGTATATGGAAAGCTGTATAGAGGTTCCTCAAGAAACTAAAGACAGATACTCCATTTGACCCATAGATACCTCTTATGGGTATCTTTTCAAAAGACTTAAAAGCACCATATATTAGAGATACATGCATACCCATGCTTACAGCTGCAGAACTAATAATAACTAAATCATGGAAGACGCCAAAATATCCATCCATAGACCAATGGATAAAAATGTTCTGTGTGTGTGTGTGTAATACACACACACACACACACACACACACACACACACACACACATAAAGTTCTAAAGTCAGATAGATTCAAGTCATTTGTAGGCAAATAGATAAAACTTGAGACCATTATGTTTAGTAAAGTGAGTCACAGGGGATTAAATAGCACATGGTGTCTCTAATATGAGAAACCCAGAGTAGAAATAAATAATACAGTCAAATGGGTGAGATGTTAGGAGGCAGGAGGGATGAGGAAGGGGGTGTGAGGGTAAAAAATGAGGAGGAGAAGGTGAAGCTGACATGATATATATGTGCACAAATTCTAAAGTTTTATGCCACTATTCAGTATTATGTATACTTAATTTTAAAAACGAGGGAAACGATGTAATGCAGATACCTGCCCTAACACAAAGTGTAAGCCAGCGAAGTAAAATCTTCTCCCCAGGGAATCAGACAAAGAGAGGTACCAAAATAGAGGCAATTAAGAAAGGTCCAACTACTCCCAGAGGAATATTTCTCTTTCCCTTTCACATTCTCACTCTCCCTCTCTCAATCTCTCTCCCACCTGGATATCACCTAATCATCCTTCAAAACTCACATCAGCTCTGTATCACTCTGTGGGAAACTACCTGTTCTTACTAAAGTCCCACTCCCAAGCCCTAGGAAATGTCCTTTTCGTGTTCCACCTCTATCATAACATTCAGCAACATTCATCCCAATAAATTCTATCCATTTCTCCGAGCTGTCTCTTCGAGATTATAAACTATTTGAAAGAACAGGTCTTGTCATTTTATCTTTGCCTCTTCGGTATATAATAATGTCTAGAATTTAAAAGGTGCCTTATTTATTGAATGAATGAATGAATATCAACAATTAAGCTGTTAATATTTGTGATATTTTTACCTGACACATTTTGCACAAATGTCATGATGGCTCCCAGCATTTCATCTCAGGATCTCTTCTTTTCATTCTTAATAACCTGATCCACCACTTCCATGGCTCCATAGCACATTCATGGCTCTGATGGTGGATGGCTTCCAAATCAACTGTCATTCATCTAAAATCCAGATATGCTTTTTTTCTACTGTTATTGAACACTGTCACTTGGATCCCTATTATAAAACAACTCTTCACCTTCCCTGGAGGTTCTTTTCCTTCTGCAGTTCTACTTGACAACATCACCATTTACCTGTGCTTTCACATTAGACATCTTAGAATGTTCAGTGACACTTTCCCCTCCAGCACCATCTCTGTCCAATCAAACGCGCAAACCTGCCAGTTTTACTTGTTAAATCTCTCAGATTCCTGTGTCTCAATTGCAATGATCTGAACATTTTTGTCCTTCAAGTCCACATGTTGAAATCCTAACTCCCAAGGTGCTGGTTTTCGGAGGTGGAGTCTTTTGAAAGATGATTAATTCATGAGGACAGAGCTCTCAAAATAATTAAATAAATAAATAAGATTAGCATCCTTATACAAGAGGGCCTTGGAAGTTTCTTTACCTCTCCAAAAATGTGAGGATGCAACTAGAAGGTGCTATCTATGAGGAAAAACCTCTCGCCAGACCCAAACTCTGCCAGTGTAGTAAGATCTTATGCTTCTCGACTGACAGAATTCTAAAAACAGCATTTGTTACACAAGGTACCCAGACTACTGGACTTTATTACAGCAGCCTAAACTAAAAATAAACCAATCTCAATCTATAGCATAGCTAGTCTGAAAACTTGTGTTCTTTTAGTCTAGTGGAACAAACTTGCATATACTTCCCATTTCATGTTTGAGTGTAATTCTAGCATGGTCAATTCAAGTTAGAGTCCCTACTTCTCTCTAGCTAATTTAAGGACGAAGCTCTGAGAAAGCACATTCAGATCCCTCATGCTAATACTCCCTTCTAGCCCTGCCTCCTTCCTTCCTCGGCTCACATCTGCTCTATCTTCTACTCTCACACTCAAGCACTTTATCCTTCCTCAGAACTTTTTGCCTCTGCAGATGCTATTTCCTCTGCCTGGGATTCTCACTTACACTCATCCCTCTTTACCATCTGGTAAGAGTCTGCACATTTTTTAAGGCACAATTTCAATGTCATTTCCTCAGGGAAGTTTCTCGATAGTTAATCTTTCCTCTTTTGTGTTCTTTGTAGGATCCTGAGCCTTCTCCTATTACAGGGTTGGTCATGCACACTGTCCTGTAACTGTAGATATATACCTGTTTTAACCATTTAATGATAAATTCTTCTGAAGGTAACTTACTAAGTAATTACCTTTGAATCTGTTTAGAATTCAGTACACTGTTATATCACAGACTGACCAAACTTCCCAATAATAAAGAATAAATGAGCAGAAAAGGTTAAAAAATTTATTCCATCTTCTTACTGCGAATTCGAATGCAACCAACAGAAGTTATAGCACTGGGTTTGCTTTGATTTTTTTCATTCTTTATCTTGTAATTTTCTTTACCATGTCAATTTTTACCTAAGGTTAATTGCACACTGAATATTAACAATTTGTGCAATGTTTAAGAGACTTACCAATGAAATAATAAATGTACATTTATTTGTACAAAGTCACAAAATTCAGATGAAAGAGGAAAGATGTCACTCAAGATGAGAAAGCCCTGTAGCAAAGTGAATATATGCTGCCCTTCCTTAACTCAACTCTGGCTGAGCAAGCTGACAGGACTAAACATAAATTCAGACACACCATCTGTAAACTGAGCAGGATGGACTCAGCAATATACTGTGGTAATTAATAACAATAAAATATTCCACAGAATTTCCAGAAATGCCACCAATTAATTTGAAAAGAAATTAATTAAAAGGCTGCAGTCAGGGGGAACTTGCCCGGGGACATCCTTGACCAAAGCAAACAAGATCACATAGAAGCAAGATCAGATAAGGAAACCTGAATCGTGCAATGGGATTTTGACCAAAAGGCCAACAAATAAATCCAACTAAGCATGCACAGGAGAGAAGATACAGAATTCAACTGTTGAAGCTTTAAGACATCTTAAGAAATGAGAATCTCACAGGACTCAAGCAAATAACAGAAATGCAGCACACTTAATGATGAAAGCCAGGAATTTAAAGCTTCACTAATAGCCTTTCTTCACCCTTTCCCATAATTTTACATAGTAGATAATTACAAAATGTTCTTATTAGAAATCATCTCCAAGATGCATCTAAAGCAAGTATATTTATTTTCTTATCCATGTATTTATTTTGGCCCAACCCTGGATTTTTTCTCTTCCTAACACACATATGGGGGATAAATATAGCAAAAGTAGATTCTATATTCTCATGTTAGCTGAATTTGTCAATCTTGAAAATCAACTGCACGCCTAACCATTTGTGGGTCACATGCTCTAACCTGCAGAGGGCTCAGCTTGTGTGAGTTTCCTCCCTGGTCTCCTCAATGTCATGCTCTTCTCCCTTGGCAGTGTTCTGTTTTGCCACTCTGTTGGTTTCTCAGCTGCTCTGCCTCTGACTGGCTGTGATCTGAGCAGAGGGGGAGACAGACAGAAGATGAAGGAGGCACTAGAGCAGAGCCACACAGCTGCCAGAGGACGATGTGTCACTGCAAAGAGTGCAGAAGCAGACACTAGAGATGGAAATCTTTTAAGAGATTCCTGCTAGAAGGAAAACAGAGAGTTTGTGGAATAGGTTGGAAACAGGCACAGAGCACAAATATGTAAGTCCATGGTCATAAGTCTCTTGTGTTACCAGAGACCTTTCAAGAAAGAAACTCCCTTCCTATTTAGTTGGAAGGGGAAGGAATCATTGTTTAAAACCTTGAAGAATGACAATACTTTTCCCAGGAAGTTTCTTGTCTTTTAAAGGAAACTACTAATGTCTTCAGTTAAATTAAAATTAAGTCAATCAGCCAAATTAGATCATAAACAATAATAGTTTAGAAATGACATGCCTTATAATTGGGTAAGGGGGTTTTAAAATAAATTTGGAAAGATATAAGGGGAAAGAAAAGGAGCATAAAGGACAATAAAAGGGAAGAGATATGATCGAAATGCTGCCCGTGTGTAAAAAATACCATATTTATACTGAATAGTTTGTAAAAATTATCATTAATAAAAGTGTACTAAAAAGAAGAAAATGCTCCACTTCTATCACCAAAAAAAAAAAAAAAAATGCATTTAGCCCCCTCTTTTTCCCTAGGGTACATATGCAAGAAAAGCTCTTACCTTGGAAACATTTTAATTAAGTGCAAGATGAAAAGAGAGGATTGATAAAGTTATTCATATCAAATATTACCAGAACAGATGAAAATAATCTTTCCATACCATAAGCAAAAGTGAGACAAAAAAGAGGGTAGATACTTTCTGAAAAAAAAAAAAAAATCAGTAACACAGACTCCAAACAGGAACTCCATGTGACTTTTGAGATCCGTAATACTGATTTTTTCAAGATTTTCAGAGATCCCCTCCCCAAAACAAATGCCAGTTCTTTATCATATGAAGCAACAAAAGTTAATACAACACTTTAATCATTTCTAACATTGCTTGGTTACAAAAGCCTTTTCCCAGGGACACCCAGAATGCAGTGTGCCTCAGGGGCAGGACAGCCACCATGCCCAGAGGAATCATCTCGCCCCTTCTAACTGTCAGCCTAATATGTGGCCCATGTCATGGGAATCTCATTCTTTTATTTCTCTGATAAACACTCTCTCTTGAAGAGGGAATCAATAATAAGCTCATGGAAATGTACACAAACACACTCTTCTAAATATTGGTAAAGCAAAAGAGAACCATTCTGAATGCTGATTCATTTTTTTCTGAGATAACTGGGTCAGTGAATTAACTAGGGCAATCTCATGGGCGCTTGAGAAGCCTCTAGGATCTCCCCTCAGAAGTGACTGTAGCTGAGCCAGCTCCCGCAGCTGGCACCAAGCTGCACTGTCAGCTTCTCTTAGAACTATTAGCTTTCTCCAACATGCTTCTGGAGTATGACAGAAGCCACATCCAAACATCAGGTAATCTAGCCTGTTTTTCGCACAACTCTCAGGTTCATATGAAGCACTCTCTTTGAAGCATGGGATCTGGTTTCTCCAAGGTTCTCACAGAGAGTTGTGCTATGGTTCAGATGAAAAGTGTCTCCCAGAAGTCCATATGTCAAGATTTGGTCTCCAGGGTGGTGGTATTGGGAGGTAATGTGGACCTACAATAGGTGAATCCTTGTGGGAAATCCTAAGGTCACTTCAAAGAGGCCGACATGGTGTCTTTCTCTTTCTCTTTCTCTCTCTCTCTCTCTCTCTCTCTCTCTCTCTCTCTCTCTCTCTCTCTCTGTGTGTGTGTGTGTGTGTGTGTGTGTGTGTGTGTGTGTGTGTTTGTGTGTGTGTGCTTGGAAATACAACCATCTGCTACACACCTTAGCATGATGCTCCACCAGCTGCTAGCCTCATGAACACCAAATCAATGACACCAACTGATCAGTTTTGGGATTTGAATCTCTAAAACCATGAGCCAGATAAACAATTTCTCTTTGCAAGTTAGCTGCTGTGGGCATTTTATGGTAACAACACAAAGTTTAGCAATAAAGCTCATCTGGTAAATGTCCTGGAGGAGAATATCCATGGAATCAAGAGAAATATTAATTGGTATTGAATAAAAAAGGGAAATTTTAGTTTCTAAATATTTGTGCTATAATCTCCAAACTTCACTTAAGCCATCTCAAGAACCCTAAATTTTATTTTAAATGGGCCAATATGCCAAAAAATTTGCTCCGGTTACCACTTTCCTACTCCCAGGCATTTAATGTAGAAGTGACTAGCTCCTGCCACCTGCCTGCCAGTGAAGTAAAGTGTTTCAAAGCTGACACATGAGAAGCTTCACTCATACAAGAAACCACTTCTTCCACCGCGGGTGTGACAGTTAACTGGTGCAACCATCTGGGTGGTTCTCTTTCAGCTCCACAATTCTGCTCCCAAGTGGCAGGAGGAGCTTTTGAGCACATATAACCTGGAACACCAACAGGCAAGCTCACCATATCATTGCTCATGGCAAAAAAAAAAAAAGTTAAAACCCAAACATTCATCAGTGGAATGATGGAAACACAAATTGTTATGAATTCAAACAGTGGTTAATGTAATATACAATGAACATAACTATAGCCATATATCAACGTATACAAATACTGAGGTCACAAGATTGAGGGAAGGAAAAATATCACACTATGTACAAAATTCAAAAAGAACTTAAATAAATACTTCTAGATTTGGGAAAATAAAATTACTCTGACAAAACAGCAAATAACCACAAAGAAATGATCAGCAGAAAATGCAGGAGTGATAATCTGAGAAAAGGGGAAAAAAGATCAGAAAGGGACACTCATAAGACTTCTAAGGCACTAACCAGAAATTTCTTCTTACCTTGCTTGCAGATACCTGAATATTGATTTTATCATTCTTTCTAGATCCTATGTATATTCATATATCTTTATATGTATATTCCAAAACAAAAATTTATTTTAAAAAGTATTGCCTTAACTAAAGGGAGAATATTTCATTCTTCAAAATAATTTAATAGTATTGTGACTGATCCAGGATGCTTATAACCAAATAGTTTGTGGCTTCAAAATATTGTCATTTTAGTTTGAAGATGTGTTGACCAGTATTACTCCACATTAATGGAAGTGATAATAACAAAGACATATGAATGACAGGCTGATGACATCCCAGATTATAAAGGAACCTCCATGACGCCTGCATGCTGGTATCCATGCCCAGTGCCATACTCTCCTCATAAATGTGAATGGAATATGTGACTTTCTATTGGCCAGTACGGTAGGCAAAATGGTAGATATGTGATACCATCTGCCTAGCAAGGAGACTCTAATGGAAAGGAAACTTAGCATATAATAAGGTGCCTATGGAGATGGTTATGTGGCCAGGAGCATATGGCAGACTCTAGTGATCAATGTCAAGACACTGAAGCCCTGGGTCCAAGATATCACAAGACATGAGTACTGCCAACAACCACCTGGGCAGTCACGCTTCAGACAAACTCACATCCCCAAGTGACTCCCACAGGGTAGTCTTGAGAAGACTCTGCAAAACTATATCTGGTCATTACCCAGATAAGACCACAGGTAGCTAGACTAGCATAATGAAGGAAGTAAACAGGTAAGATGAGACCTGACTGTCAGAATGGGAGATTTACATTGAGATAATCATGGAATGTAAAACTGTGTTACTGACAAAGCTTCAGTATGACTGTGGATGAATAACTGAGGCAGAATAGCTGTTGAAGTATACCAGGGTATCCAAAGGTTCATCTCTGGAAATACTAAAATAACCAAGAATTATGACTCTGTTAGTGTACACAGAATATCAGAATGCAAGAGCCTACTATCTTTAAGGAACAGAGAGATACAATCCAGGAGTCTTTAAACAACTGCAACAGAGAAAGATTGCAGACATTACAGTCTGAACATAAAATTCAGAGTTAAAGGAGATGAGGGAAGAGAATGAATGAAGGGCCTGAAGCAGAAAAGATGACCAAGGAAACTACTTCCACTCCACCTACAGGCCTAGTGCCAGGAGGTGGGTACGAGAGAACCTGGCCACCAACTAAGAAGACTGCAAGGCACCCCTAGGACGAGCCAAACCTCTATGGCAGAGGACTTTCTGAGAACTAAATGGCAGAGCCTGTGAGTTTCCTTTTGATGAGAGCAAGTCAAGAGAGTCTTACCATTTTGGCTACTATTGTAAAGCTTGAATTTTTGTTTTTCTTTTTGGAAAGCAAGTGACTAACAATAGAAAAAAAATGATAATTTCTACACATTCATAAAACCTACTAACACTGACCATTACCTGATTTAACCTCTACTTCTGATTTCAGTCTTTGCAGCAGTCATTTCCAAGTACAGTGTCCTGAATCCAAAGCAGCATGGATGTTCCCTTAAATGCTTCCATACTCCTTAGTTTTCATCTTAGAGAAATATTTTTCTCATTAGTTACTAAGAAAACTGGCAAAGTTAAAGTCTCCGAAGATGATAGGGAAGGCAATAACAACAGAAATCACTTGACTTATATTTCATAGGTGATCAGATTTCAAAAACAGTTTATCATTCATACAGGAACTCTGTACTAACATTGTGACAATCATACAGTAATTCGTGGCAAATAGAACATTGAATAATTGATCTCATGTGACAACTGCAAGAAAAAATGCAGTCCTATGTAAGTATTATTTATGTTCGAATATACACTGCTTACCTGACATAATCAAAAAAGTGAACACCTGCTGTAATCTGCAGTTGCAAAAATAAAAACAACTTAACTGTTCATCATTAATAAAATGGATAAATGGACAAATCACAGAAGAGTATAAATGTCTGTTACTGGTTCCTATACTACGCTCCAATGATGAGCTTGTATCAGAAATGCTAAGGTTGTGTTAAGCAATTCCCTGAGCCTTTTCTCAGATCCAAAGAAATCATAGGATATATTTTTCACTTGCTGTTAAAATTTGAAAAAAAAAAAAAACCTATTATATGTTCTAACAGGGAATTCTCTTCTAAATAAAATGGTTAGAAGAAAAAGAAGACTCAGAATTATATATATATATATATATATATATATATATATATATATATATAAATGCAGTCATGTGTCTCTATAAACAAAACTGTACAAGTGAGAAGTATGTGTGTTTGTTATGTGTACATACTTGTGCATGTGTGTGTGTACATTTAAAGCACACATATAAAGATTGTATAAACTAATTCAACAAATTAATAGTGATTACTGATGAAGAAAATATGTAATATTGGTGATACTGGAAGAAGAACAAATAGACAATTTATCTGTCACTCAATATAATCCCTTATTGTTTGAATGGCATACACTGAGATCACGTGTGGTTTGAATAAGTGCTCCCCAAAGGACTATGTATTAAAAGCACGATTCTCAGCCCATTAAGAGGTGACAGAGGAGCTGCAGCCCAGGTTCAATCCTCCACTGTACTTTCCTGAAGGGGAGCATTGCTCTCTTCCTTCCTCTTTCACGTCCTGGCCATGATGTGAGTGGATTAGCTCTGACACACACCCCACTGTGAGGCACTGCCTCACTACCAGCGCAGCAGCAATGGCCCTGATAACCATGGGCTGAACCTCGCAAAAATATGAGCCAGAATAACTTCTTCCGTCATGAACTGATTATCTCAGATATTGGTTATAGTGACAGAAAGCTAACATGGCTTGTATATAGATATTAACAAAAACATTAAAATATAAAAACTTCATATGATTAGAAAGTTTGTAGATATAATCAGATCAATGAGAAACATAGAAAATTAGTTGTCTCTCCAAAAATAACACTTTTTTAAAAAAATGCATACTGAATTCTACAGGGTTCAAAATGAACTTAATATCAGCAGTTGCCCTCTGAATGGACCACTTTGTCGGCACCAAGAGTACCCCTCCCAGGAACATTTACCAGGCAACAAATAAATAGAACAGGAATACCAAAGGGGCTCATTTCTGCAACAGGTTACAGTGCATGAGCCTTGTAGATTTGAGCAGTAACCATAAACCTTGCCAAAGTATTCTTAGAAGTGCACTAAAGTCTAAGACTGTTCTGGCCCAAAGTCCTTCCCAATTCTCCTTCACAGGAGTCATACTCAAATTGTGATTTGAGAGATCTCTCTCTTCACTGGCTCTATCTTCAGTTTCCCTCACAGGTGCCCCCAATCAGTACGTTTTTACTTCTGTGATAATCTCATCTTGGAGTCTGCATCTTAGAAAACCAATGTAATATCTTCACTGTGTCAAAAGTAATGTAAACACATTATACTATTTGCCATATAACATTAGGCAATACTAGGGGGTACTTTGTTACACTGGTCACAGGCATTTATAAATCTCTTGAAAATAGGTCTCTTCTATGACTGTCTGGTCCCACACCAGCTCATTAACTCTTCTGCACTAACCTATCCAAGCACCACCACATGATTTTCTAGCCATGAGTGAAAATTCCCAGGAATACCCAGACAGCAGCCCAAATGATTTTGCCTTCATTCTTTCATTTATTCATTGAATTAGCCAATATTTAAAGAGTATCTATTATGTAGATATTATTGTAATGGGCCCTGAGCATAAAATGTATGTAAGGTTTCTGCTCTAAAATAGATCATCACCTATAGGTAAAAATAGCATTAAACAAAAAACATACAATTAAATTTTTCAAGAAGCCCTGCAGGGGGGTGGGTGGGGGGACAGAGGTAACATAAGAAGTCATTGTAATAGTGAATGGCAAAAGGCCCTCGGAGTGAATAATACTTAAGCTGAGACTAAAGGGACAGAGTAAAGGGTTGGGACATAGGAGTTCAGATAGAAGGGCTAGGGACAGGCATTAGGATGGAAGTACTACGAATGAGAGGATTGAGTAGTGAACTTTGGTCAGAGAAGCAGGCTAAGAATCAAATCATTTGGGGCCTTGGTGATCACATTAAGATTAAGAGTCTACAAACTTACTGAAATAAGCAGAATTGAGGAGGGAATATAAGAAGAGAGAGTCTTTAAAAAAAGTGATCCTATTTAGAGTCTTAAGAGTCTACTCTATCAATCTTGTGAAGTTTAAAAGGGGTCCATACAGATAAAATAATAGCCACCAACAGTCATCCAAGAGAGGACAACAGTAACGGCACTGAGATCAAGAAAAACAAGCTTTTCCCTTTCTCTCCCTTTACCCTCTACTCAACACTGAGTACTAAGGCATTACAACCTAGAAAAGGCAGGAAAAAAGAGGCTTATAATGGTGTTCCCCAGAGAACAGCATCAATGTCCCCGGAGAAATTACTAGAAAAGCATATTCACAGGCCCTTTCAAAAGCTTGAGTCAGAAACCTTGGAGTTACCAGCCAATAGTTATTATTTTTAAAAAAGCTACACACACACACACACGTGATTCTGATACATGCTAAAATTTCATAACAACTAATACAAAACATTGGAAGTTTTAAGTTATACTAGCATAAATTTTAATAGCCATAAGTGACCTAAATATTAAAGGATGTGCCTGAAATGTCATTAAAGGATTTTTTTTTAAAAAAAGAAGCTTAGAAAATAATCAAAATAAGAGAGCTGGGAAAAATTAAACCGTCCATATTCTACCACAATGATGATAAACGTGTGCTTAACAATAACAGTACTTAGGATTTTATATTTGTAAATATTTCATTATTCAAACAAGTGTGAGATAGTATTTTAGTTTTATATTCAATGTTAAATATGATCAACACTAGCATTTCGCAGATAAGCTATAAAAGCAGTCTCCCCTTCCAATATGAAATAGTGGTGGTTACCTGTGTCCTGTTCTGCACATCACTACAACCCAACACTATAACAGCACAGTAGAGTCCACTGAAAGAGTGTTATCAAAAGAGATTACTTATATGAGACTATATCATCAATTATTCATGTTTTACACATGCTATTTATTCTTTAAAATATGTTGCTTTGATTATTATATTAACTAATATTAACTGAGTGTCCAGTATGTTCCAGGTGCTGTTAGGAGATACAATACTTTTGTAAATTTCTTTGTAGATTTGTCAACTGATGGTATTTTCTTCATATTTGCTAAAATACTTCATCTTCAATAGATCGTATTTACATAGCAATAAATTACATATATTTTTTGATGCTGGCAATCAATCTAAGGCCTTGATCATGCTATATTACCTCTTAATACTAGATCTAGAATAGACATTTAAAACAAAGCTAAACAATCATGATAATTATTTTAAATATTTACAAAATCTTTACAATTATTCCTGATATCCTGCTCTATTATTATTTATTATTTATAATATTCTCTAAATGTAGACGGAGTAAGAAGCTATCTCCTGGTCACTATTTACTTCTGTCTCAAGATTGTGAAAACAAACTAGTCTTGGCACATTCCAGGTAACAATAACAATACCCTTTATATATAAAGAACTAACATGTACTGAGTTAATCACGTCCTACATCTTCTATTATTTAATCTTTAGAACAAATATTGCAGGAGAAAATTATTAAACCTCTTTTAAAATCAGCAAAAGCAAAATGCCAGAGAGATTTAGCAAAACACCAGAGGTCACACCAAATGACACATCCAGGCCAGCTCCCGAGACTATCTTGCTCTAGAGAACATCTCTTTCAGGTGATGGGATAGCACTGAAACATCCCAGTGACTTTGTAATTTAGAGAAATAAGGAGTCAAAGGCTACACTGTGCCCCCAGAAGTATAAATGAAATCATGAGGGGTGACCAATTTTGCTTAAAGAACACCCTTTTACACTGATGGTGGGACTGTAAACAGGCACAACCACTATGGAGGGCAATATGGAGATTCTTTAAAAGGCTAAAATTAAATATTCTATTAGATTCAGGAATATTTCTCATTATCTTTCCCTAGGTTAAATGCACTGTATAACCGAGACACATGTATACCCATATTTATAGCAGCACAGCTAACAATAGCTAAAATGTGGAAGATGCCAAAATACCTATCATCAACAGACAAATGGATACAAAAATGGTGGTATATATACACAATGTTTATGGCTCGTCCATAAACACAGACAAATTTGAGGCTTCCGTAGGTAAATGGACACAACTTATGACCATCATGCTCAGCAAACTGAGTCAAATGCAGAAGGTTAAATATCGCTTAGTTCCTTCTAATACGAGAAATCCAGAATACAGGAATTCTATAGGACCAAATGGGGGTAAGAGCGTAATTACGAGGGATGGTGAGGATGTAAGAGGGCCAAAAAGGGGGAGGAAACAGCACTGTAATGTTGATGTGATATATATGTGCACAAAATACTCAAGCTAAATGTAACCATGTGTATAGAATGTGTCTGTGTGTGTGTGTGTGTGTGTGTGTGTGTGTGTGTGTACATTAAAACAGGAGGAAGAAAGAATAACTGAAGTTGCTGGTAATTAGAAGGGAGTGAAAGATCATGTTTCTTCCTTGAACACAGTAACCCTCAAAGAAACCGCACCCTAATTGTTTTTTTTTTTTTTTTAATGTTCAGCCCTCTGGCCTGCAGCTAGTTGAGAATAAACACAATCTCGTTCCCTGAGGTATCTACCAGTCTTAAGATTGGACCAATTTATTATGAAGCAATTTTCATATACATAAGTGGTACTTCCCTGCTTTGCATATCTTAAGTCATGATCACTAGTAGGTTTGGCAAAGCTATGGGAAACACAGTGGCAGAAGAGTATGAAGAAATATACACATTATTTTAGTTCTTTAAAGATAGATATAATAGAACCCTAGAAAGACAATATTTAGGTTTTATAATTTAAATTCATAGGAAGCCAGACAGTTAATAATAGAACCACCAAAATATACCTACCTGATGCCAAGTTCCTTGTGAGACAGAAGTGTAATTAGGTTGCATTAAGACGAGTACTTTATTTGAATTTACTCTTCGAACAGATATAAGGTGAACCAACCTGAAACTGTCATATTCAACCTTCACTCAGCTCTTCAAAGAATCCAAAGCACTTGCTCTTCTCTGTGTGTTGCACCAGTGACATCCAGTGGCTTGTATATTGAAATGCATTTTCAGGGAAATTAGAAAAGCAATGAAGGTTCTCTAAAATTTCCAAAAATCATCTCTAAAAACACCTTCACAAGAGTATGAAACTAGTGATGCAGGGAAAGAGTTGTACTTTTCAAGCAATGCAAATTGCTTAATATAAATATCTATGAAACTAGAAAGTTCCATACATAGACTTCACCTGAAAGAGAAGCCATAACCAGCAAGCTGTTACTAAAGCCACCACTGCAGTAGAAACATCTAGATTATCCAAAAACTGGCATTTATACAACTATTATTTATTGAAGCAAAGAAATATTTGATTGATCTTTCTTTGCTTTGGTTCTTTCAATTCAGAAATTCTACTGCTTGTATTGTGATTCTAAATTTTGGGTTTACACAGTACCATGGTGACTGTCTTTAAAATAAAGAAATCAAAACATTGAGCAGGGTACTTACGCAACAGAACAACAAATGAGTTTGTTAAGGGTTATCTACAAATAATCCCAGAACACAGTCGATACCCTTCAAGAGCCTACATCCTTATTTCTTACACTGAGCAGAGTTTATGTAGGCTGATGTGAGCAATCACTTCAGGAAATTTCACTACAATGCAATCTGCAGGAACCAAGCATCTGTGTAGGCCCACCTACGAAACGTTGATGAATACATGATACATCAGAAGGTTGTAGCAATGTTCTAACCCCCATTTATAAAGTGTTGCTGTTTAAATGTGGTCCAAGGCAAGTGTCTCATCTCAGTCACATGCACATGTAACCTAATCATCACTAGTGGAATCTTTCCAGCATCAACTAAATCAAGATTTTACAGAATATTCAATAGTGTACCACTTGATTGAGGTGAAGTACGTTAACAGAGAAAAGAAACACTACAAAAAAGTGGCTGACTTGGATTGCTGTGTGTAAGCCAATGTCAGCTGCCTCCATATTACTTCATCTTCAGAAATCCTTTCTTATTTAAATCTTGCCTCGTGTACCCACATCACACAGGTGAAGAAATGCACTGTTCCTGTCAGAAATGATCCTTGCAAGGCTTAAATTTCTCTTACTCATCTCTTGCAATCATATCCTGCTTCTGATGGATTCTCTCTCTTTCTGTGCACCTGCAGCTCTTCCTCATTTGAGCCAATCTAAAAATAAGCTTCTCAAAAGCAGGGACCCTTTCTCACCATCCCCAGCCTATCCCTGGTGCTTAGAACAGCACTCAGTGTGTATTCATCACATTGTCCCCTCATTTTCTCATCCAAAACAACTCAACCACCTTTTAATCTACTCTTCCTTCCAGGTCAACCTCAAGTGGCTCCTTACACTACAATAATTTATTGAAACAAGAGACAATTGTCCCAATGAGGAATTCTGCTACAAGAACATTCTTCCCATTATTTGGATATGATGTATTGAAAACAGGGGCCCCTGACTTTTGGGCTGCACACCAGTACGAGTCCTCTTAAGAGGACTCAGCCATCTCATCAATGCACTCCTATTAGGTTCTAATACCACTACTGATTTAGCAGGAAGCAGAGTTTCCCTCCCCACCTGCTGCTGCTCACCATTTCAAAGCCATCCTCCAAACCTACTGCATAACAAGTAAAACCCTCCCCCTCTTTGGAAGAAAAGTCCTCAATTAAACCAGTCTCTGGTGTCAAAAACATTGGGGACCACTGATTTAAAACACACCTGAAACATATGCCAAGACATATTGTATGTGATAAACACATATGATTTTGTCTAACAAAAAATAAAACACACATAGTAGAATGACCTCCCAGAAATTAAACTTCACATGCTCAACAACAGAAGCTCAAACATGCTTTGCACAGTGAGAAAAATAAAAATAATTAGTCTGGGACAGATCTTAAGAGTCTCATTTTAGAAAACAGCATTCTGATCTCTAAATGTTAATCGGAGACCTCAGCATAAGCTGGAGCAGAAGGCATTGAGAACCAGAAGCCCTTCGGGAAGGAAGTAATCAATGTGCCAGTAAACCTGCTTTCTGAATTTGGAAAGAAATATTGGTTGATCATTTCATTTTCATTAATGAGTAAGACAAAAACATAATATAGATGAATGATGGAACTTCACAAATTTGTCAAATATATGAGCAACTTTTGCAGAATAAAAATAAATTTTCAACACAGAAATAATATTTTCTTAATTTTGTGCACTATTCTTACTGTAAAGATTATAACACTTTTTGATCTTCGACATTATAAGGTTTGCCTATCACTTTTGTAAGTGTAGTCCAGGGGTTCACAAATTACAGACTGCAGGTGATATCCAGCCTGCTACCTATTTTTGTTATTCAACTTTTCCCAAAACACAGAAATGTGTATTGTTTAAGCATTCTCCAAGGCTGATCTAGCCTCACAACAGAAGCCAGGTAGTTGGCAATGGAGACCACTGTAAAGCCTAAATATACTATCTGGACCTTTACAGAAAGTCTGCCAACAAACCTATCCCTTCTCTCTCACGTCTGGCACCATCTCTCTAGGAGTCAGTACCAGGTTGATAGCTCAAGTATCAATATACTCTTCTGATTGATCAAAGCTCCCTGAGGCTCCCAACAATCACACCCTTCATCCCTTACCAGCCTCTTTTTTCAATCATAAAACATGCAGCTACATGTAACTCAATTACATCTAATTTGAGAAAGTGTAAAATACTATTTTATGGAAATTTTTGACTATTAGATTCAAACTCTCTTCAGAGTTTGAAGAGCTAAACAGCTACCACCTAGAAATAATCACTCCAAAGATGTGGATATACTTAGGATCTTTTCTATGAATGGACACATTTACAAAGGTGGATCCCTATGCACACACAGGTCATAATGTATTTGCTATTTCCAACACTTCTGCTCTTATTTAACTATCTATATTAAAGTTATTTACATGTCATTAAGTATTCCTCTACAATGTACTTCTTGTTATCCAGTGTTAGGTTATACAGCTGGACTATGATGAATTTAATAAACAGCTTTATGTATGCTATTTCAGGTTTAACACTGTTACTTACAATATCAAATAACGTAGGCGCCTACTCTGGTCAGAACATTTGTGTCACAGCCCTTTGAGTGGAATCACTGTCCTTTTAAAAGAACCCCATAGAAATCCCTGCCCACTACGTGAACTCAAGAGAGAAGTGTCCTCAATAAACAAGAGAGTGTGTCTCAACAGACATTAAGTCAGCCAGAGCCTCATTCTTTCAGTTCCCTACCTTGCTAAACTGTGACAGATAAGTATCTGTTATTTATAAATCATCTAATTCATGATAATCGGTTATGGCAGCCAAAAGAGTAAAACAGAATGTACTGAATAACTATTATCTTAAGAAAAATCATCTTTAGGGACAAGGAAAATTACGATGCAACTGACTTTCAGTACAAATTGTCAAAATGTCTTTCCTAAATAAGGTATTCTGATCACCTAAATGACCTCTGAGGTGAAATTGTAGGTAGTTTAAATTTTCTTTTTTCTATATGGTTTTCCCATGTTTTCTGTAGTTAATCTAATGGTACACTCAAGAATACTTCATAGCACTTTTTTCTTGATAGACAGCCAAGTAATAAATTTTGGGTCTATAGCATTTTGTTAATTATATAACTTTGTGAGTCAAATTTTAACTATATCTTCTTTCATAGAGTTCATCCATTTAAAAAATGGTTGCCAAACATATCAGTAATCCCAGCAGGAGGAAAGTTGAGGCAAGTAGATCACAAGTTCAAGCCTTGCCTGATCAACTTAGTGAGACACTGTCTCAAAACATAGAAAATAGAAAGTACTGGGAATGGAATTCAGTGTGAGAATGTAGGCTTAATCCCCAGTACTGCCAGGAAAAGAAAAAGAAGCTGTCTGGAAGAATGGCTCAGCAGTTAAAGCACTTGCCTAGCAAGTACTGAGACAAGCACTAAGTACCCGAGTTCGATTCCCCAGCACCACATAACCTGGGCATGGTTGTGCACACCTGTAATCTCAAGACTCAGGAGACTGAAACAGGAGGATTTCCTTGAGTCCAAGGCCAACTTGAGCTCTATAGAGAGTTCAGTACCAACCGGAGCTATAGTGTGACACCGTGCCTCAAGATAAAAATAAAAAGGCTACTCTATACATATGCTTAAGTATTGGACTGACAGAGTATGTTGCCTTTAATATGCATGTTGGTATCTTTCTCTAGAACATAAATGAGCCAATTTTCCTTTCTACCTATAAACACAATTTTATGAATATATTCACAAGTGTTTCATGTCTTACTTCATTACCAGCAGTAACAGCCTACTTCTGCCATCTTCCTAATGACAATTTTCATTACTGAGATAAGAAAAGTCATTACATTTATAAACTTAGCAACTCAGGTGTAATTCCTTGGTGAATATTTTCATCAGTTCCTCTCATTTTCCTATTCAACATTAATCAGCTCTTTCTCTATAAATATGCTATGTTTCATTACGACATAATGTTTAAAGTTAACTGCCTACATGAGTGTTCAACTTTCAAGAACCAGTCAGGTGTACATTAGGGAACACAAACAGCAAAGCCATAAATGCTTTCTTAATGAATGTACAGTAACATTCCACTAATTTAGAGCTCTTTAATACAAAAGAAAACTATAGCACAGAAAGATCCCTACATCCTATTAAAGGATTCTTTGAAAGTAACTGCACCCAGAAAGAGGTTATCTAGGCACAGTTTGAAGGGGGAAGTCAGGACAATGACCTTGAATAAGCTCAGGGTATTGCAGTTCCCGAAACTACAAATAACAGTTTGAATTTGATCATTTTTCAGTAAGTATCCAGACCTTTTCTTCTATAGAATATTCAAAGCAGCATTATAGATTTTCCTATCCTGTCTGATCTACCTTAAAATTTCTACTGGTAAGATTAATGCAGTACAGATGTTATTCAAACACAGGATGATTCTTTAGGAAGTTCCTAGAGTAATAAACATACATTAACAGTAATGGAGATGTGAAGGATTGGTGTGCTCATTGCATTACTTTTTCAACAAATACATACCAAACCATTCTAAGTTTCGGGCACTAAGCTATGTACTAAGCAATGTTTTCTGTTTTCACAGATTTTAACTCCCAGAAGATTTCATTTGCTGCAGAATTTCTATTATCTTCTAAATATTCACTTGAAAGATGTTTTTAATAATTTGGCAACTCCATTTCTTAATCTAATTTTCCCAAAGCAGCATCCAAGACAAATACATGCAGGAAGTTTACTTGAGAGGTGATCACAGCACATAACAGTCAAGGCACAGAAATAATAAGATCAAAGTGTAAGCACTGGTGTTAGTTACCACATTACACAACATAAATTCAGTCCCACTGAGGACCTTCTGAGGAATCATAGTGACCTAAACTGCCCTTGCAAAAAAGAAGGAAATCTGAGCATTTACTCAACAACTCCTATTCCCAATTGGTTTAGATTTGCCACCAGCATTATAAATTCCTCCACTCGTGCCAGCTGCTTTAACTAGACTAAAAGGGTGCTAAACTAAAAGGGCTTTGAAGGCTTCATTGAAAGCCCTAAAGTAGACAAGCAAGGACAAAGCAGGTCCTTGGAATACAAGAGCATCAGCAAGCATGAAAAATATTCCTCCCAGCTTCTGCTGAAATCAGTGACAAACCAAGTGATGGGACCCAGGGCATGACAACTATCAACCGCAACGTCTTCCACTGATCTTATACTTAAACTATCTTTGATAGCCACTCTCATGTTCAAACTTTAACCTTTTCCACTTGCAATTTTAAGAACTCCCTTCCCAAACCACTGCCTCCGATCTTTCAAACTTACTCAAGTACCCGGATTTCAACAATTCTGACCCCTCACCAGATCCTAGCATTCACCAATAGCACCACCATTACGGCGCGTGTCGTTCCCCTCGTGTCCTCACTATCTCTCGCAGCCCCACACCTAAATCCTCTTGCACATATTTCCTGGCCTTTGCCCCTCTCACGTCTCCTTCTCTCATGGAAAAAAACACAATGCTGGAGAAGCCCATCACTCCACCTCCTTTGTGTTTGCATTCCTGCAACTGAATGAAAAACAGTCTCCCTTTAAGTGTATGGTCAAATGGGCTTTCCTGCGACCCAACAATCGAACTACACTTCCTACTTTACTCATATCCACATTCACAACTGCTTGATGTCTTCTATTCTCACCTCAAGCTTTCAATAATTTCTTGTTATCTTGATTTTCAGGGATAATGTTCTTCCTATGTCTTTGAGAAATCAGCCAAAAGTGGAAAAGAACCCTCATAAGCTGCCAACACATCTACCTCCCTCATTATGCACGTGCCTATCCACTCTCATGTATTTCGCTATTAATATAGATGAACTCTCCGTGCTTCTCTCCCAAGCAAATACTTCAAAAAGTCTGCTAAATGTCATCAATATTTTCCTACCCTAGGATAACACACCTATAAATATTCCCTGTTTTTTTCCTATCATACGTGTTTTCCTCTGCTAAATCTTTCCGGTAAGCTTAAAAACTTCTTAACACTGCTACCATCTTTAAAAATCAAAATAAATTCTCTCATCACCCTATCTTCTATCTACACTGCACTCCACCATGCTCTTTCCCTTCACAGCCAACTCCCTAGCCTGGAGTTGTCTGCATTCGACTGCACTAACACCGCTACAAGCGCTCTCTATTTGCGTCATCTCCCAGCACCCACAACAAAACTTCTCTTGACAAGAGAAAACATGAATTCCCTTCATCTTTGGTGGCTGAATTCACCAAAAAATATTCATTCCTCATATTTGTGATGCATTGACAGCATCTGACACATTCACTCATTCTTGAAATGCTTTTGTTATTTGACTTTCAGGGCACCGCACAGATCTGGTTTTCCTCACTAGTTATTTCTTTGGAATCCTGTTACATCCTTCTCATTCTCCTAGCTTCTAAACATCAGGGTACCTGCCTTAAGACTTATTTTTTACTTTTTTTCATATATACAAAAACTATTTTTCTCAAAGACGTCATCCTCTTCTATCACCTTAAATTCTATATATTCATTAATCCCAAATGTACATTTCCATTCTAGACTCTTCTAAACATTTTAATTACTTGCATTAAAGTGTAATCTATATTCAGTAATATTCACAAATTTAAAGTAAATCACCTGTAACCACAATCAATATACAGAGCATTTGTATCATCCAAAAAGTTCCCTCTTACCCTTTCGTCCACCCTTATCCCTCATTCCTGGTATCAACCATCTTTGTCACTACAGTTTTGTTCTTTCTAGACCCTCAGAAAAAGGAAATCATATATTTAATGTATTCTGAGAACGAAACCCTTTACTTAGCATAATCCTTATGAAGATACAACCATAATATTGCATCTATCTCTATTTCCATCATATTGTTGAGTAGAATTTCATGTACTGATGTATAACAATTAATTTATTGATTCCCAAGTAAAGACTATTGGGGATTTTAGAGTTTTGCCAATTAAAAACAAATATTTCCATTATGTATATATCTCACTGTGGTTTAATTATTATTCTACTAACAGCTAAGAATGTTGAGTCTATTTTCATATCCTTATTTATTATTCTTGTAATTTGTTCAATGAAGGATCTATACATTTTTCAAACTTGTTTTTGTTGTCCTATATTTTTCCTTTTATTTTTGAGTTTTAAGAGTTCTTTTTACATTACAGATGTAAGTTCTTTACCAGATTGTTTTGCCAATATTTTCATCCTAACAGTGTAGTTTGAATAATTCTTTTTTTATTCCTAGGATTCATGCATTTTGTGTTCCAAAAAGTATTTGCCTGCATCAGTATTACAAGATATTTGCCTATGTTTTCTTCTGTAACATAATTAGGAAAGACAAAGTTGTTTTCTCAAAGTCTATGCCACCTCTAGAAGCTAATGGTTCTCTAGGATAATAGACATGTGAACACTTTTTCTTTTTTCTGTTTTTTTTTTTTTTTTTTTAATAGTGCAGAGGATTGAGACCAGGGCTTTTATGCTGAGCTTTATCCCCAGTCCAGTTTCAATTTTTGACTTTGAAACAGCATCTCAGTAAGTCATTAAATTGTCCATGCTGGGCTCAAATTTGCAATCCACTTACCAGAGCTCTAGGATTACAGGCCTATCCCACCAAGCCCTACCATGTGAACTCTTGGAAAAAAAAATGCCTTGAAACTTTAGAGAGACTCTTGTCATAGCCTTCTCAAAGGAAAAACTCATAGGCTACAGATAGTTTAAGGTTCAACCAACCAATCAACCAAAAAATAAATTCCTGAAAGAAAATCTAGACTAATCTATAAATTATGCAATCATAAAATTTCATAATAAAAAGTGTTTCTCAGAATGTGCATCATGCAGTAAAATCACCTGGCTCTTGTTACAAACTCAGACGCCCTTCCTATTCCCAGAGATTTCAACAGTAAAAACGTGGTCTGAGGGCCAAGGAACATGAATTCACAGCACAAGAGGCTGTCCTACGGATGTGGTTGGAGATCAAACTTTAAACAACATTGCTCCAAGTTCAAGTTGCTCTCAGTAATCTTCTTCTTTCCTTGCTTCATCTTAGGCCCTTCTTAGTAATGGCCAGAAGGTGGCATGTACAGCACCTACCTCCAAAACTATGTTACTGAATACAGTCAGCCTTCCTCTCTGTGGTTACTACATCTACAGATTCAACCAACCACATATTAAAAACATCTGGAAAAAAATTGTGTGTTTCAAACATGTAAAAACTGGACTTTTCTTTCTTGTTATTATTTCTAAACAAAACAGTCCAACAACATTTTCAAAGCATTTATACCCAAAACTACAATCCTTTCAGTAAGCTACTTGAAAATGAGACTTGAATATTGTGACCCATGGCCTGAGGTCCTTCAGTCATCAATAGAAGTGAAAAGAAAAATACTAACAAGTGGCCACATCATGCTTCCCAATTATGAAGTAAAATGTACAAAGATCTCTATTTTTGCCAATACTAAATCAAATACTCTAAGCCAAAAATAAAGTAAAATAAAAACTAGTGAGGAAAATGTTGTACCAGGAAAATAAGTCTTCAGAATAGATGTCAGCCTATAATTTCAGGATTCAGAATTGCTCTAATCTGTTCATCTCCAAACATCCGTCAACATTAAAAGTCCATGATGGTACATATGAGTCACATAAAAATAACTCACACAAGCACTCAGAGAATTTTGGACTCCTACCAGTTTCCTTAACTCTACCTACATCAAGGAAAGCCTTGTAGACAGAAGTTACCAGGCGGAAGTCTACATGTTATTTCTGAAGTCGACCATTAAGACTAAACTGGTTGCACGTGTCTAGCCTCTTCGACTGGTTGGACATCCCAATAAGGACTATAAAAATGTTATTTATTTATACACAGGACTATAACAACTGTAGTCTGTACAGGGATGTAACAACTACTTTAGTATTGAGAGACACATAGTATTCATGATGCCCCCCTAATAAAACTATCCTTAATGTTCATCAAATTCTATTCTCTGTGTCGAAGCTATTATCTTAAACTGTAAGTTATACTGTATGACATTAATTCTTGAAACCTCCAAGAAAGTCTTTAGTTCTGTGCTCCAAAATACAAGGAGGCAGCACTGGTGATGAAATTCTGAATTTTGACAACACTCTCATCATAGGCTTCTTTGGGTCCTCTAACATTGCATATCTCAAAACACACTGTGTACTTAAATTCCCTGGGAATTTTGGAGTTAAGAATGGGTAAGGCTTGCAATCCTGGAGTTCAAACAAGCCACTCCCAAACCACATGTTAGCAGTGCTGCCAATCCATGCACCACCTGTTCAGGATCACAAAGAGAAGAAGTGAAATGTCCTGAGAGATGCTGCAGTATGAGGTAAAACTCTCAAGTATTCTCATGAGTATCATTTGCATGTAGTACTGCACATATTTAACCACAGGAGAAGTAATTAAAGATCTTGTCCTTGTAAAAATATGTGTATTGATAGCTTCTTTAAATGTCTAAAATTTAAATATATCTATTTTGCCATTGAAGAGATCTTTAATCTTTTATTGAAGCACAAAATATTGTAGTAGAGGAGGAATCAGGCCAAAGAGGAAAATACAGGAATGATTGCAATAATGATCATTTGAATAATAAATACAAATGGGAAATTAAAGATAAAAAATAAAAACTTCAAAAATATGATGCAGCACAATGAGAAACCAGAGTAGAAAACAGGTCAAAAATGAAGACAATATAGTTAGAAGAGTTTTGAAGCAGAATCTTTGAGAAGAGAAAGTTATTCTTATTTCACATTTAAAAAGATTCCCAGCAGCAAACCAGAGATGCCGAAATTAATTTACCCCGTTATTTCCCTAGTTCCAACAAACTAAAGAGCATCCACTTAATCCTTGATGTATAAATGCAACAGTTTACCCTGCCTTAATGTCATCCTCCAGTTTCCAAAGAGCTCTTCATTCTGGGTATTAGTCCTGCCCACTATGAGGAAATCTTTTCTGATGTGTCATACCAGTTCCTTAAAGTAATTTCTTCATTTAGAAGGAAAATCAGTTTTCTTCTGAAGCCCCTACTTGGTGTTATAGAAAAAAAAAAGAAGAAGAGGAAAATAAGATTGGAATACAGTTTATTTTCATCATCTTTTATAAAAAGAAGTCACTGTAACCAGACACTGTAACTACTGGAACTTTTTTCACTATCTTTCTATGTCATAGAAGAAGAAAAGAGACCAGAATATGAAGTCTGGGAAGACGTTTTGTGAGGTCTGTGAGGAGTCTTTAGGGCCTCCCTGCTTCAAATTAAGAACCAACTGGCCAGTGAGACTAAGAAGCAGGAACATGAGAAAGCCACCCAGGAGGAAGAGACCCTGATCAGAGCCCACTGCAGTGCAGAGCTCTCCTGGGTTCCCAGCAGCCCAGCTCCAAGCACCTTCCTGAAAACACACGTGATACAGATGTGAACTTTAAAAGAAAACTAGCTTCTATAATTCTTTCCATTACTGATACTTTACACAGCATCTGGTGAACTGGGGGGCACTTAATTAGGCCAAGAGTCAAGACCTTTCAAGGCCTAGAATTACAGTAGAAGCAAGAAAACTAAAATGTTAAACGTGTTTGTTTCACCCTGACACTAGGGAGAAAAGGGAAAGTTAAGCAAAACAGTATTAATTGATGATCATATGTAATTAGGATAAGTAAAAGCTCTGTGTTTTCATGTAGTTGATCTTTCCCACATTATATTCAAATGTTTACAGTTAGAAAATATTTTAAATGGGTACATATGCATACTATTTATACTTTATGTTCATAAATCAAAAATATTAATTATTATCTCATGAGTAGACAAAAACAAGTGATATATGAGAAATTTAGGGAAAACTTATCTGTATCTGTTGACTTGATATTCATAAATATAATTTTTTATTAGACGAGAATCCACATTCTCTCGCCTCTTAGAGACAATGCTCATTTCATGCATCTCTCCTTCCTTTACAGGCTCTTCCCCAGCAATTATCTGATATCTGCATTAGGATAAGGAATTGAGACATTCCACAAGGCCTTTGTCAAACACTTCAAAACCAGTCTGTTAACCTGAGGCATACATTCCTTGATTGTGGTGTCTATGACTCACCACTTATCTCCCCCACTCTCAACTCCATAAACTCAAGAAAGCAGGCAAGGTAGAGAGGGAGGACTTGTCCCTTGTTCGTTATTGTATTTTAAAACAAGTTAATAAATTCCCTCTGCTTTTTACATGGCGAGAAGCCTGTTCCCTCCAGAGAGGCTGCTCATTGTCCAGCTGTGCCCATGACTAAGGCTCCTGATATTCAAAGATAAAGGCAGGCAACCACACTGTGACAGTGCTCTCAGCCCATGTGCTACAATCCATTCCTCACAGCACCACAGCTGCCATCTGATCTCTATCTGCTGGCTCCTAGCTTATCCCTTACTCTCTCCAAGCTCAAAAGAAGAAAAAACTTATTATTTATTGAACTGTTTTAAACCCTGACATTTTTGCCACTAAAACTTTTTTCTTTTAAATTGATTTATTTTGTTAGAAAGCATATTTCTTTGTAAAAGCCAGGCTGACTTTACTGTGTGCTTCTAACTGCTCTTCATAGGAGCATCCACTAAGCACATATGTCTTACTAAATGAACCAAAGTGAAGGGAATCAGTGAGAAGTGACAGCAACACAGACTTCTCACTTACTTTTTACTATAACCCAAATATTTGTGTCCTCCCAAATTTATGTGTTGAAAAGTAGACTCCATTACAATGGTAGGAGGAAGAGGGGCCTCTAAAAAGATCATGCCATGAAGACGGAGTCTTTCTAAACAGCACTGAAAAAAGACCAAGAGAGTTGCTTTGCTCCCTTAAGACCTACCTAGAAGACAGCATCAAGGAACCAAAAATAAGACCCTTATCATTGTCCACACTGGATCTCCTGGCACCTTGATCTTGGCCCTGTTGGCCTTCCTCTTATGTAAGAAACAAGTGTCTGTTGTTCATAAGGCACCCAGTGTACAGTATTTATTAAGAAACCTCAATAGACAGGCACCTCTCCAGGTTTCTAAAAGCATAGATCCCCAAAGATCAGCCAACATGGGCTCTGTTTTAGCTCATTTCCCTTGAATGTATTTTCAGTTCACCAATAGTCCCTTCTCCAAGAAAGCTGGCATGAGAAGGCAGAAAGGAACACTGAGCTCCCACAACATGGCAAATACATTTCTGTTTGTTCTATCTTCTCGCATAGGCAATGGTCACCTGGCATACTGTAGCGCATCAGAAACATCCATATCCTTGTAAAACAACTTCACTAGTCCTCGTGTACTTGCCCACTGAAGACCAATAGGATCCAGTCTGGCTCTCCCGTGATTTTTACAAATAATCCTTACATGAAATTGTAGTTACTGGGAATCAGCCACTGGAATCTTCTCCCAAGAAGTTAATAACATGCTCAGTGGTATGTCTTGCAAAATGACACGGAGTATGTGACTACATATAACTTGCTCACTCATTGAAACCACCAGTGACTTTAAGAATTATTCACTGATCTTAAAATAACAAGAGGATTTTGTCAGGGAAATATTTTTCCTTAAACTTAGAGCCCTAAGGGAATAGGGCCAGTTGCCACAAATAGCATTCAAACCAAAATAACAATTGAAAGACTAACTATTGTCATAACAAGGAAATATACATGTTGACCTGAAGCAGGAGTGCTGATACACTGCTTTCAGTTCCCTCAAGATTCAAGAATCTGCTGTTGTTGGCTTCGGTGAGAGAGTTTAGACCCACTCCTTTCCATTATTTTATTCTATGTTATTTTATTTTATTTTATCTTACTTTATTGATACTGGTAATTCAACCCAGGACCTCATGATGAGATATGTCCCCAATCGTTATTATTTTATTTTTACTTTTTGAGGCAGGATCTTGGTAAGTTGCTAAACTGCCAACGCTGGGTTCAAATTTGTCATCCTCCTGACTCAACCCACTCAGAGTACAGAGATTACAGGTGTATGCCACCATGCTCAGCTTCCTTTCCAAATCATATAGCTTAAATGTACACTTTCTAGCAATACAATAACCAGAAAGAAAATTGCAATCAAGCAGTTTAAAAGTGATATGGAATTCATTTTAAATGGGATATTAGCTAAATACTAAAATCAATGGTTTAGAGGCTCATAATGATTTTTCAGCTTGATTAACCTTACTTGTAATTTAAGGGAGAAATTTAAAGGCGATCTATGTTTAAATTCCCAGAGCTTATAAAAGCAACATCACCGAGATGCTGATTTCATTCATAAGCCTAATAATCTATTACCTGGACTTCAGTGCCAAGAACCACATCCAGAACTGGCACAGCACTCCTGCATCTCCATTGCTTCTTTCCATAAACAGCCACTAATTGCCACAAGTGGGAAAATCCTTTTTATTTTTTATAATACAGCCTAGCTACCTATTTCAATCATCAGATAAGGTCAAAACATATTAGAAGAGATTGGCTAAATGCCCACATTGCCAAAAAGAAACAGAGCAGAAAAAAAAAAAAAAAACAAAGGTAACAAGAATGTCAAAACCAGCACCTTAGTCACTGCGTAAGGTTTTAGACACCAGGCTTCCGTCCAGGTTCTTACCAAATTTCTTCCTTGACCTGATTTCCTTAGGTGTAATAATCCACACTGTGCCTTACAGTCAAGGCTGAGTCATCGATTTGTTCCACACATGTCAAACCACCCACTGACTTCCATAGTCCTCCTGGATATTCAGAGCAGAACATGTCATAAAACCTGTATTTCTTCAGAAATAAGAGGGTGCCAACTAGCCTGATCTCCTGAGAATGTGAGTGTCCCCAGGAATTTAACTTGCTGCTAACTTACTGCAAAGGGAAACTTAATTTCGTGTTGTCTGTTTTGAGAGAATATCTAAATTAACATGATGTTGGCTTAGATTTCAAACTCAGACAGTGATACCTAGTAGCTAAGAGGGAAGAAGATGGCAGGCAGACTGAAACTGGCCAATTCTGCCACTTACTCAGGTGACACAGAGAAAAGTAACATTAAATGAGCACTAATTACTAAGGTACCACTCAAAGGGCTTTGGAATTATCTTATTTACTCCTCAAGAAAAGAAACTACAAACCAAATAAGTAACATAGAAAGAATAAGTAATACATGCAAGACTGCGAAGTTGGTAAAACAAAGAACTGGGATTAAAGCCTGTTACAATAGCTTATATTTGAGCAACTTAATTTGTGGATTTTCTTTTATTTTTTAGAGCTTCTGAGATTGAATCCAGAGCTTCTACACTGAGCCACATCCTCTACTCTTTTTAAAAATTAACTATGGAGGGACTTGCTATTTTTTAATTAGTTATTGAAGGAGGGTCTCAATAAGTTTATAAACTGTCCAAGGCAAACTAACAGTTGTGATCTTCCTGCCTCAGTCTCCTAGAATTCTGGGATTCCAGGCATATGTCACTATATTAGTTTGGTTTTCAAATTTTTAAACATGACTCACTGAAAGAAATATTTATTCACTATGACTCAGTAAGAAATACATTCTCTTATACAAGCCATTTCACAGAATTGTTACATGAACGTTACTTTCATATTATATATATGCATGTAATTAAAATTAACATTTGGTGAAACTACAACTACTTTTACTTCATGTAATGCAATGATTATAATGCATTATAATTGTATTTTATTATTTAAAAACTTCTGGATCCCCCAAAAAATTCATTTTAAAATTTACTGAGCCATAACCTAAAGGTGGAAAAACAAAGAACTACTTTTCTTTCTAACACTACAGGAATTTTATGAGCATAGTAAGGTAATATATGCAGATCACTGAGTGCTCAGTCCATGATCGCTGTTGTTGACCTTGAAGCCTACCTGTAATTATGGGAGATAGTGACACTTAGGGGAAAACCCTAATTGGGCCACAGATAAATTTATTGACATTAGAATCTGTCCTTCATGGTGAGATGGGGAATTTCCCCAGTATTTTTAACTTACACCACAATGGAAATCCATATTCAGAAAGAAATCTGGCTAATGGCTAAATCTAGTTCTTCTCCCCCAAAAGGGGGGTGAATTACAAGTTTTTGTCCCTTTCCACTGAAACCCTCAGTGATTCCACTGTTTTGATCTGTGTTCACCTTCAACACTTAAGCCACATACAATGATCTGTACAAAACTGGCGCGCAAAAGAAGTCTCGTTAAGGAGAAATAGTGACCTCTTATTAACTCCCTATCAAATAAATTATTAAAAATTTAATGGTTTAAAACAGTTCCAACTTTTATCTTACAGTTCTAGAGGTCAGACTCTGAACCAGATTGCACTAGGCTGATGTCACCGGAGGGGGGTTGGTGGTTAGAAAATTTGAAAATAATCCTCCTCCTTACCTTTTTCCAACTTCATTCTAGGCGCTACCTTTATTCCTTGGCTTGTTTCATATCCCACTATCTCGAAAGCACACAACAGAAGATTGAGTCCTTCTTACACTGAGTCACTCTAACTCTAACACTGACCCTCTTTCTTCTGACTCTTCTACCTCCTTCTTCCATCTTGAAAGACCTTTGCAATTACATGGGGTTCACTAGATAATTAAGGAAAAACTTCCATTTAAAGATCCTTGAAATAATCACATCTTCAAAGCCTCCTTTTCCATCTAAGACAATATCAGAGGTTCTGGGGTCTAGAATGTGGATATATGACAGGATTGAGCAGGGGATTAGGCAACAACTCTGCCTAGCATGAGACACAGCTCACACAAAATAGTTGATAAGATATAACCACAAAAAGAATAACACATAAAATTTATTAAACATTAAATATGTAGGCATTCTACTCAATGATTTACTTGACTTCAGTCATTTTTATGGTAAGAAACCAAGACCTGAAAAAAGTGATGCCATTTGTCTAAAGTCATACAAACAGAAAGTGGCAAATCCAAACCTGCCTCACTTCAAAGACCACACTCAACCTCTACATTATATGTGCATATCGAATGGCTCAAAAATCTTTTCTCTAACACATATTACTTTTACTCTTTTCCCCAAAGATCTTATCTTGAACCATTCACTTACTGTTTCAGAAACAATAAAATTCTAATTATAACATCTTACAGTTCTTTGTTAAACTTTTTGCTTTATTTCAAATTTATATATTTCCAGACCAAAAAATGCAACTTAACATTTTATTTTAACATACTTTACTTCTTTTTATCAGCGTCTGTTGGGTTGTTCCAGATTAAAAGAGACTATGGGTTCAGACAAGAAAAAAAAAAAAAAAAACAGAAATGAAACAGTTGGAATAAATGAAGGTAGACCACAGTCTCAAGGAAATGGAAATCTCAGGTGGGCCAGAGAATAAGAAATAATAAGAATGGTGTCAAGAAACTGTGATACGATATAAGAACTGGAACATCCCCCAAAAGCATCATGTACCTGTGGATACTGTGTACTATTGGGAGGCGTGTGCTGGTCCCACCCTTTCTCTGACTTGGCTCTGTTCTGCCACATCATATGGAGCTCTCTCTCTAGCTCTAACCCCAACCCCACATATGGTTCCACCACATCCAGCCACTCACACATACAGGACTCTTAACTTTCTGAAACTGTCAGCTAAAATAAACCTTTCTTCCCTAAAGTTGTGGATGTTGCATATTTTGTCCCATCAACAAAAACTAAGACAGAAACTGGTACCAGAGAAGTGGGGTCATTGCTATGACTTTACCTGACAATGTAGTTTGGAAGTCTTTGGAAGTAGTTTGTGGGAGGAGTTTCAAAGGTTTGATGATGCTGGCTGGAAAAGTCTTGCAGTGCTCTGCACCAAGCCTGATGGGGGATTCTGGTTGGAGCTCAGAAGACCAGCATGCTGAAAGAAGCGTGAATTGGAAAGGTCAGGTTCAAGAAGTTTCAAATAGGAAGAACTGTATTGGCAAGTGGTCTAAAAACTATGTGTGTTATGCTCTGGCAGAATGTTTATTAGCATTCTGCCCTTGTCCAGAGACTTTGCCTGAAATTGAGATTAAGCAAGGTGGACTAATTAATTTGGTGAAGGAAACTTCAAGGCAGCCCAATGTTCAGGCTGTTGTTACATGGCTAATGTTTGTAGCTCTTAGTCAATTCTATGAAGAAAGGCAGGAAAAAAATGGTACAAACAACTGTTATGAAAAGTTTACAATTTTACCAAACTGAAAAGACCTTCAGTGGTGGGGCCCGATGAGCACAGGGAAGTTAAAGAGATTAATATAATAAATAGCCAAGTATTTATAATCGGGACTATAGGAAAGATATCATGAGGGCATCTCAAAATGTCAACAAGACTCCACTGTTCACCAGCTCCAGGGTAGATGGAAAAAAGACTTTGTTCTGATAAGTGTACCCCAGGGCCAAAGGAAAAAATGTCTGCCACAGTCCAGCTGCCTGGAGTTCAACCATATAAAAACTCAGAGGACTTGCCAGAAATTATCGAAGGCAGGCCAGCTATCACTTAAGCCAGTGGCGAACGTTGGTGGTGTCCGCATGGTCTTGGCTTTGAAGCCTTCCAGAGTCAAAGAGTTGTGAGTCCATCAACACTTCCACCCAGATTTCACAGGAAAGCTTTTGAGCCCAGGTAGTATACCCCTGGGAGAGCAGTGTGTAAAGCTGTGAAGAAGTCTAAGGTGCAATGGAGACCCCAAAATCTTGGAGAAGCCATTAGCATAGAATATTTGCTAAGAAAAGCTGCAGGCTGTGAGCAGATGTAGCCCAAAGAAGAAAAGAAAGAGATTACAACCAGCAGCAATGTTGTGGGGGCAGGACCACACAAATTCTTTGCAGTTCATATCTTACCACCGTTTACCCCACCACCAGGTGTTCGACATAAAATTACAGGATTTAACCATTGCCATGTTGGATTTAAAGTTTGATTTGGTCCAATTGCTTTTCTATCCACGTATCCCACTTTTTTGGAATTAGAATAATTACCAAGTGTCACTGTATGCAGGAAGTGATTAACTCTTTGGTTTTTATAGGAACCCACAGTGGAGAGTTTGCCTTGAATCTGAGAGGAAACTTTTGATTTGAACATTTTCAGCACGGCTGAAACTGTTAAGACTTTGGCAACTCTTAGAAAAGGACTAAATGTATTTTGCATAAGGAGGTAAACATGAGTCTTCTGGGGCCCAAGGTCTGAATGCTGTGGATTGGATCTGGAGTGTCCCCCAAAAGGAATCCATGTACCTATGAATATTGTGTACCTGGGAGGTGCGGCTTGAGCTGGTAGGGTGTGTACTGGTTCTGCCCTTCCTCTGACTTGGCTCTGTTGTGCCATATTGTGAGGAGCCTTTATTTGGCTTCAGCCCTACTCCCACATGTGGCTTCACCACTTCTAGTCACCTGTAGATATGGACTCTGATCTTCTGAAACTGTAAGCTAAAATAAATCTTTGCTTCCTCAAGTTGTGGATGTCAGCTATTCTTTCTCAGCAATGAAAAGTAACTAAGACAGAAGCTGCTAAGTAGACTTGAAAAGGGAGATTCATTAAAGCAAAATAAATAAAGAATCAAGGATTTGAAAGACAATAAAGAAGGTTCAATTTAACCATGAAGGGAAATACATAATCCATGTATAGGAAAATACAAAATCCAAGTTTTTGGGCAGGAGTATCTGGACTAGGAGTGGTTAATCATCACTAGAACAAAGATGAATAAGAAAAGAAGAGGAGAGGTCAGAAACTGCAATTGCAGTCACCCTCTAGAAGGAAAATGAGGTGACTGGGAGACATGAAGCTAATTTTCACTATCTATCCTCGTGATTCTTCTAAATGTCATACAAAGGTAGACAAAAAAATCCATTGAATATCTAAATTTTAAAATTGTGTTGCAGTAAAAAACATATTGTCATTAATCCCTCTCAAAATATTTCTCCTTGCTCCAAACACACTTGTTACACTGTTCTTGCTACTTTCTGAAGCAGTTCTGGAAGTCCTCTTTCATGAGTGTTTTTACAGGGGGCAGTAAAAAAATATGGTGAATGTGAACTGCCTCAGAAAGTAACAAGAACAATGGTATGTAAGTGTGCTTGAAGGGAAGGGGGGTATTTCTAAAGGAATTAATGGTTATGTTATCTTTCAGTGTAGTAATTTTAAGTATTTTTAATTTAAACACTTATAATTTTGATCATGCCTCATATAATGCATATGTATGGGCTAGAAATATAAAGGTATATAGGTACATGTATTTATATGACTATCTTGGGCACAGCAGTTAAAGCGCTTGCCTTGGAAGTGCAAGGCCCTGACTTTGATTCCTCAGCACCACATAAGCTGGGCATGGTGGCACACACCTGTAATCCCATGCACTTGGGAGGCTGAGGCAGGAGGATTTCTGTGAGTTCAAGGCCAGCCTGAGCTACACTGTGCGTTCAGTATCAGCCAGTGTTACAGAGTGAGACCCTGTCTCAAGCAAAAAAAAAAAAAAAGACTACAGACTCCAAGGGCTATAGAGCTGTTGTTCAGAATAAACCACAGCCCATTCTGTCATGCCATACTCTACCAACAACACATACACACTCTCAACCTGCAAACTCACTTCAGCTGTTTTATCTGGTATGAAAGCTTGTTCCTTCAGCTTCTGTCTATGTAGTTCATATTAAGACTCAATTCCAGGTAAGGTTAGAGCCCAGGCATTTTGTAGGGCTTTTGTATGGCTGCCTGACTTGGTTGAAAAACTATTTTATTGCTTCTCTAAGATCTATGAAGCAGATACAACCCAACCCAGCCCGGGTCCTGGCTCAGCAATGCCTGCCAACTGGCTCCATCCCCTCCTTTCCACACCCTCAACCATCACCCAGTGGGTTAGCATTAGTAGGAATTTTTTCAAATGGGTATGCAGTTAAAAGGAATTTTTATCACATAGATCAACAAGTATTCTATTACTGTCTGGAGTGGTTTAGTTATTGAGAGTTAACTACTAATGCAATCTTTTTGTGAAAAAAAAAATGTTGAACCTCTGCTTTCTCTGGATAATCCATTTCACCAGTGTTGCACCATATCCATAAGACAGGACAGTACAATAATAAAAGCAATTGTCCCAAAATGTAAAGGCAGCAAATCTGCCAATAAAAGCAGTGAGTGGCAACTGAGATAAATTGAGGATTTTAGAATTCTTTGAATATTTTTGATTTAGAAAAAGAACCGCAGTAGAAAAACAATTCCTTAATCAGGTTGTGGTTTATCTGCATTTAGAGCTACTTCCAGGCTCTTACAAAAAGATTATTCTACATGAGATTATATAAACAAACACAAGTTACAGCAGAAATAGGAGGTATAACAAAGCAAACTCAAACTGGCACAGCTAGATCCTGAAATCCAGTTTGATTACTCTTCCCACATCTTGCCAACTTTCATATGTAAGATCACATGACATCTTTTATTACATTCAGCTACCTGATTCACTTGTCATGCCTTCATCACTAGAGAAATACTTATTAAACTTCCCATAGATGAGTAATTTTAGGAACCATATTTACAGGAAAGTATCCAAGGGTGATATTGTTAAGCCTCTACAAATTGTTCCCTCCTGGGATTCTTGAAGATGGGATATATGGTATTTTTTTTTTCTATGTTCTCAGCACAGTATTCACACCAAAAACAATAAACTAAAATAAAGAAAACCTCAGAACAAGGCCAGAAGCCAAAACTAAAATCATGTATCATAGATTCTGAAGCATTTGCACGTGGGATGCCTCATTCATTTCCTCTCTGACGCTTGCAAATGATGAAAGCAAGTTTCATCAAGGGAAGGCATTGTGAGTACCAAAATGGAGGCTGCACCTGAAGCCAAGCATGATCCTATCCACACATTTTCGTATGTGTAATTAAGCTGAAGTACACAACCATATTTTCAGAGCCTCTCCCATTTACACACAAATTATAAACGGGAACTTAACAATAAGGTACTCAACTCTTATTTCACCAGAGTACAGTAAGGTAAGGTTCAATTAACCAGAACTTTAACTCTTACAGCATGTGGAGCTGCAAGTGGTCCTGAGTAACATGGTTCTCATTTTGGGCTTTGTAGCATTCTCAATGTGCCATATAAAGCAGCTGTCCTCTAGTCTGTAATAACAAAAAAAGTTTCTCTACTTTAACTTGCACCTTTAGGGTATCTCCTTCCTTAATATTTGTTCCAATTACTCATACATCGTAGAACACTTACTGATTCAATTCTTTTTTAATTTCATTCCAAGTAATTTCCTCAAGTCAGCATATTGCTAAATTTCTTCACCATGTTGCTGCTAAATACTGTATACATGCATATATACATACATATATTTAGATATATACACATACATACACACACAGGTGTGTTTCTATGTTCCCTCTGTGTGTCTCTGATGCAAGTCACTTAATGACAGACATCATAGCCACTGAATTCAGAAGTGTGTATCTGTTCATCACTCAAAGAGTAAAACTGTAACCACATACTTTTTTCTGAAGAGTGAACTACCTTATCACAAAGCAAATAGAACACTGCAAATTTATGACATTTTTCTGTGATACTTATATGTCTAGATACTCCTACACTGTAATTCTAGGATACACACTATAACCTAAGAAGGGTTCTTTGATGTAATGAATCTAAATCAGACTATTTGATTTACTTCCAGGTTTATCACCTACCACTTATAATACCTGAGACTAATCACCCTACTCTTGGCTCAGGCTTCCTTTCTTAAACTGGGAAATTGGTGGACAGACACTTAGTACCACCCTTTCCTCCATTTCTTTCCTCCATTCCTGTCACTGGGGTAACTCTTGAATTCTCTCTGCACCATTCATTCCCCCCAGTGCTACTTTGTAGAAGAGAAGTACCTTCCTTTAAGTGTGAGTATGGGAACAGGGCAGTTCAGTCCTTTTCTCTTTGGAGCGTCCTGCCTTCCAAGAAAATATGTTCTTTGCACCTCAATACAATACGTTTGACAGGGGCAGGAGTAACTGAATCATAATCTTCAGATTTCAACAATGAAGGTAAAATGCTGGCCTCCACTCACACTACTCTTTTCGTACTTCTCCATTGGTTCTGAATCTTGGGCACAAAGTAACATTTATTAGGTCCACCAAACTGCACTAGAGATAATAAAATTTACAAGGCTGAAGAAAAACATTGTACATGTTAAAGTGTAAAATACCCTTTATATATAAGTTCATCTTTCAGTTTTGTGATTTTTTTTCATGTATTCATTCCATCAGATGCCTGAGATTGTTAAAAATGTGCCAAGAGAATAAGAATCTAATTCGGCATAAATTCATTCCTAAGAATAAATACTCATTAAAGGTACATACTAATACTTTAAGATTCCTACGCTGCAGTGCTTTAAAAGATGACCTTGGTCCCACATAATGTATTTTTTCATATAGCAGCATGTTGAACTATATCAATTCCACCTCTTAGTACCCTAATATTTCATGACACAACTGAACAGATTCAAAATTCGGCAATATGATTTCCTTAGTTCAAGTCCAGGTTGTCTCATTTAAGAGTTATTTGATCTTACAGAACTAATTATCATCTCTGTGCCTCACTTTATGCACCTATAAAATGAGAATGATAAAAGAATTTACTATGCAGTCGCATTGCATGAGTTAATGTAAGTAACACACATAGAAGAGTGCCTGACACACAGTGGTGTGTGTTAGTTATTATTGATATTGTTGGTGTTTTAAGAAATTTAGTATTAGGGATTTATGTCCTCATAATGCACAAAATATTTTTCTCACGAGTCCTACCCTCTGAAATAAAACCAATACCATACAAAAGGACCTACTAAGAGGAGGCAGCTCTCTTCCTAAGATACAGTGTCATCTTCACGCCAGGTAATAACTACTATCTGCATTCATTAATGTCCTTTAGTTAAAGGCAGCAGGGCCACACCTATAGTTATGCAAATACGGGGGTACTGAGTCATTGCAAGGAAGAGAAACAAGTCCAATTGGGAAACATGGGGCACCTCAATACCACAGAGTAAGGAAAAACTTATCACAGCTTGTGCGGCATTCAAGGAAATGATCTTCCCTGGATTGGACGCCATCCAGGAGCAGTGATAATTCTCGGATAAGACAGCATAATAATGCTTATCTAAACACTAGAAGACATGAAGTAGGGCCAACACCAAAATTGAAAAAGAAGTAGCAGCCATTTATTACTGCAAAGAAAGCACAAAAGGAGTATTTGCTCATTTTCATGGGCCGGACATAATCACCAAGATCTTCTTTTTGCCTTGCTTCACCACAATCACACAGTGGTCTGAGTTTTTTATGAAAGTATTTATACAGAAGAGGAGAGCATCATATCATTTTTGTGAGCAGCAGATCTGCTCCTAGCTGGCCAGGGCTGCTATTCAATTTCCCAAACTAAATAAGAAAGTTTTACTCAAAGAACAGGGCTGGCCAGAAAAATAACCATTATCACTTTAATTACATATATATATATATATATATATATATATATATATATATATATATATATAGTTGGAGTTCATACTGACCATGTCTTTTCCACTGTATAACTTGAGCCTTTCAAAACAATCCTGGAAAAGAAGTAGGCACAAGAGCCTCAGCCTTGCCCACTCCTGCAGCTCCATTCACCATTATGTCATGTGACACCTCTTCAGTGAGAATAACATCCCCTGGGGTTGTGCAACATGGCTGCCCTGGGAGGGCAGACATCTCCATTCCTTTTCACAAATATAAAAACTGAGTTACAGAAGCTTCCAGCATGCTTCTTATTTTTCAATAAACCTTAGAGTTCTCCATAGCAATCTGTCTGGCTGCTGACGTTGGACCTCTGATTCAGTCATTATTTCCACTTCCAGACAATTGCATCAGCCTCCTTATCAAATAAACTACTCAGGCTGCTGCAGTGAGTAAAGTTCCGCCTTTTGCCTGTCCAAAACAGGATACTAAGAGAGTGTTAACCTCTTACAACCTCTTTCACATAGTAACTTCCTAAAGAAAGAAAAAGTATGCAGTTTGCCTAAAATGTTGTATCTTAGTAAAACCTAACAGTAACAGACAAAAGATCCAGAGTTCTGGGGGAAAAAAAAAAAAAAAACTTTAGAAGCAAAAATATTCTGCTACATTCAGAAGTCAAGATTTTTGACTACAGATTGATCTAATAGATACATTTTTCCACATTCTTAAAAACTTGCCAAAATAAAATATCTCAAAGGAATATTGAATTTCCCATGAAATTTCTGTAATAATAAATTATTGTCTTGCACTGCTTTGTTTGGGAAATTCCCTCATCACTAAATTTCTCAGACATTGTGTGAAATGAAACTGAAAATGGAACCCGCCACTGTTACTACTAAACTGATCTGTTCTCAGAAACAATATGAACTTTGACTCTAACAGATTTATTCTGAAATCCTTCCTTGCAGATAGTGATTCCCAGCAATTCACCGAACCTCTCTGAGCCTCACTTTCATTAAATTACCAAGCATGTCACTCTGTTCTCAGGGAGTAACTTATATTTCCCGGTCAGACTCTGCACTTCCCTATTAGAACATTTTTCACACTGTAATGGTGCATTCTGTTATCTATCTACCTTCAGGGGTCCCCAACTCCAGGCCACACACCAGTACCAGTGCCTCGCCTGTTAGGAAGTGGGCCTGCAAAACTACAGGAGGTGACTTAAATACCAGTGTGTGAAACTTCATCTCTATTTGCAGTTGTTCTCCAGCTGGCATGACTGTCTGAGCTGCCCCTCTTGTCAGATCAGCAGATGCACTAGATTCTCACAGGAGCATGAACCCCTACTGTCAACAGGGCATGGGAGGGATTTGGGCTGCACACTCCTTATGAAACCTAATGTCTGATGACATGAGATGGAGCTGGGGCAGTGAGGCTAGCACTATCCCCAATACCTCTCTCCCCCAATCAGAGTCCACAGAAAATTTGTATTCCATGAAACCAGTCTGTGGTCCCCAAAAGGTTAGGGACTACTAAAGAACACTCAAACATTTTTCCCATTTACATGCATACATATACATACATATATATATAATATAGATATATATTATATATATATGTGATACACAATGGTTACAATGAGCTTGAGTATTTTGTACACATTTATACAACATCAATATTTTAATCCTTTCCCCTCCTCATTCTTGCTTTCCACACTCTCCCCTTCCTCCCTAACTCCCACTATCACACCCATTTACTTCTACAGAATTCCTGTATTCTGGGTTTCTCATATTAGAGAATCCATGTGATATTTAATCTTCTGTGTTTGACTCAGTTTGCTGGGCATGATGGTCTTAAGTTGTGCCCATTTTGTTACAAAAGCCTCAAATCTACTTGTCTTTTTGTAAAAGTAGTACTCCATTGTGCACAGATTCCACAATTTTTGCATCCATTCGTCTGTTGATAGGTATTTTGGCATCTTCCACATTTTAGCTATTGTTAGCTCTGCTACTGCAATGGTGGGTACACATGTATCTTTGTTATGCACTGCTTTTAACTTTTTTAGAAAGATACCCACAAGAGTTATCTCTAGATCAAATAAAATATTTATTTTCAGCCTTCTGAGGATCTTCCAAACTGCCCTCCACAGCCAGTTCATAGTACCACCAACAATGTAAAAGTGTTCCTTTTTCCCCACAACCTCGGCAGCATGAAGAACAAATCTACACACACACACACCTATCATCACGCACCAAAACTGAATCAAAGTGAATGAAAGACGTACATATTAAAACTGAAACACTGAACCTTATGGAGAACAAATTAGGTAAAAATCTAAAAGATACACGAATGGGCAAGGACTTTCTAAATAGGGCAACTGATGAAAAGAAATAGCTCCCAGAATCAACAAACAGGATTATATCATATTAAAATTTCTGCATGGTAAAGGAAACTATCAATAGAGTGAACTAACAAAAATGAGGAAAAAAAATTTACCACCTACACCTTGGACACGAGGTTCATAACATAGAAAGACTGAAGAAAAATAGAGCCCTCAAAATCAAAACCGGATTAGAAAATGGGCAACTGAAATGAATATGCAATTCTCAGATGAAGAAGTACAAATGGCCAGCAAATATATGAAAAGATGTTCAATACTCTTAGCTATTAGAGATATGCAAATCAAAGCATCAGTACTATATCTTATGAACCCAGTGCGAATGGCACATATCAAGCACTCAAAGCAGTTTGATGGCAGGGACCACATATATTTTGATATCCTTGTTTCCAGCACAGCACAACAGCACATAAAATATATACTGAATGTGTTTTTCACTTTGTGTTAGGTAGACTAGAGATCTAGAGTATCAAAACGGCTCAATTTTCATCTATGTATTTTTTCAAGTTGTTTGAATGTCTTATGCCCATTTGGTGCACACCTACACTTCTCAAGAAATGAAGAAAATGTTTCTTGCACACATGTGCAGAATAAACATGTGGTAATGGAATAGTAAGCACCAAATACTTTTCACTTGCCTTTCATCTTTAAGAATGGAATCAAAACATGTGACTGAAGAATAGGATGAAAACAGGTGATTGAAGGCAAATTGTTTTTTGCACCTTTCACATAATAAACCTATCATGGTTTGGATCTGAAATATCCCCAAAAGTCTCATGTACTTGGATGTTATGGACTGACAATAGAACCATGTGCTGTTGGGAGACTAGGATCTTGTCTGGAGGGATGGATTATAGGCATGTAAATTTCACCTAGACGGGGTGAAACACTAGGAAGAGCCTAGAGGGATCAATAAGCTGCTTCCTACCTTCCTTAAGAGAGTAGAATCAATTTGCCTTGACTAGGCTTCCTGTTAGCAATGTCTGGAGGAGCTGCGTCCAACTCTGCCTCTGCCATATACTTCCACTGTTGCTAGCTGCACCTGAGTGGATTATGACCCTCTGAAACTGTGAACTAAAATAAACGTTTCCTCTCCTCATTTGCGGATGTCAGGTCTTGAGTCACAGCAATGAAAAAGTAACTAAGACAAAACCAATTTAAAGAATAATTTCACTGGAAATTATGAAGAAATGATGAAGGGCAGTTAGTTTATTCAGTTTAATCTTAAACCCACGACTTCCTAGCTTAAAGACACACAAAAAAAGATACCGGCTTATTCAATACAGCACAAGCAGATAATATTAAGGCCAGAAAATTTTCCTAATATTTACATTGTCAAAAATTTTAACAATAAAAATCTCTAGCCATTTAGAGAACATGCTCAAAATACAGGAAATTCCTCTGGCCAGTAAGTTTTACAGAGGCTGGGAAACTTTTTGTCTGGTGCTCTAGGAAGACTATAATAGCTCATGATCTCCAAGGATTTTGTGTTTGTTATTTATTTTTAATTTTCAGGGATTTCATTGAAAGGCATGTTAAACTTGTCATTTTTAAATTATTCTGTTTTCAGAATGTTAAATGATAAACATGAATTTAGGCTGAAAAATATTTGAGAAAAACATTAGTAAACATCACATTAAAAGGTAAGTTTTGATATAATTTTGCTAAAATTCTAATGAGAAATGTTTACATTTTCCAATCGACATATGCAGCATTTTAATTTAGGTAAAAGAATTTTAAAAGAAAACTGTCCTCAATTTTAGCATTGAATACAGAAAAACTAAAAATATAATAGTATTTCTCAACAGCAAAAGTGGGTACTTTTCTAACTTCTCATGGTAATAGAGCATATTAACTAACATAGGCATTTTTCAAGGTTGTTTTTTGCTGTTTTGTTGGCAGTGGCTTTTTTTTTTTTTTTGAAAGGAGGCACAAATGTATCCCAAACATTAGTTTTCTCATGTAGAACATGCATTGCTATATGACTATAAAGACTCATCATTTGTGTTTTTCAAACTTTCTGGGCACTTTTATACCGAAAAATTTAAAACAGTATCTAGACTGTTTTTAATTCTTTAATTTTACCTTTTTAAATGATTTTTTAATTTCTGTCTTGTGATTGAAGAAATACGAGAGAGGTAACATTGCTGTTACCTAAAATAACATGTAGAAATACAAATAACCTTTATTCTCCATGAATGGAAAAAACAAACTTTGGTGTAATTTTACAATGAACTTATAGACGTGTAGGTCATTATATCATTATAATGATTCTAGTATTTGTTATTTAGCAGACACATCAATATTTCTTCAGGGTCATTTTGGTTTTGTTTTGTGTTTTATTACTGAAGATCAGCTCAGTTCCTTCACAATGAGCTATATTCCCAGGGTTTTTTTTTTGTTTGTTTTGTTTTGTTTTTGTTGGGTTTTGTTTGTTTTTGTTTTTGTTTTTGTTTTCTTTTTGGAGACAAGCTCTCCCAGAATTTCCCAAGCTGGGCTGGAATTTGCAACTTCCTCCCTCAGTCTTCCAAGTGCTGAGATGACAGGCATGAATCGCCACTCCCGGCTCCTTCTGCTTTCCATCTTTAACCAATTCATCACAAAAATTAAACTACAAATTGCACATGCATTTCCATAAACACAAGAGTTTCCCTATCTATAAAGTGTCCTTCGTTTGGAAAACATTTTATATGTGTGTGTGCATATATATGGGAATATACATATATGAATGCATATTTTAACTGTATAATGACAAAAACTAACATAATTTAAACACAGGGGAGGGCCTATGTTATAAATCCTATGCAGTTTTGTTTTATATAAGGGACTTAAGCATGAGCAGATTTTAGTGCTCTGGTGGGTGGAGGGTTGTGGAACCAAGAACCCCACAAAGACTGGATTCCAATAGACAACTGTACTTGCCCCATATCTTACAAAACCACCATATACAGAGAAAGGTGTGTGTTTTAAGGTGTAAAAATTAAAATATGGTTGTAGTGCTTTTGGTTGGCACTGAACGCGGACTGTAGCCCTCCCAGGTTAACAGGAGATCCTCGCGGTCATCCCTGGAGTCAGAGGATGAATTCTCTCAGGGTTATGTTTCGCTCCCTGTAGACGTTTACGGGAGTCTACAGAGACGGGGCTGTGGGCGAAGTTTCCTGGTGGAGAAGCCAGTCACGCGAGCTGGACTCCTGAACTCCTTCAACTCTTAACAGGGCTCGCCGCCCAGCCCACACTCCCGCACCGGCAGGACGCGAGGAAAGGCGTGGGCGCAGACGAGCCGCAGAAACCGAAGGCGGGAGCGGCGCCCGGGGAAGCCCGCGCGCTCCCGGCCTCGCCCGCCCTCCGCCCCCTTCCCGCCCGCCGCGGCAGGGCCCGCTGACCGGCCTCTGAGAGGGACTTTCCCGGAAGGAAAACTCTTCCAAACCTGGGGCTGGGGCGGGTAGGCGGCCCGGGCGTCGGAGCCCGTCCGCGCCGCGCCGCCCGGAGCCGCGAGTGCGATCCCGCCGTCCCTCCACGCCCGCGCTGACGTCGCCGCTCGGCCCGGGGCGGAGCCGCCGCCTGGGCGCGCCGGGGGGCGGAGCGCGCGCGCCGAAGCTCCTCCCCGCGCGCCGCGACGCGCACGCGCAGCCGGCCGCTCTGCGCGAAGAAGAGCTGGCTACGGCGCGGGGCGAGCGGCGGGGCGGGCGGCCCCGGGGAATGGGCGTCCTGGGGCGCCATGAACGGGGAGGCCATCTGCAGCGCCCTGCCCGCCATCCCCTACCACAAGCTGGCTGACGTGCGCTACCTGAGCCGCGGCGCCTCGGGCACGGTGTCGTCGGCCCGCCACGCAGACTGGCGCGTCCAGGTAGCCGTGAAGCACCTGCACATCCACACCCCGCTGCTCGACAGGTAGGGCGCCACCGCGGGCCCAGGGTCCCGAGCCCACCGGGGATGGAGCCCTCGGCCGGGTCTCGGCTCGGTGCGTGGACGCTGCCGCGGTGGAGAGAAACTGCCCTCCTGGGACTGGACAGTCGCTCCCCGCCTCTTCCACGCCGCTCTTTCCCTCCTCCTGGGTGTTCTCTCTCCCTACTCCAAAAATCAGCAATCACTGCCCATCTCTGACAGCCGGGTTTATTGATGCCGATATGTGTTTACATACTGGGTGTGGGCTTTGATTGCTCTGTTTTTCACTTTTTTGATATCGTCGCACTGTCCACTTAGGGCCTCTTAAGCTATAAAAGCTGTTGAGCTCTTGAAAAGTGGCTGTCAGGATCGTAATACGTAGTAAGTATAAAATACACCCTGGATTTTACATTTGACACAAAAAAAGCTCAGCATTTTTACGTGCCAAACTGCCATTCTTTTATTTAAGGGAAAGAGGTTACATTTTTCTTTTTTACACTTTTTCTTAAGAAAAAAATTGTATATGGGTTTCTTACTATTTTAGACAGTACTACTCTAGAATGTTTTGTCTTGTGTACTTGCATTTTTTATTTGTGGTTTGTCGTGTGTGGTCATGAATGCCTAAAGATCAAACTCCACATTAGTAGTTGGTTCTCTCACTCTCACAGGGAAGGAAATACGCATTACATCAGTAACAATAAGTTGAATCAGGAGACTATTAAGTGACCCTAAAAGTTGTGAATGTCTCTCACCCCTGGGGAAATTTTAGTCCAGTGACTGCATTCTAAACAAAAGCATTAGTTTCTGTTTCCTGGAAAACATCCCCAGCTTATACCAAAGGCAACTCTAATGGTCAGTGGGTCTAGTCTGGTAGTTCTTTGTTTTTTAAACAGATTTATCCGAGCCCTGCATTCAGTTCTTAGTTAACATACCGTAGTTGCAACATTGTCCTCTGCTGCTCTTGTGTTGATTCATAATGTGAAACTGCATCACGATAGATACCTCATTGGCCAGAGGCTGTTAATGCCATTGCCAGATGAACACGAGCATCAGCCCTAACCAACTTGTTAGACTTTATTTGCCTGTGGCTTTTCTTTCCTTGTGTGCTAGATCACACGATACATTTAAAATACTTCTAGAGATGGTTTCCACTTTTTGTATGCAGTGGGAACAAGGCTCAGTGATGTATAAAGTGTACTGTCTGGGAACTCTGGGCCTATATTTTGTGGAGCAGGTGCCAAGCACACATGTGAATGTAATCTACCATAAAAGGTAGGTGTTAGAAAGGGGAGATACTTTCAAGCCAACTGTAAAAATGCTATATAGAAAGTTAGCACTTTTGAACTTCTAAGTATTCCCAAGTGAAATGACCCCCACAATGTGGATACTGCTTCTCAAGATTTTAAATTGTCTGAAGTATGCACCGCAGGAAGGATCAGCATTAACAACTTTCAAAGTACAAACTTCTTCACTCAACTGGGTGGGAAATGAATTCTGTCTTCGAACAAACCACAACACCAGTGAAACTGTGACGTTACTGCATCACATTCTTTTCCTCCTTTGTTGCCTAAGAAGTTAATGTTAACAGTCTTTAGGTAGTCAGAGCATGGGACAAACTTGCGCAACCGACTCCCAGGATGCCTGTTTCCTCAACCTATAAAATGTAAATAATCAGTAATATACATATGCTTTTCTGGCTTTAGGTTAAATGTTGTTTTCATTGTTCCTTGTGATCACCTGGAGAAAATTTTTCAAAGAGATGTGATACTCTGTCTTATTTTAGTAAAAGGTCAGTCATTCCCAAAATGTTGACTTCTGTGTTGCAAGTGGACTTTCTATACAATTTTTCCACCTCATATGAGTAGAGAATCGTATTAGTTGCTTAAGCATCATGTATATAGTACAACCGTTTTTGACTATAGTTTTAATTTTGGTAATATATCTGTAGAAAATGTTAATTTTTTAATCTTTTTTATTTATTTCCCCTCACTCAACCTTGCTGAAATCTGAACTATCCTTTGCTTCTGTATCAAACAAGGAAATGGAAAAGGCACTTTAGAGTACTCAACTGTAGTTTGAATGTTCCAGACACTGTCATTTATTTTAGTGTAGTGTTCAGAAAATTCATTTTTCCGATCCTGATTGCTCTTATTTATAAAAATAGATATTATAAAACCAACTTCATAGGGCTGATTTTAAGATAATAGCATAAACAACATGGCTGACACGTAAAAGCATCATAATAGAAGGAAGAATGCCTCCTACTTTTTGTGAGAAGAGGAAAGAGTGCATTAAATACCCCACATCGCTGGGACTTCCTAGTTCTTTCTCATCCTCCAGGAATCAAGTCCATCCTTTGTCCCCATGTGAAGGTGCTACGTGGTAACTGTTTCATTGGCCCACATCTCTTAGAGACAAATGCAGACCCATCTGAACTTAAATATAAATCTACCAGGACTCACAGACTAATGTAGTTGGTTTCCTCACAGTTGAGGTAATCAGTGATTGGGGAACAGAGAAAAGGAAGAAAGGCCTTTCAGTTTTTCTTGGTAACTCTCAAATTTTGAAACTTTTTATTATCTATTCAAGAAGTGAATGACGAAGTTTTCTCCTTTGTTTTGTCTTGGTTTGTTTTGTTTAAAGCAGGCCTTGTTGTCTGGTCAGGTACATCTGCTGCTGTTCTTATTTCAACAGCCATTCTTTCACAGTGTGGGTGTTTTAGGAGCAAACTAATCATCCCTTGCTTAATAGATTTCTCCTAGAGACATTGCTATTTTTGTTTTTGCTACCAACACCCATTCTTCCAGTGTAAAAACTGATGACATCTTCAGTTCCCTTCTTTCACTACTTGGCTAAATCCATAACGTCAGTTACCATGGGGAGGGTGTTCCATTCGGATCCTGTTTTCCTTTCTATTTCTATTGCTTCCTGTAATAGCTTTAGTCCCTCCTTACTTCACATCCTAACCGTCATTCAAATCTTCTAACTCTTCCCCCAAATCCTAGTCTGGTTTTACTGATGCCTTTCTCCTGCTCGAAACCTTTGATCACAGCTTACTAGCAGACAAAATGTAACCTCCCCAACCTGGCCATAGGACTCTGAGATATGGCGTAGGCAGTCTTACTTGCTTTGACTCCTTTTATGTGTTCTACTACATGTTTTGATTCATACTAAACAATTCCCTTTACAAACACAGCCTTCTCTTTCACTTCTTGGAATTCAGTTGACATATATTAGTTGAGATCTTACTGGCTCATTGTATGCGAGGCACTGTTCTAAATCTCGGAGAAACATACATGAAACCAGAAAAACAAGGTTCTCCTCTTGTGGAGGCCCAATTCACCTTTTCTCCAGTGTTGAAATTCTGTCCATCCTTAAGATACTGCAGTCCAAAGACTGCAATGACTTCCTAGTGCAGCATTTATTTTTTTCTCTAAACTCCCCGGTGGCTTGCTATTCCTTTTTACTTAATACATAATGACAATACGTGTGTGTGTGTGTGTGTGTGTGTGTGTGTGTGTGTATGTGTGTATGTATGAGAAAGTTACTAATCACATTCTGCCCTTCATTAGGTACATAACTTCTGAGCATTATTGGCTTTTATGCAGCCATTATCTTTTTGTCATTAGAAATAACAAAATTTAAATGTTTTAAAAATACCCAAGATATTTGGGGGGGAAGTGTGCACGGTATGCTACCTCCCTAAAATTCAACATAATATTCTAATCATTTTTGTTTATTTCAATACAAAAGAAAATAGTAATTTAGTTATTTCGGTCATTAATCATTCTAACATAGAGAACACTTCTGTGAACATTATTCTTTCCCTTTCTTAGGAAAAACACAATAATAATAAATTATGTTTAGCACTTTTACCTGTCAGTGGTTTATGGGATTTATTTTGATCTCTTAACAGACTTATAGAACTTGTAGGGTAGGTATTATGACATTTTAAATATGATGGAACTAAGGGACATTAAAGTTGCAAAAATTTACATGAGGCCACATAGCTAATTAACAAAAAGTTGAGACTTCATTAATCTTATAAGCATGATAATTGTATAGCTCTTGTCACCTGAAAAAATTATGCTTTATTTTCTTAGTGAAAGAATGGATGTCTTAAGAGAAGCTGAAATTTTACACAAAGCCAGATTTAGTTATATTCTTCCAATTTTGGGAATTTGCAATGAGCCTGAATTTTTGGGAATAGTTACTGAATACATGCCAAATGGATCATTAAATGAACTCCTACACAGGGTAAGTAATGTACATTTTCAAAGCTTATACTTACCATTTCTGTTATCAGACTATATAATACTTTAGTTTCACATTCAGTCAGATTGTATGGAGATACACAAATGAATCAAAAGTAAGAATAAGAATAATAATAGCAATGGTGAAGTTTCAGCTTTTTGTGGCTTTATCTGTATTGCTTAAAAGTTCTCTGGAGTCAAGGCTTCTGTGCAGGGAGACTTAAGATTCTTTTGCATGGTTTACTATCCCTCACATTTATTCCATCACCAATATGCATGTACAAGAAGTGATCATATACAGTGAATATGTTTGCATTTTTAAAAATTATTACAGTAAGAGACACATTGCTATTCAAGCCTCCTTAAAATACTTCTCATTGCTTCCAACAAACTTGGCTTATTGTCCTTGCCACTTTCTGAAACAGTCCTGGAAGTCTTTTTTGTCTTCGTCAGTTATAACCAAAAAGACAATGAAGGCTGTTGAGTAGTGCGATCCATCAGAAAGGCATTCTCATAAAAACATGACAGTGTGACCCCATCCACCTTACTCACAGGATCTGGCACTGTTCTGCTTCTAGCTTCTTTTATGGTCTGAGTGACCATAAAAGATAAACATTTTGGATTCATTCAGATCATAAGGCATGGCAGCACAGCTAATGACACAAGAAAGATGACCTCCAGAACTGCTTCAGAAAGTGTAAAGAGAAATGAGATGTGTGTTTAAAGTGAGGGAAGGTATTTTGGGGAGGATTAGTGGCAATATTTCTTTTACTGTAATAAAATTTTTAATATCTGTATTCATGGTATTTTTAGTCATACTTTAAATACATGGGCAGGTTTGGAAAGGACAAAAGACATGGTACACCTCTTAAGTCATATTTTATTTTATATTAGTCTTTATTTAGAGTTCAAATTGTGTCATTAATACCAGTTTATAAAGTTGTAAATTAACTGGCCTAAGTGCCATAATAACATCTGACATTTCAAGATGTCAGTTACCATGGTCTTGATTATGAATCAGACTTGGGGTTCATCATTCTCTGAATACATATATTCAGTTATTACTGTTTTCTTGAGTTTACAGAATCCCGATCTCCAATCTGCATTTTCCTTAGATAAATCATTTTAAACCACTTGGACCATTTTGTGAGTGTTGATTTCATGAAAACTGCATAGTATAATCTACAAAATGAAATTACTAAATTATAATCTATCATGTATTCTTTAAGTGATTATAATATATCATGTGCTCTATAAGTGACTGAGGAAAAGGGAGTGCCACTGTTAGCCACTCGTGGAGTAACTTACTCATTGTTTCAGAATACAACCGAAATTCTGTTCATGGCTTATATCTGAAATAAGATGGAGGAAAGTAACAGGAGTCAGTGTGTAAGGTCTGTGTAACCATGTTGGCAATCAAGATACAAACATTAATAAAACATTTCTTTTTTCCTTTTTATTTGAGGAGTGAATTTAGGTAGAAAATCTAATGTTTTCTTCCCACATCCCAATCGAGTCCCTAACATCTACTTTGAGAACATACTGGCAGTCTGTAGCCTTCTCCATGGGTTTAAATTATGATCCTAAAAGTGATCATAAATTACAGAGTGAGTCTTCTTCCACCCTTGATTCAATAATCAAATTCCTTTATTTAACACATGACTAGAGAGGACTGGTTATTCCTTTCCACAAAAATTTATCTAGGAGTGTAGTACCTGTTGATTCATTGCAAGTTGTCTGATTTTGTTCAAGAATGTGCCTTCTCCTATGAAGTGGCATTAACTTTTAATGTTCAGGAAAGATCTATTTAAAGAAAGCTTAGATGCATATCGGTTACAGGTACCAAGAAATGTATAGCACTTTGTTCTAAATATGTCCCTTATGTAAGTTTAGAGACAAAGCTCATCTTAGTCAGCTTTAAAAAGGCCTCAAGGTTTGTTTTTTCAAGAGGAAACATAGATTAATTATATGATTAAAAATATGAGATATTAAGGCTTATTCAAATAAACTGATAATTTTAATAGGTACACATTATAATAAAATATATTTCTATACTTTAAAAGTATATTAGTAGCAAAGCTAAAATACGAATTTTGAATGGTTTGCTATGAGCCAGAAATAAGATTATATAATTTTGTTTATGTGTATGAATGTGCACAAAGTACTGGATTAAGCTATAGAACCAGATGGTAGGTATGAGTAAACATATGTTTGTCCAGGTATGTACAGATACAGTGTAAGTGAAAACTGTGTCAACTTAAGAAAGAAGAACCAAGATCATGTAATTGTATGATCAATATAAACCTAAAGTATTAATACTGTAGTTGCCATTTTCTCTTTGAAAAAAAAGAGGCAATAGGAATAAGAATATTAACTGGAAAACTAAGCTGTGTTTAAACGTTGGTTTGTATTTCTTCATAGAATATTTGATTTTCAAACTAAAATTTTGACACTAATTTTCATTTTGTTTCTTTTCATGTGTATAAAGAAAACTGAGTATCCTGATGTTGCGTGGCCATTGAGATTTCGCATCCTACATGAAATCGCACTTGGTGTAAATTACCTGCACAATATGAATCCTCCTCTACTCCATCATGACTTAAAGACTCAAAATATCTTGTTGGATAATGAGTTTCATGTTAAGGTAATTATTTTTTGAAGTCTTTTTGTATCCTTGTGCATAGTAGTTTTTTTTTGTTTTGTTTTGTTGTATTGTGTTTGATTTTATCTTGGAGATCTGACTCTGAGCTTTCACCCCGTCCTATATTTGTAGCCCTTTTTTACTGTTTATTTGTGACACAGTCTCACTAGGTCACTGGGTCACCCAGGCTGGACTCAAAATTGTGGTTTTGCAATCCTTCTGCTTCAACTTGCTAGAATGCTAGGATTCATAACATTTTTAAAATCTTTTAATTTTCTCTTATCTAGCCAATTTAATATCTTTTCCTTTTACTTGTCCTCCAGTTCTTTCAAATTCCCCATGCCCTTTCTGTTACAGTGGCTTAGTGTTGCTAAACTTCAGGGGTAGAATTGTGATATAAAACACAAAGTCACTGTGTTTCTTAGGTGATATTGTCAAGCATACCTTTCTTATATACTTTCTGTTGAAATATCATAAGTAGTTGCAAAGATAATACTGAGAGGTCCTATGTTTATTTCACCCAGTTTCCCCTTGGTTGCACAATATATAATTGCAGTACAATTCAAGATTAGAAATCTGACAGGAATTAGTACAGTATATGTGTGTAATGCTATGTCACATTGTAGAGTCACATTATTCTTTACAGCAATGAAAGTGTGGTACTATTCCGTCATCACAAAGAGATATCTCTAGTTACTACTTTATAATTCTACCCACTTCTTCACTCCCATCATCCTCTACCCTCAAGTTACTAATAGGTATTTATTTCTATAATTTTGTCATTCTGAGAATGCTTTTTAAATGGGAAGCATGTGATGTTTTGAGATTGACTTTGCATACTGAACAAAACAGCCTTGAGATACATCAAAATGTCATTTATATCAATAGTTGGCTTGATATTGATAGATGCTATTTCATGGTATTAACCATTTACCTAATAAGGGACTTCTTGGTTCTGACCATGTTTTTAGTCATTATAATAAAGTTGCTGTCTCACAATTAACTTTTTCATTGCTGGGACATATTACCTGACATCCACAACATGAGAGGAAAAATTTATATGGGCCCACAGTTTTAGAAGATCTCAGGCCATTTGTGGGTGGCTAGCATTTGTGAAAGCACATGTCAGAAGCCCTGAAGAAGGAAAAGCTATTCACAGCGTGGGAGATAGGAAGATAAGTGAGCGAGGAAAGGTGGAAATAGCATATTTCCTTCTAGATCCCATTACCCCATCTGGGTCAAGCCCCAGTGATCTGCCCCTTCCAGACAGACCCCATCTTTTATTAGCACATGATTCCATAGGTATTCTGCAGCCTCCAAATACATGAGGATTTGGGGGGACATTTCAGATCTAAACCATAGCATTCCACTCCTGGCACTCAGAAGATTCATGCATTTTGTCCATCTCTAAGATTTGCCATAGTCTTAGCAGTTATGTAGCACTGGTAAAGAATCCTAAGTCCTTAGTCTCCTCTGAGACTCAAGGCAAGTTAGCTGTGAGCCCCTGTGAAAATCAAGAAAAAGTTAAACCCTTCCAACATTCAGTGTTACAGTGTTAACATTCCCATTCCCAGAAGGGGGAAATGGGCGGATAGAAAGAAAGCTGACCAAAACAAGCACAAAAAAAAAAAAAAAAAAACATTAGAATAAACACAGTTTCATTAAATCGTGTAGCTCTGGGTCCAGCACTTGTGCTGTACCATGGCAAAAAGCCTTAGTTGACCCCGACCCTATGGCATTGTCTCTGGTTGCAAACTCCACGGCTTCTCTTTTGGGCTGCTCTACTCACGGCCTGTGGCCTTTCTGTGCAGATAATCCATGTTCCTGTCATCTCTAAATATTTAGGGTCTCTGCTGTTTGTTTCATTTCCCCTTTACAGCTTCATGCACTGATTCCCAGAGCACAATGCCCATCCTTCCCCAAGGCCTTCTAAAATCTGGATGGAAGCCTTCATGATCATGACTACATCACTCTTGCGTTCTGGGTGCCTATGAAACCAGTACCACATAGATGATGCCAAGGCCTGCCACAGGCTTGAGCAGAAGTCAGGTCAATCACTTGGACAAGTGCAGCCTAGGCCTCTGAGTTCTTAAGAACTTCTTGGAGGTTCACTTTCATAGATGGCTATGCAAGATGCCCTGGAGCTCTCTTTAAAGCAAGGTCTTTTGCCTTTCCACCCTTTAACTGGTAAAGGGTGAGGTCTTGCAGATTCCTGAGACACCCACAAATTATATTTTTTATAGTCCTTATTCCAAGTATTTGGCTTTTTAATGTTAATGTCTTTAATAAATATGGGCTCTTTGGCCCCAGCTCTGCAGGCTTTTTCAGTGTGCCAAAACCTGCAAACGCTTTACAACTGTTTTTCCTCTACCATTTTTTCCTGCTTTTCAGTATAGAGCTGGCTAAAATGCCACAAGCAGTTCCCATGTAATACCCTGAACCTTGAGCTGCCTTGAAATTTCCTCCACCAAATTAAGTAGTCCACTACTCTTAGTCTCAGTTTCACTCAAGATCTTAGGAAAGGGGCAAAATGGTGACACGCTTTTTGCCAGATAATAGCACGCATGGTTTTTAGACCAGTTGCCAATAAAGTCCTCCCTCCCATATGAAACTTCGTGAGCCCGCCCTTTCCAATCAGCATTTCTGTCAGCTTTCTGATCTTCTGAGCTCTAACCAGAATCTGCCATCAATCACAGCTCACAGTATTCTAAGGCTTCTCTGGGTGGCATCTTCAGACCTTCCCAAACTCCTCCCACAAACCAGTTCCAAAGGCTTCCAGACCACATGATGAGTCACAGTAACAACCCAGTTTCTCTGGAACCAACTTCGGCTCAGTTACTTTTTCATTGCTGGGACATATTACTGAACATCCACAAGTTGAAGGAGAAAAGATTTATTTTAGCTCATAGCTTCAGAAGGTCTCAGTCCCTTCTTGGGTAACTAGCAGTGATAGAAGCACATGGGAGAGGCCCAGAAGGAAGAAAAGCTGTTTACTGCATAGTAGACAGGAAGCCAAGTGAGCAATGAAAGGTGGACCTAGCATGTTCCTTTCAGGTCATGCATGTCCCAGTGTTCCACTCCTTGCAAGTCAAACCCTAGTGCCTCACCCCTTCTGATAGGTCTCACCCCCAATAGTACATGGTTCCGGAGGTATTCCACAAGAACCAAATACATGAGTACAGGAAGCTTTTGGGAGACATTCCAGAGTTTTTTGTTTGTTTGTTTGTTTGTTTGTTTGTTTGTTTGTTTGTTTGTGTGTTTTGACACAGAGTGTGGCTCTCTGTAGCCCAGGCTGGTTCTGAACTCACTATGGAGCCCAGGCTGGTCTTAGACTCATGGCAATCCTCCTGCCTCAGCTTCCCAAGTGCTGGGATTACAGGCATGCGCCACCACCACACCCAGCTTATGTGGTGCTGAAGAATTGAACCCAGGGTCTTGTGCTTGCTCGGCAATTGCTTTAACCACTGCGCCATTCCTCCAGTCCTGACATTCCAGATATAAACCATAATATTTGCTATGCACAATCTTATATATGTTTGAGTTAACAAAAGCAAAAGTTTTAATTTCGATGAAGGTCATTGCTATCACTTTTTTTCCTTTATTATCATACTTTTGTTGTGATGTCTAAGCACTCTTCATCGAGCCCTTAATTACTGATTATTGTCTTCTACATTTCTTACCAAAGATTTCATGCTTTACACTGAAATCTATTGTCTTTTTTTCTTCTTTTTTTTGGCAGGATTGAGGACTGAACACAAGACTCTGCATGCTAGTCAAGTATTCTACCATTAAGCTACATGCTTATATTACCTATTTTGAATTTATTTTGGTGCTCACGGTGCCAGATACATTAGTGACTTGTAACTGATGACAGAAAATAAAAAAGTAGTTTCTGAGTAATGCACATGAAATGTAACTAACTTTATTTTTATATACTACTTTTTAAATTTCAATTATATTTCTAGTTAGATTAAAAATATTAAAATATCTAAAGAAATAAGTAATAGAGAAGTCCAAATAATAGAAAAATTAACACAAGAGTATGACAAAAATATAGTGGAAAAGTATCCTTTAATGAAGACACCTCTTTTCTCTGGATTAAAACAGTGGAGAAAGGGAAAAGCAAGTTTCTGCCTCAGTATTGGTGAAATTGAAAAAGAGGGTGGGAAGAAGAGACAGACTAATCTACTGTATCAGTTATAGAAATGCAGAATTATCTTAGAAGTTGCCTCATCCTCTGCGCCCTCATTGGCAGCTACCCTGTGACAGGAGTGTCAACATCATTTCTTGATTGACTAGGATATTTTCTTATATAATCACTCAACTCCTTTCCTGTTGCTTTTGCCTACTGGTCCTGTTTCACTTCTCCATGAGAAACTGAACAAATTCAATTCTTCCTCTGCACAATTAGCCCTTTTAGTATTTGAAAGTATCTATGATACCTTTTTCTCTCACATACACTTGTATTTTATCCTTTGTCCTACTAGATATATTTATTACATGGATTTTTTTTCTCTCTCACTGATAATTAGAACTGAACATATGGTCTTGATGTGATCTGATGAGTGTACAATTGAATGAAAGTCTGATTTCTTTCCTTCTAAATACTTGATAGTTCCTTAAGAATTACCCAGCTTCGGAGATTAGTATTGTCACTCTTTTCAGGTTGGGTTCAATGTCAACAGAATCCTAGGGTGATTCTCTGTGATATGTATTATGTTGGTAGCTACCTCTTTTTAACCATATACTTTACAGAATTTTTTTTAAATCATCAGATTGTTAGAGTGGTTATTTCAGTCCATTGAAACCTTTTTGAATGTTATTTCTATAGTCTTAAGAGTTTTAAATTTCTCTCCCAGATATATGTATTCTCAAATTTTCTTAGCTATATTTTTGTTATCCTCAACATGATCCTAAGAACCTCTGTCAGTATCAGTCTTTCTGTTAATAAGCACTTGCCAAAATGATTACTGAGTTTTTTAAATATTCCTAAGATAATGCCTGTCTTCATTCAGGCCCCATATGTATTATGAAAGTCCTTGCTTAACTGCTTTTCCCAGATTCCCTCAGGACTTATTCCTTGACCTACTCCACCCTCATAACAGAGCAGCTCTTCCTTAAAACCCACTGAAGTTTCTCTGTATCCTGGTATGTAAATCTAGTCCCCATAATATTTTCAACCAACTTACATGATTTTCTTATTAATGTGTTTGTTGGCCATCTCTCCTAGTTATGGCCCCTGAAGACAGTTCTGTTTTGTCCAATGCCACATGCCCAGCATGTGCCATGTGGAAGCACTCCATAATCTCTTGTTGTGTAAACAACTTCTGCATATACATCAGATAGTCTTGCTCGTTTAATATTCAAATGTGTTACTATTAAGGTACCTCAAAGTTTTATAATGTACAAACTTGTCATATTTGTGAGCTCCTTGGCAGCAATAATAACTCTCAAAAAATAAACAAAATTTGGCATAACTTTCCTGCTTAATGAAGCAACTCTTCTTCATATTAGTCTCAAATTAAACATGGATCTAATAGAATTTGGTTTTCATGAATTCTTGCTGCTTCTTTGATTTTCTGGTTACTTATAAAGTATCCTTTTTATAACCTTTTCTAAATTATTTCAAACCAGAGATTAAGGTTATTCTTCTACTTCTGTAGATTGCAAAATCAGATATTTTCTTTTTAAAAATCAAACTAGCTTTCACTCCATCTCTATTTGACAATTAGTGTTTGTGCACATGTGCCAGGCGTGATGATGCATACCTGTAATCCCAACACCTGGGAGGCCGAGAAAGGACTGCCATGTCTTCCGCGCCATCTTGGGCTCCATAGTGAGTTCAGGACCAGCCTGGACTACAGAGAGAGACCCTGTCTCAAAAAAATTGTGCATATATATGGGGTACAGCAGGATAACTTGATAATATTGGCCGTCTGTAAAATAGTAATAGTAACTAATGTATATGGATGACATGTTAGGTGCTTGCTACTGTTCCCAGTGCTTTACTTAGAATGACTCATTTAATTTTCTCAATATACGTCTACAAGGTGGATTCTCCTAACTGAACAGGTAATAACGCAGAGAACCGAGAAATTAAATAACAGCCCCAAGGTCGTGTAGCTAATTAAGTGGTAAAATTACAATTTAAGTTTAAGAAAGTTTTAGAGTTTATATTCTTAACCAAACCTAGAGTACCTTTCACATTCAACCAAGGGCATGTTGGCAGCCTATTTTTGTCTTGGTCTTTTTTCATTGTTTTCCTTTGACTTACCCCTTCATTCTAGTAAATGCGGGAAAGATTTATGTAGTCTCTTGTTTTGATGTGGAGGCTACATTTTTTTAACCTCAAATTCATCTAAATGCTAATGAAAATAATCTCCTCTATTAGAATTAGTAAACATATCTTAAGATTTGAAGCACAGATGATGTGCTGGGCAGAGCTCATTCTATTCTGTTAATTTTTTCATTATGCATCATAAAGCACTAAGTAATTTTGCAATCTTTCTGTAGTCCCTTTTTTTAAAAAAGAAGTAAACTTAAATATTGAAAGTGTTACAAAATATTATATAACATCTGTACACCATTTATAATTAAGATAAAATTATAAAGGATGAGTTAAAAGCAGTGTTGTCATTGGTCTTTAGGTAACAACTGTCGTGGTCATGCATATACTTTGCCTGATACATGTACTTTGACAGTAAATGTGACTTTCAATATAAAGATAAATTATATATTTACTATACTATTATTCAGTTTTCCTTATTTCACAATTTAAGGCTACTACTTTTAGGGCATTATGAATAAGACTATATGAATCTGAGATATAAAGACTGCCCAGGGACATCAGGTGATATATGAGTAGACTGAGTTTTGGGAGAGGTGGCTGAATTTAGAAAATGCATGCCTTTAGCAAAGTACTGATCATTTCAAAAACAATAATATCTGGTGTATATACTCATTCAGAGTATAAGGGAAAGACTATTAGACTTCCTTGAAAAACCTCAAGTCAGTATGAATTGCTTTTAGAGTTACCACACAGATGAATGGAATTTAATTTTAAGAAGCTAGTAGAATAAATAAAAATGAGAAGTTAATGTATATTCTTTCTGCTAAGATAGCTAAAACAATATGTACACACAAAAATTAATTTTTCGACCTTTAAAAAGATTTTTTAAATCAATTGTTTATCTCTTTTCTCTGACAGATTGCAGATTTTGGTTTATCAAAATGGCGCATGATGTCCCTTTCACAGTCATGTGGTAGCAAATCTGCACCAGAAGGAGGGACAATTATCTACATGCCACCTGAGAACTATGAACCTGGACAAAAATCAAGGGCCAGCGTGAAGCATGACATCTACAGGTATAGGACCCTGCCTTGTCTAACTCACAGGAATAATTGACCAGAATTCTAAAGCTATGTTTTAAGGCCAGAGTTTGTAGTTTTCTCTCATACCTGTGGTAAGATAAATAATAAGTAACAGTGTTTCATATTTCTAATGAAGTGTTTATTTCTGGAAACAAGTTTTATATCCTTTGAAGTGTCTTTACCATACGTGATTTAGGAAGGCAGATGAAAATAGTGATTTCCAATATCTGCTGCTCACACATTTTGTTGTTTGTTTGAGGCAAGGTCTCACTCTGTAGTCCAGGCTGGTCCTGAGTTCAGTATGTAGCCCAGCCTGGCCTCGAGCTCATGGCAGTCCTCCTACCTCAGGCTCCCAAGTGCTGGGATTACAGGCCTGTACCATCACACCCAGTTTATCTGGTGCTAGGGAATTGAACCCAGGGCCTTATGCTTGCTACACTATTTCTCCAGACTTCTATTTTTTTTTCAGAGAAGTAAGCTATTAAACCTACTGAGAATATGTCTATATAAAGAGCCCTTAGTATTTGTATAATTGTGAATCCTTTATAAAACAAATCAATATATTTGGTAAAATCGTGTTTTCATTTTTCAGGCATGGGTTAATTATAATCTCACAAAACAGTAAGAAGTGAAATACAATGTTCTGAATACTGATTACTTCAACAGAGAAAAGGGAGATAGAATCTGTAATGCATAATATTAGGAGTTAGGCAATTCGTTTAATATACAAGCTAATATCTGTCTCTTTTAACTTGGCCCTTTTAAAGAACAGTTTTGCTCTCTTCAATAAATAAAAATAAAAAAGATACTTTTAGCAATAAATGATGTATGTCTTCCAGAAAATTATATAGTAATTATGTATTAATATTTTTAATTTTTAAAATATTTTCCAAGGTTTGTAGCTTTTTTCTAGGTAAATCCAGTACTAGCCAATCCACCTTAGTGGATGACTATGGTTTACATTTATGTTATTGCATGAATAAGTGCATTTTTATATGTATTCTGTTCCCTGATGTCTTTAGGTAATTTTCAATGATGTACCCAAAAAATACCAATTTCTTCTAAGGTAAAGATCATATGCAAATCAACAGTTCTTGAAAGCTGTTTTGATCCGCTCAAAACAGACCCAAATTAGTTTTTCTTTCTTTGTCTGCTGTTGTTTATTTTAATGATGCTTATAGGGTGAATTTCAGTATTCCCTGTCAGGGAACATGAGGAAATATTATTCCTTGTTTTGAGAATTTCCTCTGTAATCCTCACTCTTCCTGTAAGATGATGTATTGGTACCTATCAGTTTCATTTGTCTCTTTTCAATATGCAGTTGATTTGATGGTATGACAAAATTTCTGTGAACCCACTTGAACATTTTTCCCATATATAAACTCTATGTTCCTTAACCAGATATTTTTTAGCTAAGGTTTAATCCTAGATAAAATATTTTCACTGTGAAAGAAGAAAGTATTGAGACCAGAAAAAAAAAGTTGGTAGAGTTACAGCTACATGTGACAATTCTGTATTAACTTCTTTTTGTGAATTGAATCATGTAATTAAAAGATTGGCTCATCTGAGTGTTCACAAATATCAAACATCTGTCAAAAAATTACCTTTGAATGTAATCTTATGGCATTTCTATAGTAATTTCCTAATTGAGATTAATTCTCTTGTAAAATAAAGCTTAAGAGGCTGTGGAAATAGCTTAATGTTTAGAGAGTGCTTGCCTAGGAGGCCCTGGGTTCAGTCCCCCAGCATCATGTAATAGCTGGGTATGGTGGCACACATTTGTAATCCTGACACTCAGAGGGCAGAGGCAGGAGAATTTTCATGTATTTGACACCAGCCTGGACTCTACAGTGAATTTAGGACTATCCTGGGCTACTAAGTAAGACCCTATTTCATAAATAAATAAATAAAGAAAGAAAGGCAAAAGATATAAATGATCTGAGACCATTATGTTTAGTGAAGTGAAAACTAAATATTCCATAGTTTCTCTAAATATGAGAAACTCAGTGTGTAAATAAATAATAAAGTCAAATGTGCAAGATGTTGAGAGTCAGGAGAAATGAAGGAAGGGGTGAGAGATAGGGAAGGGGAGAGAAGGGAATCTGAAATTGATGCAGTATGTATGTGTGTAAAATTCTCAAGTTCAGTGTAAGTGTATGGTGTAGACACACAAATAAAAAATGGCAGGAAAAGGTCAATTCCCTTTAGGTGTACATAAGCTTTATCATCTTGAGGTTGTTTATTGTAATTCTTCATATATCATTTTTCTCCTTATCACTTTCAAAAATGGAATCTCCACATTCAACTTGTACAATTAATGCTATTTTAGTTTAATTGTGCAAACTTTGATAAAAATGTAGAACTGTTTTTGTCTTAAATAGCTATGCAGTTATCACATGGGAAGTGTTATCCAGAAAACAACCTTTTGAAGGTAAGTTTACTCTGACTTTCTTATTCTGTGTAGATAATGTCATGCTCTAACCCAGACTTTCTAATAAGGCTTATTTTATTTTTAACCTGTTTTTCATTCCTTTTATACTGAACACCCTAATAAAACAATTAAACAATAATGAATCTGTCATATACTAAAATATTACTGGGTTAAGAATCAGAGAAACCTAGACTTTCTGGTCTGATAGTAACTAGCTCAATGATCAAGCTACTTAATGCCTTCAGTTCTTATTTTTGTCTTCTGTAAAAACAGAGTTATAAAGTTAGGAAATACTATTTCCAGGATCCATTCCAGCTTAAAACTCTTTATATGACAATTTAGTTAGTACTCATTTTTTTAAAAAGAAGCACACATTGAAAGTGATCTTTACAGATGCCTGATAATCTTATTTTTTTGTAAATGGAGAGCTGTATAGTACAGCTTGCTATATAACAAAACACCTTAAAGTCTCAGTCACTTACAAAACAAGTATTTATTTCTCATTCACACGTACTGTTAGTTCCTGTAACCCTTATTGGCTTAGCTGGATTTCATTCAGTTCTGCTGAGATTTGCTAGGCTCTGCTATACTCACAGTCCACTGAACAAATCCTATCGCGTGGCCACACGCAGAATTCATGAGGTGAGATTGTGAACTAATCACACAGGAAGTGAGCACATAAGACACTGCTTGGAGTGTATGTATATTTCTTTTAGAGAAAGGGCATAGTAAGGTATTCCTAAAAAGTTAAGATTCCCTCCTTTTTATTTAGTGTTGGTATTTAATATACTGAATCATAATATATTTCTACTTAATTAAATGTATTTGTTGGGACAGGAGTCACCAATCCTTTGCAGATCATGTATAGTGTATCACAGGGACATCGACCTGACACTAGTGAAGAAAGTTTGCCAGTTGATATACCTCATCGATCACTCATGGTCTCACTCATAGAACGTGGGTGGGCACAAAACCCAGATGAAAGACCATCTTTTTTAAGTAAGTATACAGTTTTAACTGTGCCGTTTAAGTTATAGAAATAGTTAACGTACTATGAATAAAATGTTCCTTGAGCCAGATATCGTGACGTGTGTGTAGTCCCAACACTCTGGAAGGCTGAGATAGGAGATCAAGAGTTCAAACTCCATGTGGGTAATTTTGCAATTTAGTGAGACCCTGCCTAAAGTATCACACATGCATGCACACACACAAATATTCCTTGAAAAATATCAGTTATATGACTAGCTCAAAGCTGTTATACAAATTCATTTCACTCTTATATGTGGGTAACTGCTTCTAGAGACAAATCAAGAATTACTAACAGAAAAGAGAAATCATCTAAAAGGAGTAACAGTCCTACTCATTTATTGTATACCTACCAACTGCCGAATACTTACTGGAATCAGCACTGAGAACAGAGTGACAAACAAGACTTTCATAGTGGGTGATTCCCAGTGTTTTGTGCATCAGGGACCAGTTTTGTAAAAAAACATTTTTTCAGAGGACTGGGAAAAGGGGATGGTACTGGCATCCACCGCCTCAGCTGCTCCTCAGCTGCACCTCAGATCATCAGCATTACGTTCTCATAAAGAACATATAACCTAGACCCCTAACAGGCACAGTTCACTGTCAGGTTCACACAATACGAGAGACTAATACCACTGCTGATCTGATAGGAAGCAGAGCTGAAGAGATGATGTACGTGATGGGAAGCAGCTGTAAATACAGTTGGAGCTTCACTCCAGCCTGCTTCTATGCAGCCCAGTTCCTACAAGGCCATGGACCAGTCAGTACAGGCGCGTGGCCTAGGAACTGAGTCCCCTGAACTAAGCTACTAATTTTCCAGAGCTCATATTTGAATTGTGAAGGCAGACTGTGAAATTCTGGAAGGCAATAAGCATGGTCATAAGCCAGCTAAAAAAGTGTCATAGTGAACATGTGAGCTGAGATTTGGAGACCAGCTAGTCATTCACCAGGTGAAGGAAGAATAGTAAGAGTAGAGAGCTCAATAAAGCTAAAGGCTGTGAGACTAGAAAAGGAAAAAAAGTTTTCTACTTGCAGGGAAATAAAGACCCTGTCTTCTAAACAGACACACACAAAAATAAATTTACCATACAATCCTGCATTCTCCTCAAAGATAGTTTCCTAAGAGAAATAAAAATGTGTTCACGTTCACACAGAGACTTGTATGTGAGTGATAGCACCATCCACTTAGCCAGCAAATAGAAAGAGTCTTCTGAAAAACTGTTGCTCAGGGGAGAGCCAGGCACCTGTTACAGTTTTGATCTGGAATGTCCCTCAAAGGCCTCATATATTTGGATGTTGTGGATTGCCTGTGGATTCTGTGTGTTGTTAAAAGGCACACAGAATCCGTGGCTTTCCCTTGGTTTAGAAGGGTGATTGTAGACGTGTGACGGAAGATATGCATGTGGTAGATGATAGACTACTGGTGTGTGGTGGATTAAGGGGCATCCTGTAGATCAGGGTTGTGTGGCACATTGCTATGTGTGTGACCCAGGTGGGGTGGATCACTGGAGTTTAACCCAGAGGAGCGCGACACTGAGGCTGGACCTAGAAGGCGTGGACCAGTGGGACATGACCTGGAAGTGTATACACTAGTTCTGCTCTTCCTCCCTCACTTGGCTTTCATCTGCCGTACCCTGAACAGCTAAGCCTCTTCCATGTGCTTCCACCATTTCCCACTGCCCATAAGTAGACTGCGACCTCTTGGGGCTAGAGGAGTGGTTCAGAAGTAGCAAGTGCTAAGTCAAGTGCATACTCAAGTTCGATTCCCCAGCACCACAAGAGCCAGGCATGGTGGCACATGCCTGTAATCCCAGCACTCAGGAGGCTGAGACAGAAGGATTGCTGTGAGTCCAAGGCCAGCCTGGGCTCTAAGACAGTAAATGCCCTCTGTTTGGGGAAAAACTGGCGTGGGTCTTTAGGGGTTAAATGTGAGCATTCAGCTTAAACAGAAGCAATCTGAACGCCAGTATTTTTTCTTATTTAGAATGTTTGATAGAACTTGAACCAGTCCTGAGAACATTTGAAGAAGTAACTTTTCTTGAAGCTGTTATCCAGCTAAAGAAAACAAAGGTAAATTGTCAAATGAAATTCTAGAAATTAGAACTTGGAAGCAACTTTGTATTTCTCATGATATTTTTGTTTGTTCTGTGTACCCTTTCTAAAGACATGGGCTAGTTTTGAAGTGGGAGTTTATCAGAGCTTATGAATACCATCTTTTCTTTGTCATAAAAGGATTTTTCTGTTTCATTCAAATGACCATCATTGGACTTAATATTTCCAGAGCCTTCATATACCAGATGTAAATGCACATGTGTAATGAAAGCCAGCCATGGGCACACGGTGATGTGTGTGTGTGTGTGTGTGTAATAGATATCTGGGATTTTGTAATTTTTTTTTATTCAGTGTACATGGATTTAATTGAAATTTACTGCTAAATTAAGTTGTAGAATTTTTATAATTGAGGCCAAAATGTGTATTTTAATTGTTTTTTTTTTCATTCTCTCTAATAATGCATGAAAATTAGCAGTAGAAGTTAATTTGACTTACATAGGTCATTGGTCTGAAAAGTCTGGCTCTTGTGCATTAGAAAAGCAATTGGAAGGACATTTTACTTCAATTTTCATAATATTATTAAAAATTGTTCAAAAAACAAGATAGATCTGTATGATAGAGTAAGCATAATTTAATGTTTACTAGATTTTATTAAACAAGGGCATTTAGGGCTGGAAGAATAGCTCAGCCATTAAAGCACTTGCCTAGAAAGACTATGCAAGTGCTGAGTGCTGGATGGAGTTCAGTTTCCCAGCACCACATAAGCTGGGTGTGGTGGCGCATGCCTCTAATCCCAGCACTCAGGAGGCTGAGGCAGGTGAATTGCCATGAGTCCAAGGCCAGCCTGGGCTCCATAGTGAATTCAGAACCAGCCTGGACTACAGAGTCAAACCCCATCTCTACATAAATAAAAAAGTAGATAAGCTGCATTTAATACGATTATAATAAAAACCACCATTTAGCCTCTTGAGCTGTGAATAAACACGACATACATTTTTCTTATTACTAAATCATATTGTTATACGAAAGTTAACCATTACATAACACCCCACACTAGCTAAGGCAGAGTCAATGATAGAACACAAATTTCTCAAACTGGGTGCAATCACATGTGTCCATACTTCCAGCTGCACAAGAGGCAGAAATAAGAGAATCTTGAGTTTGAGGCAAGCCTGTGAACATAGGCAACACAGTCAGGTCCTGTCTCAAAATAATATTTTCATAAAGAAATTTTTTTAAAACAAAGATTATTTGGAATGACTTATTTCATTTTTGTTACTTACATTTTTCAATTTTTGAACCAGTTCCTATAATTCACAGGGCTTTTTTTTCCCCAGGTAAAAGCTTCCTTGATCTTAAAGAGTAAAAACTTAATGAAAGGATGTTTATTTTAACATTCCACTACATTTTTTCTTTGGCACTAATTCACCAGTTCATAAACAATGAGACTTGTCATGTCTAGTCAGATATGAAAACCAGTGTTACTAGTAAAGAGTATTATTGCGTCATCAACAGTGTTTTGGCAAAGGACCTAAGACCTTGAGAATCTCACACTCCGGGTACTTTTGTTCTTTTTAATAAATCTATCTGCACCTCTCAAAGAGAAAAATTTATAAAGCACTGAAAATTTTAAATCATGATAGACATAGCCAAACACTGATTTAAAGATTTATCTAAAAATATATAAAATATAAATGCTTATCGAACTGAGAGCTGAGTGTCATGCTAAGTGTATTATATGCTCAGGTCAGTGGGAGTTTTTCCTCCTGACAGAGCAGACAGTTGTCACTGAGTCAAGAAGAGCTGGATGCAGAACTTAGTCACCTCTGAAGCTCTGAAGAGCAGTTGGCCTTGTGCTGTTCTCAGAAAGAAAACAGACCAACGTGTTTGTTTTTAAATTACTCCATAGTAATAGCAGTAAAATAAATAAGCCTATTTCAGAGACAGAAGTATATCACTACATCTTAATACAAAAGGATAATATTTAAACAAATCCTTCACTTAGCACTCACCACTTATCAAATGCTACAAGTAAACTTTGGGCTTTTTTCCATATATTACTTCTAATTCACCATACACTAATACTGCAAAATAAGTATTCTTATTTAATTTATACATAAGTAAACTGAGATTAAGTTTCATGCCCAAGGTCTCTAAAGATACTTCCCCTGTGTTTCACTGCTTCTAACTTTAAATTATGTTATAGTCCCAGCTGATTTAGATTTTGTTTAAATTGATTGTGTATAAACACATAAAATGTTAGGTAGTTTCTGTTTTACCTCTGTACTTTCCTAATCACTTCTAAATAAATTATGTGTTCATTTCAGTTACAAAGTACTTCAAGTACTATTCACTTATGTGACCAGAAGAAAGTGGAGTTATCTCTGAGCATATCTGTAAATCACAGTCCACAGGAGGTAAGAGATTTTATCTTACAAACATATACAGACATGTATGTGTGTTAAATCTGAAATGTGAGAAGAATGTGGAAATCATTTTGTTCAGCCTCTTCTGTTATCGATGGAAAACAAAGCCCAGGGAGCTTTTAAAACTTGTGAGGTACCAACTTGAAACCCAGCTGTTCTAATTCTCAGTTCATTGTTCATCCCATCGAATCACAATCCTTAAGTGATGCCTTTCCTTGGCGTCACTTCTGTCCCTGTCATTGTCATTGTTTCATACAGTGAATGATGTTCCAGGGCAAATCATTGGTTATAATTCTACCACTTTATTTATGCCACCTTGCTTTTATCCTCCAGTAATTAATCAGCGGAAAAGGCCATTTTTATTGCTCTGCAAGAAAGTAACTTTCTTTAGTAGTATTTATTCAGATTTATTTCATACATTGTTTTTTTAAAGTAAATGTGCTTCCTTTACAGATTCAGAATAGTAATATCTCCAAATGATACACACAATTCATAGTTTTCAAATCACTTGTTTATATACTGTCTCATTCTGTCTTTGAGTCCAATGATGCTCATTTAGATAGCTAGTACAGACACAGAGCCTGAGATGCCAGACCTGAAATCCTTTATTGACTGTTGGTAATTCCTTGTCAGGACTCAGAGTGGAATCAAATCCTCATTATTTTTTCAAGGGCTTCCCACCCCTTCAGTTTGATGAGAGCAGGCATTTGCTCTAAATCAGTAGATAATTAAAGTTACCAAATACACATTTCTCATCCACTATTCTATCTCCTGGGCAAAACCTCTGGGATCATGTAGAATACAGTTTAAAAAATGATTACTTCTAGTATATAACTATTGCCCCATATCCCTCATTAGAGTTGATAGAGAAATTAAGTTTATAGCTAGCCATGGTGGCACACATCTGTAATGTAGCTCTATGGGAGGCTGAGGCAGGAAGATTGTTAGTCCGTGTCTCACCTAGATAAGTTAGTGACTTCATGAGACCTTGTCTGAAAATAAAAATGGCTGGGGATGTAGCTTAGTAAAAAGGCCTTGAGTTCAATTGCTAGTGCCAAAAAAACAAGAAAATAAGTTTATATTTGTTGATTATTCATTCTGTATATATTGTTTTCCTAGTTCCATCTGTTAACAATTTATAATCATTCTGAGCCTTTATGTTCAGGAAGCCAAAAGAAAAAATACTATTTAAAAACTAAACCTATGTACTTTTATTTTTAATAACCTTCAAAAATAAAGGTTCCCTAAATTACTTACATTGTCCTCTGTTTACTTCAGGAATCTTGTGGGTCTTCTCAGCTCCATAAAAGCAGTGCTTCACTTGGAACCTCAAGATCCCTGCCACCTCCTCAAAGCCAAGATTTTTTATCTGGTATGTTAATTTTTTGATCAGTATTGCTTCGCAAGTTTTCCACTTTCTTTCAAGAACTTCTGCTTGGCCAGGATCCATGGTTTGTTTGGAATGTGTCTTTCACTTATACATTTATAACTTGCTTTTTAAAAGCAACAGGTCTAAAGATACAAATAGCAGTAATTTAATCAACAAATACCTTTAAGTATTAAAAGTTTTGTGTTAGACATTATGAAAAGATATTTTTAATTTCTCCTAAGACACAAGAGAAATGTTTCTAAGTTACCATAGTATGAGATGGAAAGATGACATATTTCAAGACAGATAGATCCAGAGCAGCAGTGTTAACTGCTGACAAAGTACTTCCACAGTAGAGAAGGTTGTCCTGGCTTTCTACGTCGCAGACCTCTGAATCACATTACTGACAGCTGACAAATTCAAGGCTTGCCTAAGCCAGGTCTTTTGATAAATACTTACAGGTCACCTCACTACACCATGTTGCCATCAAGAAGACATTATTTCTGGCTAAAGACTGGCCCTCTAGTTACAAAGAGTCACCTTTCAGTCCAAGGGAGTAGCACAGAGGCCCAGCAGCAGGAGAACACAGAGCAATGGATAGTCTGTGAGGTTTAGTCTGTGAGTTGGTGAATGAATGTAGATAAAAACTAAATGTCATTATTCTATGTCAAATATATAGTAATTAAAAAAACAAACAATGCCTAGTGAAAAAGTAAGAAGAGGAACAGCAGAAGTAGGAGAGTGTCACATTACCAAGCACTAACATTCAGCTAAGCTACTTAGATTTTTTTTAACTTGAGTGTGGAATAGTTCTTGAAAATATCTTAACAAGAATGCAGTATGATAAAACATTTTGCTTTTAGAAGATTCATGCTGGCAGGAATATATGAGGTATTTTGAGCAGAAAAGGAGAGTTGAAGTGGGAGGTCAGTTGGGAGACTCTTAGCTGTAGTGCTGATAAAAAGTTAGGAGAATGGATAACCTAGAGGCAAAACAGAGAATGATGTTGTGGGAAGTATGAAGCCATCAGGGATAGTTCTTTATAACTTTTCTGAAGGAATTAAGAGAGAAAAGAGAGAAAACTGAGTAAGTTGTTAGACTGGGTTATGGGAGAATATAGGTGCTGTTCACAAAAGTAAGAGTTGAGACAGATTTTAGATTTACAATACTCGGCTGAGGTGACATCAATAATGTCAGCTGCTGAGGAGGCTGAAACAGGAGGGTCACAAACATAAGGCTAGCCTAGGGAACTTAGCAAAATGCTATTTTCAAATATAAAAGGGATGGAGATACAGCTGAGTGGTAATGAACTTGTTTGGTATGCATCATGCCCTGGGTTTCATTCCCAGTTCCACAAAATAAATGGAGTTAAGATAAATAGCACCTCAAATAAAAAAAAAATAACAACAGGACATACAGGGGCTGTTGAGAATGTTAGAATATTTAATGATGGCAGAAAATTTAATTACATAGTTTAGAGAATATAGGTAGACATCTCAGGCCCTGAAGATGAGTAGGGCTGCGCCAGAAGAGAAAATGACACGTCATGTATAAATTAGACATATTTAAAAGTTTATATACTGAATATGTATAAACATACATATATGTAAAAAGGATACATTTAGAGTGTAAAAAGAACCTGGTGTAGTATATGCCTATAATCCCAACACTCCTGGAAGCTGAGCCAGAAAAGTCACAAATTCAAGACAAGCCTAGGCAGTTTAGCACCTTACTGAGACTTTGTGCCAAAATTAAAAATGAACCAGAGATATAGGTCAGTGCAAAAGCTCTGGATTTAATTCCCAGCACAGAAAAAAAGTAGAAATTAAAAAATAAAGTGCAGATAGAGAAAGAAGACAGGAAAAGTAAAATTCAATTAATTTGTAACATACATAGTACCAACAAGCACTAATGAAGCATAGTAAAAATGTTCAGTGTAAACTTTTGTTTGCTCTAGAAATATCTGCAGAATTAGGTTTCTAAAGCAGTCTTGGAAACAGTGAGAAACTAAAGACATTGGAGCCTTTCCACAGTGTGATAATTTTGATCTTCCAATATCTAAGGTATTCTTACCCCTAATGAAGATGTTGTGTGTTTACAGGAAGAACTTCAGATTCTTCCGTGAAGTCGCATAACTGCCCAGCCAATCACAGTTGGGATAACACTGCTTGTGCCTCTCAGAGGGCAACACTATATGATCAAAAGACTGTCCCATGCTCATCAACAGAAATAAATTCGCTCTTGGTTGAGGGAAATCCAGGTAAATGTATATTGTAACACACACATTGTAAGTGATGTCATGTATCTCACTAATATATATTCAGTAGATTCTTTGTGCAGTGAAGTTTGCCTGTTTCTGTTTCCTCAATATGGTAGTTGCCTTGTTAAGTAAGAAATCACTTTCAAGCACAGTGCTGAACTGCGGTAAGAGGCACAGGCAGGAGCATCTAGCTAAGGAAGGAAATGCTAAAAATGACATGTTAGTTGGTATGTTACTGAAAGCAGTGCTGTTTTGTTTAGCAAATATGTAGGTAATCTTTATATTTGAAACAAAACAAAAAGGCAAAAATTGGAAACTAATGTAGTTTTGCCCATGATATATAGCAGTGGTCAACAACCTTTTGCCACAAGGGACCAGTTTAGTTGACCATCGTCTCCCAAGGGCTGGGAGTACTTGTTATGCCGTAGATTGCTGGAGGAGCTGTGGAAACGTAAGTAGCAGCAGGAAGGGGGCAGGGAGCAAGGCTGCAGCAGCAGCGTTGGGAGAGTGCTGACAGGCGGTACAGCATCACTGGACGCCCATCTGTCCCAGCCCCGACCTTCCAAGGCCATCAATGGCTGCTGGTCCATGGTCCCGGGGTGGAAAGCCCCTAATTTATAGCCTATAAAAAGGCAGGGCTTCTTCTGGAAGGTAAAGGGTCATGTACCCAAATCTCTGAAGGTTTCTTGAAAAGCAATAGCATCTTGAGACTGGTATTCATATTGATAGAATCACACAAAAGTTAGGTCTTATGGCAATTTCTGTTTCATGTAATTATACTGATTGTTGTTTATTTGTCCCAGACTTCAACTTATTCATCTCTTGTTTTCTGCAGAGCATATACAACCTGGTGTAGCCCAACAGTGGATCCAGAGCAAAAGGGAAGACATCGTGAGCCAGATGACTGAAGCCTGCCTTAACCAATCCCTAGATGCCCTTCTGTCTAGGGATTTGATCATGAAGGAGGACTATGAACTTATTAGTACCAAGCCAACAAGGACCTCAAAAGTCAGACAATTACTGGACACCACTGACATCCAAGGAGAAGAATTTGCCAAAATTATAGTGCAAAAGTTGAAAGATAACAAACAAATGGGTCTTCATCCATACCCAGAATTACCTGTGACTTCTAGATCACCATCTTTAAATTTTCTGCAAAATAAAAGCTTATAAGTGAGTCTTTTTCAAGAAGAAAGTTTTATAAGCAGTTATTTATATCCCTGAGACATGGATATTTTTATAAAACACATAGAAGAATGAAAACTTTCTGAAGTTTGGGGGGATAAATATTAGTCTTATATAACATTGCAGTATTTTTAAATTAATACAAGTAAAAAGTTTGCATTTTGTTATATGGTTCAATTTTCATGTTTCTAATAGTAACTATTTTTAGTAAAATAATGAAGTTCTTCCTGGTATATAAGAGTGTTTTAAGGTATCATGTGTTTCTGATGGTAGCCATTTTCACTTTCAGTTTGCAGATTACTTATTACTTGTCTAAGACAGAATTTGACTTTATAAAGTATATGCTCCTTAAATACAAATTAGAGATAGTACGGCATTCCTACTTTTTAATCTGAGGTTCAGATCTTTTTCAAACAATTGCTTATATTATACATTGTTATCCATACTACTTTGTTTTAATATTTAGAGTCCATTTACTTCTGACTATCTCTTTATGAACCACCCATACTTTGACTCAACGTCTCCAAGGTCCTGTGGCTTCCTTCAGCCTAGCCCCCTGCCTCACCTTTTCTCTTCCCATTCACACTTAAGGCACTGTCTTAAATGATAGCTTCTGTGTTCCTTTTGTAACGTACTGGCATCCTTAGTGTTCATGTCTAAGAACCCAGAAGAAAGTGTTTTACATATACATCCATCAGGCAGGGATTGAACACTGGTTTGTAAAATGACTGGAAGCCACAACGAGGACAGTAAGACAGTGGTGAAAAGGTAGTATCTTAAGTCCCTTAGTTTTGCTGGTTTAGCTCAGCACAAATTTGAGAAAATCTCCACCTGTGGACAGCACCCTGGGCATCATAACTGAGAGGCAGGGCACAGCCCAGGCTTAACTACTTTGGCCTGGTAGTATGGTACAGCAGGATATCCCAGGTAGGCATGGAAATGTGATTCCTAAAGAGATAGAACAATCCTAAGCTAAGAGCAGCAGTTCAGGGAAAGCAGTAATGTCCTTGAGTTGGGAGTCCACAATCCCACAGGCTGCCATGTCAAGGATACTGGAAGTGACCACAGCCTTCCCTGGCAAAACTTTGAGAGGCTATAGGCTTAACTTGGTCAATTGATGGTCCTGAAATCCTGGTGGTGTAGCTAATGTTTGCCTAATGGGACAGATGGTCCCTGTCTACATCTGAAAGCTGGTGGTTAGTTACTGAGAGTTTCTCCTATGATGTTTTTAGGCATTTGTGCATCTGATCCTGGTAGCCCCCTAGGAAAATAAAAACATCCATGTAGTGCTTCTGAAGGCAATCCAGCTTGAAAAGGTGCACCATGTGATAAACTGTTCCTGCTCCAGGGAAAGGGAGGCAACAAATAAATGAAGGAGAAAATAAGCATCTGCAGATTCCTCATCTAGCCCAAGGAAGAAGTAAGAGTAGCTGTAATGAAGAGGTTACAAGTGCAGTACACTTCCAATTTCTGGTATAGCCCAGGTTCAGCATTTCTACATTGTAAAAATCGTCAATTTCTTACAGCACTAGAGCAATAAATATTTCTCTGTTGATCACACAGAAACAAGTAGGTTTGAAATTCATCCAGGGTATGTTCTTTGAGGCAGATTTCTATGACCATCATAAGGGCTGCATTACTACCATCACTGAGCCATATTCTTTTGTTTGCTGAATACTTGTGAATTGTAGTAAATAGGCATTGGCCATGGCTTCATATCATATATCCGGAAGTTCTGATAAACAGTCAACAAATGCACCACTAGCGGTTTCTACCTCCCAGAGGAAGCCTTAGCAAGCAACATAGCGAGTCCCTGCAGTGCTTTTTTAAGGTCCTTAAGTGTAGCATCTTCAGCAGGGTGCCCTTGGAGGCAGGTGAAGGGCCGGGCCTACACCATGGCTTTCAGGATCTCAGGGTACCTCCCCATGAACACTTCCATGAACAACTGTGAGAAGCATCTCCTAAGCAGTTCCTCCACAGCAGAGGTTGCCAGGGCCTTGTCCCTCAGTATCTCTGCCCTGCCAGCTCCAGGAGTCTGGGCAGGGCCTGGATGCTCATCCTACGGCATCTGCAAGGAAATGATCCAGATCTGAATGTGGAGGGCACTCTGAATCTCATCATGGCCAGATGGTGACTCCTGGCACCAGGATTTTATGTCCAGATTACATTTTTAAATTTTATATACATAGTCTTTGAAGGTTTGTTTCAAAGAGTAGAAAGTCTTATTTTAAAAACTTAATTTTGGAGACAACAAACGCAGGCTTTTGCTCATGCTGGATAAGCACTCTACCACTGAGCTACATCCCCAGCACCCCGTATCATAATCTTGTAACACCTGTTACCTGTGCTTCCATTTACCCTCAGCCCTCCCCCCTTGCCCCACCAACCAAGCTAACCACCATTAGCCAGCAGATGTGTATCTTTCCGCAGACTTCCTCCTGCTCATATTTGAAGTATATATGCTAATTGGTGATCTGATCTTTTCTTAATATTAATGTCATTATAACACATAATTTGGCAGCCTGCTTTTGCTCCTAATAGTATAGCACATACAGCCTTCCAAAACAGACACAGCTTTAACTTGTTCTTTTTAATTGGTGCATGATATCTGGGCTCATTTTTTTGTTCTTATTTACACCAGTGTCAGCCCAAACAGTGGAGGTACAGTATGAGCTTTTTGTTGTTGTTTATTAATAGGTTATACATATAGGGGTGTGTGTGTGTGTGTGTGTGTGTGTGTGTGTAAAATTATTATTATATATGTATTATATATATTTTGAGACAGGGTCTTGCTCCCCAAGCTGGTCTTAGGCATGCACCACCACACCTGGCTTATGTGGTGCTGGCGAATTACAAGCGCTTTAACCAATGAGCCATTTCTCCAGCCCCAATAGGTCATATCTTTAAAAGAAAAAGAAAAAAAAAAATAACCACCCTACACAGAATAGTAGGCTTTCTCCGGGAAAATGTTTAGCAAATAGCAAAGAAAAGAAACATAGGATAAATTTAAAAATATAAACTCTTAAGATCCATAATATGCAAACAACTGAGTAAAAAGTAAATTAGCACTGAAGCAACTAAGTATATTTTAATTTAAAATGAACACTGTACTCTGCATCTTGAAGCTTGATATTAGCCTGTGGTACCTCTTAACTGTGTCTTTGAGATATATGCAAATTAAACTGGCTGTAACACAGTAATTCAAGCTACTCTGAAAGTTGAGGCAGGAGGATTGCGGATTCAAGGCCAGCCTGGGTAGTTTAGAGAGGCCTTATCTCCAAGTAAGAAGTAACTAGGGCTGGAGACACACCACTGTGGCATAACATACTTGGATTTGATCCCCAGTATGACATAAAGGGAAGGGGAGGTGGAGGGAGCCATACAGATAGAAAGACAGAAGTAGAGTTAAAGGAGGGATTAAAAACAAAAACATAAGAGATGTGTTACCTATTCAACTCTCAAAAACAGCTGAGCCTGGTGGAACAGGCTTGTAATCTCAGGTTTCTGGGAGTCTGCGACAGGAGAATTGCCAAGTTTGAGCCAAAACAAAAAAAAAAAAAAAAAAGAATGGGAATGTAGCATCGAGCCAAAGTCCCTGGGTTCTAGTCTTAGGGTAAAAACAGTTACAACAACAACAACGAAAAGAAAGCTTCTCAGAAAAAAATTAAGATAAAGATTTAATTTGGGAAATACATAGAGAAAAAGCATTTTTTTCTTCCTTCCTGTTTTTGTTTGTTTGTTTGTTTGTTTTTTGAGACAAGGTCTCACTGTATAGTCTGGAACTCACTGTGGATCCCAGCCTGGCCTCGAACTCTCAGCAGTCCTCCTGCCTCCGCCTTCCAAGTGTTGGGACTGTAGGCATGCACCACCACACCTGGTTTATGTGGTACTGGGAATCAAACTCAGGGCCTTGCACTCTCTACGCAAGTGGTTGTAGCCACTGTGCTACTCCTCTGGCCTGAGAAAATTATCTAATGGAAGCTTTCCCTTTATTCTATATTCTGTTAAAAAATAATTCTTTTGAATATTAAAGACCTCAAATATACTTTTACATTTATTTGGTTTGCTGTATGCTGACTGATAAAATGAACTTTGCCCCGCATTTCCCATTTCCTAAAAAGATCTAACACCTCACAGTCTATATGGCTACATACTCACCACCTACTTCCTCCGTGATTTACTGTAAGAAGTAGTCCTGTGTCATCACAGCTGCGCAAACTCTCTTCACGTGAACAACACACTGATGAGTAACAGTATGGTGTCGATAATCAAGGACTCATCCCTTCATGGAACTGTTAAATGGTAAGTCTCAGCATCTGCTTTTTATTACGTCTGATATTTAGCAACAGCGGTGCTTTAGGAGAAAGTAACAGTATGGCCAGTCAGTGTGGCACACTGTCTGGCACAGAGAACTTTCTAAATCACTTGTTAAGTAATAGTTCAGTGGAATGAAAGCTGGAGAAAAGAAGATGTTTCTGGATAATGGTTCCCAAAATGTAGACAAGTAGGTACTAAACAGACTCAGCACTAAATTACCTTTGAGTCATATGCTGAACTAATTTTACACAGTCCTTTTTTTTTAAGTCTTAGAAGTAAAGGAGAATGTCCTGATTTTATATTACCATATTTTAATTCCAACTTACTATAAAAAATTCAAGTACAGAACTTCAGAAATAAGACTTTGGCAAGAATTTAATTATTTTAATAGTGCTTATTTTAAAAACTTATTTGAGCCCAGGCCCAGTGGTCCAGGCCTTTATTTTCTATTGATTTAATTTCTACAGGTGTGCTGTGTGTGACCATGCCCAGCCCATGTGGTGCTGGGGAGTTGAATCCAGGACCCTGCACTTGATAGGCAAACACTTTAAACTGCTGAGCTATTTCTCCAGCCCCAATAGTACTTATTTTAAAAAGGACTTATATTCATGAAAGTGTGACGGTTTTTTTGTTCATAATATACAAGTTCTCAAATGTAAATAAAAAGAAGTACTCATTACAATAAAGGTGGTGCATGATTGTAGTAATCAAAAGGAACAGATTAAGATTCAGTCACTCTAGGATGAGACTGAATGCTTTTTTAACTGGAGTGTACTAGATTGTTGTGGCCAGCACAGCATGAAGCTGATCGATTAAGTGGGAGACTGGAAGGCGAGCATAGTTCATGTCCACTCATGCAGACTTGTGGAAATATCCCACAAACAGAGGGGAATAACTTTGTTCTTCACTACAAGCTTTTTATACCCAGGGAAAAACAAGGGCCCATGCCAAAGGGGAACATTTTAGTAGTTCTTACACCTGATCTGTGTGAAGTCCTTATTATAGATGTAACTGTGTCTCATCTACTAAGCAGCCCTCTGTTACAAACCTCTGATTCATTTAACTTAAGGAAATTAACCCTCTTTTAACTTTTTGAGAGAGTATAGGAGCTTTCCTTGCTGCTCTAGGATTCATTGCAGCCTTCTGCCAGAATTACAAAAGATCAAAAGTTCATATTTTCACTTTCAAGAGGAATCCCATAACAAGAGACAGGAAGCTGAATTCCCCACTCCACATAATGCTAGAAATGACATTCTTTGCAGTACATTTTATGACTGTGTTACCTAGAAAAAAGTTCCAAACTCAGCTGCCTTAGTATCACCTGGAGCAGGTTAGAAATGCAAATCCATGGCCTCTGTCTATGCAGGAGTAATATCCAGGAATCTGTTTTAATAAGACTTTCTAGAAAGTTTTTATCTAGGTTAAAGTTCAAAGCCCTTGTCTTAATAAAGACTATGAAACCGTGCATAAGATAGTTTTTCACTAAGTTCACAGATCTACTTTACTTATGTCTGACTGCCCTAATTGTCTTTAGCATGCACAGTCTCTGAACTGAGGTTTGATTGGATATTTTTACCTTTGCACCCAACTTGAATTTCCAAAGCAATTATCATCATTTTGTGTGTCTGAAAAGCCACTTGCAGTGATCCTCCTGAGTAACTCTCCCAGAGTGCTTGGATTACAGCTTTGCACCACAGCACCCAGGATCATGCAATCAGAAGAGGTGTGCCTCTATCAAAAAAGCTGAAATACAGTAGGACAACAACAACAACAACCCTTATCTGAACAACTTGCCTTAGAGAAAGAGAAGCTCTCCAGGAATTAGAAGGACGCCAACATAAAATTAGGAAACTCAAGAAGCTGTAGAGCCTGAAGAACATGTGGGCAGCAGAACACACCAGGCAGGAAGCTTCCCTGGGCCATCAGGAAGGGCTGTGAGCACCGGTGAACAGCTAGCAGTCACAGGCTCAACATAAGCCCAGAGAGCCCGGAAGGGCAGAAATAAATAGCAGACAGGGAGGACCAGCCCCCAGCGGGGGGTCATGCCTACAGGAAAAGCAAATTACAAATGAATTGTGTACTTTCTCTCTGAAAGGGTCTCTTGGTGTGTTTTAGTTACTTATTTGTTGCTGTGACAAAATATGCAAAATCCAGAGTTAAAGGGATTTATTAGGAAAGATTTACTTAGCTCAAAGTTTCAGAAGGTTTCACACAGTCTGACTGTGGAGCAGTCAGCAACAGTGGAGATATATGGCAGAAGCAGAGGCTGCAGAGGTGCTCACCCTATGGCAGACAGAAGCCAAGTGAGTCTGAAAACTCAGACAAAAGCTAAGTCTTTCCCAGGAAGATGTTCAGAGCTGCTAGTTCGGCCTCCACAAAAGGGTGGGTGCCCCTCCCACATTTCCTGGTTTGCAAGTCAATAACACCCCTGAGAACTCTGCCCAGGGACCCCCAACTGCAACAAGCTCATACATTCCCTTCAGGTGAAACCCCCAACTTCTGCCCCTTCTAGCCAAGCTCTGCCTCCCAGGAACACAGTTCGAAATACATGAGGCTTTCAGGGGATATACAAGATCCAAACCATAGCACAGCAGACCTGCTCAGAAGCAGATATTGGCAGCACCATACCAGGAAGTGATATAAATCTGGAACCATTATAGGAAGAGCCTGAGTGTAAACTGCTTTAAGAAACAAATGTGAGACAAAACACACAGGAGAATCTCTGGGGACTGGGAAGGAAATGGCGCAAAGAGTTTCAGGTAAGGGAGAACAGGGTGCAGTTCTCCTGCATAGTTCACCCCATAGCATGGGCCCCTGCCTGCAGGTGAGAGGTCAAGACAACTATGTGCATTTTGCTGAGGTGGTCAGTTGTCAGTAAGATGTGTTAGAGCCCACTAGGCTATTTGGACCCCTCCTTGCCTTTCCCTAACACAAAACTCAGTGGGATTTTAGCACACCCTCACACACACTCCCACATACATTCAGAAAATCACTTTTGCTTGGCCATTGGGATGAAGTCCCTCAAGCAAGACATATTTCTGCAGATTCAGACACAAGAAAAGTCTGGGCAAGTCCCATCAGTCCATGGACACTACACAGAGGGAAACCATATTAGGCCAAAATCAACACTTAGACCCCCCCATCAGATGGGCAGTGGGAGCCAGTATCACAACATGTGGAAAGAGACCACTTATCCAAATAACACAATGAGAAGTTCTGGATGCATTTAAGTTGTTCTTTGTATTATCTAGCTATATTGTCTAGAATCCTGTATTATCTATTTTTTCGCTTCGTTCTCTTGTTTTTCTTCCTTCCTGCTACTTATATCTAATTCTGTTTACTTTCTGCTAGTCCCCACTTGGAATTTTATGTCATTTTTTTTCTATTTCCTTTACTCTTCTTCCTTTTCCTTCTTTTTCTTCTCCAAAACCAACCTTAACTTAGGTAATTAATACAAATTTCTTTTAGTAGTGTTGCCATTAGTAGGTAATTTCAATAAGTTAATATTTGGTTTATTTAAGTAGCTAGAACAGACCACTTTTTTTAAGACAGGGTCTTGTTGTATAATCCAGGCTGGTCCTGACCTCAGTATGCATCCCAGGCTGGCCTTGAACTCATGGCAATCCTCCTGCCTCAGCCTCCCAAATAAGTGCTGGGATTACAGGTACAGGCATGCACCACCATACCTGGCTTATGCAGTGCTGGGGAATCAAACTCAGGGCACTGGGCTTGCTTTACAAGCATTGTAACCACTGTCTGTTCTTCTAGCCTGAGACCACATTTCTTATGGAAAGGTGGAAAAGTCATAGCATTCAATTGCTTGTCATGATAGGTGAATACTGCAGACTCTATTAATGGTTGCACAGTGGTTGATCTTGTTTTTCAGTGTACACCAATAGCTGGCTTATTTCTGGATCACTGGCATCGCCATGATTCATTTTCCCTTATAGAAAAGTATAGATGGTCAAGAAAGCAGCAGAAGGTTAGTCACTAAGAAAACTTTCTAAAATTAGTAGTGGAGTTGGCTGAGAACAGGCATAAATATCAAAATATAAACAAACTCAAAGAAACACCAGGGAAAGATAGAATCTAACTGAAGTAAACTTCACGGTGGAGTCAGCGGTTTTCTGCTGCAGTCCTCAGCCACAGGATCATGAGGAAACAAGGCAATAAAACATGCGCAGAAATGCCTTATTCCCCAAAAGCTAATATCATGGGCCCTAAAATAGCAAAACTAATAGGAAGGAAGTCTAAATATAAGTGGACCAAACTTTGATCAATTCAAGGAAGCCATATATAAACACACTGAAAAGATGTTTATCAAGCTTAAAGAGGAAATTGCTAAATACATAATACAGTTATTTGATAAAATAAGTGAGGTTCTGAACAACACAAAGCAAGGCATGAGGGAAAATCTGGTATGGAATTAGAAAATCTGGAAAAATCACACTGAAATTCAAGATGTAGAAAATTCAACTGAAAGCATGATAAGTCAGCCTCAGTATTGTGCAGACAGAATATCAGACATAGGAAACAAGTTGACAAATGAAATGATGTGCTCAGGGTTACCCTGAAAACAACAGAATGGCAAGGTGGCTGACTACGACAGCTGCTGCATGACCCAAAGAGAAACGCCTTCAAAGTTATAGGTGTGAAAGAAAAGACTATAGGACAACACAAAAGGCATAAAGAATTTATTCACTGAAAACACAGCAGAAAATTTTCCAAATCTAGGTGGTATGAGAAGCATATAGAACATCAAATAATCTGGACTAGAAAAGAACCTCCACAACACATAAGCAAAATCCCAAAAATTCAATACAGACAGGCTATTAAAAGCAGTAAGAACTGTGGTATTTATACACAATGGAATACTGTGCATCTATAAAGTCCAACAGCATGGAGGCTTTTACAGGCAAATGGAAGAAACTTGGGAACATAATGCTCAGTGAAGTGAGTCAGAAGCAGAAGGTGAAACATCGAATGGTCTCTCTGATATAAGAGTCCCAGATCACAACTCTTATGGAACTTAAAACGAAAAACAAAGTGAACCAGGGGGTAGGGCGGGGAGGGAGGGAGAAGAGAGTAGGGAGAGGAACAAAAGGAGAGTGGGAAAGTCCTTATTACCTTGACAAGATATGTATGTGCACAAAATGCTCAACTTCATTTTAAACTTTAAATTTTGCACTTATACATATCAATAAAATGGGGGGAAAAGGAAAAAAAAGGAATAAGAAGAAAACAGGAACTACCAAGACAAGGCAATAGAGTAACTGCTGACTTCTCAATACAAACCTTAAGGGCCAATGAAACTTGGAGTAAAATCTTAGAAGCTCAAAAAAAAAAAAAAAAAAAAAAAAAAAAAAAAAAAAAAAAAAAAAAAAAAAAAAAAAAAAAAAAAAGAAGAAGTCAACCCAGGCCATTGTATCCAGCAAAATTACTCTATTGATCATTTTTCTTAATTAATATAGATGTAAAAATCCTTATCAAGATAGTTTCAAACAGAATGCAACAAATGATTAAAAGATCATAAACCATGATCAAGTTGGCTTTATCCGAGAGATGCAAGGAAGATCCAACATATATAAATCAATTAATAAAATACACCACATAAACAAAGGCAAGGACAAAAATCACATGATTATCTCAATAGATACTGAACTAGCCTTTGACAAAATCCAACATCAACTCAAGACAAAAACCCTAATAAAAATAGACATAAAAGTTTCTTACCTTTAGCTTATAAAAGCAATTTATGACAAACCTACTGCCAACATCATATTAAATGAGCAAACAAGACAAGAATGTCTGCTCTCACCACTTCTGTTGAATATATTACTCAAAACCTTAGCTAGCGCAATCAAGCAAGAGAATGAAATAAAAGAGACACACTTAGGAAATGAAGAAGTAAATTATCCTTATGTGAAGACAACATCATTTTTTACATGCAGAACCACAAAAACTTCACCAGAAGATTCTTAGAATAAAAAACTTTCAGCCAACTTTCAGGATACAAAATAAATATACAAAAATCAATAGCATTCCTGTACTTAGACCAACAACAAAATCACTGAGCGATGAGAAAAACAAGCCTATTCACATTAGCATCGAAGAAAATTAAGTACTTAGGAAACAACCTAACCAAGGAAGTGAAGAACCTCTACAGTGAAAACTGAAAAAAGAAATTAAAGAAAACATTAGAATGGAAAGACATCCCTTGTTCCTGACTAGACAGTATAAACAGTGTTAAAATGGCCATACTACCAAAACTGATACACAAATTCAATGTTATTCCAATCAAAAATCCAACAGCATTTTTCACAGATTGAGAAAAATTGATTCTAGAAAGTATGTTGAACAAGAAGAGATCAAAAATAACCAAAGCAATTCTAAGCATAATTAAAATACAGGAGGCATCACAATCCTGGATGTCGAGTTATATTACAAAACAGTAGTGATTTACAAACACACACACGCGCGCACTCACACACACATACACACACTCTCACACAGTACGGACACAAAAACAAATAGCAGCACAATGGAACAGAACTAAGGATGGTGAGACAACTCCAAATACGCTCAGCTTTCCAGTTTTGACAAATAGGCCAAAAACATACTGGACAAAAGATAGTCTTTAACAAACGGTGCTAGGAAAAATGGTTATCCACAAGCAGAAGAACAAATATGGACCGATATCTTTTACCTCATACCAAAATCAGATCAAAAAGACTTAGATATTGAAACAGAAAAATGGAACCTGTTGGAAGATAAAATACTCACAATAGCTAAAATGTGAAAGACACCAAAATACCCATCAACAGACCAATGGATACATAAATTGTGGTATTTATACACAATGGAATACTATTCATCTATAAAGACAGGTTGGTGGCTTTTGTACATAAATGGAGGCAACTTGAGACCATCATGCTCAATGAAGTCACAAGCAGAAAATTAAATATTGAATAGTTTCTCTAATATGAGAAACCCAGATCACAACCATTTCACAGAACTAACTGAGGGGAATAATGGGAACTGGAGTGGAGAGGGAGGAGGGGAGAGTACCGGAAATAAGGAGGGGTAGGATTTGTAATTTTGCCATGATGTGTATATGCACAAAATACTCAAGATCAATGGAAGCATTAGCTACCGCATATATACATATCAAAAATGGGGAGGAAAAAAAAAACACTAAAACTGCTTGAAAGCTTGATGGGGCATAGGCAAGGACTTCCTCAACAAGGCATCTACTGCACAAGAAATAACACCAAGAATAAGCTATTGGAATTATATAAAATTGGAAAGCTTCTGCATATCAAAGGAAACAACAGAGAGAAAAAAGACCTGATGAAATGGGAAAAAAGACTTCTGCTAGAAACAGCTAGCAGACAGAGGACTAACATATATAATGTACAAAGAATTCAAAAAATGTATGGACTTCTGCAGGGAAAAAAAAATGCCTGCAAGATCCGAGTTCTTTCAAGTCACTCTATACTCCATGCTGAACTTTCTGGGGCTAACTAGAATCCTTTTTCTTCTTTCACAAATGGGATCTTTCTTAATAAAAATCTTCTGGACTCTTCTTACTCTTCAGATTTCGGCTCAACTTTCATTTCCTTGGAAAGGCCTTCTCTGAGCATCGTATCTAAAGTACAACTGAGTTCCTCTCACATCACTATATGTATTCCTTTTATCCATATTCCAAAATGTAAATATTTGGTTTGGATATTTATTGTCTATTTGCTTTATTCTCAATAATTAACTTCTATAAGAGTACATGAGAACCATATCTGACTTAGTACTTTTAGCGCCTCATGTTTACTAATAGCTTAACACACACACACACACAAAAAAAAAAAAATCTGTGATTACAGGCATGTATGACCACACCTGGCAATTTTGTAGAATTTGAGCAAAAGAATTATTGCTCCTTCCCCCATACATTTTTCGGACTGGAGCCAGAGAAAGTTTCCACATGGGATTCAGGGATAACAGAACTGTCTATCTGCCCTAGCTACCATTCTTTGATGATAGGATGAAAGCCCTTCAAATTCTGATTCTTGCTTTCTTTTTCTCTTCTTTTTCCATAATCCTTCTGTTCAATTTTCTTCACTCAAGCTAACAGTGGTTCCTATAAAACTTAGCTTAGCTATCTTCTGGGCACTGGTCATTATTACCTAATACAATCTTTATTCTTTTCCCATTTTAGGATACTCTTATCTTTCCTGAAAGGTCTTACCTTTGAAATCTAACAGTGAGGCCAGCCTTGCCCAATCCAGAGTTATGGGTGTTTTCCCATGGGCATATTTCTCCTTATGTATCATTAGTTCTCTTTACCCACTGCTGGAAAAAAAGCCAACAAGATCCAAACCGTAATCCTTGGGATCTGTGTGTCGTATCACAAGAGATTTTGTTGATGTGACTAAATACAAGATCTCAAGATAACAGAGATTATCCAGGACCTGGGATGTGATCTCTAAATGTAATCAGAAATGTCCTTACATTTAGGAAGAGAGGGAAGATTTTTCACAGAAGAAGGAAAGCACTTGTTCAGTGATTTGAAGATGTTATCCTGCTATTTTTAAGATGGAGGAAGCAGCCAAGAACCAAGAAACGCCGCCATGGAAGGTACAAAGAAACCAATATCCATCTCAGACCCTCCATCCCTGCATACAACTGAACTTTAATCCTGTGAAACTGATTTTGGACTTGTGGCCTCTACAACTGAACAGAATCAATCAAACTGTACAGTATTAAAGTTCATGGTTATTTATTATAGCAACAAATAAAAAATTCATAAATCCACACCATCACAATTTTAAATTCTTGCCTTAAAATTACCTGCTATTGATCTACATTCCTGACTAACCAATAAAAATTTTGAGGACAAGAAATATGCCTTAATAATTTTCACTAAGCCTAACAGAGTACCTGACGAAGTATTTTAAATAGCTATTGTTGAGTATTGTTAGATAAATTGTGGCATATCTGCATAATAGAATATATGTATATTTCATTAATATGAAATTATAGAAAAATATTTATGCCATTAAAAAGTGAGACTATATTTAGGGAAAATAATAAGGTTAAAAATGTTTATGTAGTAACTCAATTTATAATTATGTATCTACTATTGATATGTGTAAAATATACAAATTTAAAGACAATGACCCCTATATGTTGGGCTTAAGAACATTTTATTTTAACATTTAGTTATCTGTATTGAAATTTATTTCTACCATGAACAGATATTTGTTTATAATAAAAAATACCATATTTTATTTTATTTTTTGAAACAGTGTCTCACTCTGTAGTCCAGGCTGGTCCTGAACTCACTATGGAACCCAGGCAATCCTCCTGCTTCAGTCCTCCAATAGCTGGGATTACAGATATGCAGTACCACACGTGGTTTACATGGTACTAGGGAATCAAACCCAGGGCCGTGAGAGTGTTTGGCAAGCACTTTAACTGCTAAGCTATTTCTCCAGCCCCCAGAAATACCATGTTTATAAAACAATGTTCTGTAACAGTATTAAAGTGAGCAAGAGTTAGTATCACAATACTGCTCTCTTCTCTAGGTAAACTCTTACACAGAACACAAAAGTAGGAACATATGATGTTCAAATCCAAAACTATATTATTCATCACACAGTAGTGCTAACTTAAATATCTACATACATAACAAAAACTTTCTTATTGTTCTATAATCAAAAGACAGACATGTGCACTCCCTGTATAAGTACAACATGGTGAAAAGTCCACATGTTGGGATATTCAGAACAAAACTACTTTATAAAAATCAAATTAAATTATGCGAAATTTTGGTATGAAGTGAGGTGCCTTTATTATTTATTTGCAGATATTTGAGTTCCTATTATTTCTTACCAATTGGTGTTCTTCAATAGTGATAAGGAGAGGATGAAATAGAGAGTTTAGAGTTTAGAGAGCGTGTATAATAATAAGACAAATATACAACAACAAAAACTGACATATGAAAAGTCACAGATTGTTACTGGAGTTTAATGTCCAAGTAAGGAGTAGTAATAGGGATGAATGGGGAGGCTTACATTAAATAGAATAGCAGGGGAAAGTCTAATGAAGTGGCATTGAAATTGAATGCTAAATGAGTGGCAGGAGCCAGTCTTCCTAGACTATGACTGGCTAGTTAAACTGAGAGAATGAGAAATGAAAAAATCTAAGTGAATTAAAAAGCATCTTTTTCCTTTGAGAAATGAAAAGGAGACCGGTGTACTGAATCTAAGAGGAGACAGGTGGAACAAGATCACACAATATTTTACAGAGCAGAGGAGGAGGTTCAAAAATACCCAGTGCAAAGGCTTTATGGAAGGTCATCAGAATTGTAACACTGTGGTGACTTGCACTTTCTAAAATCACAAAGGCAACAATGTGGAAATGTGGAGTACAGGAAGGACCGGTTAGGAGGTGGTTAGTGCCGGTGGATCTGAGTCTGCGTTCATGTGAGCAAGGCACTTGGCAGCCAGATACACAGAAGGGGTGGAATTCGGGTGCAATCTGCAAGTAGAACAACAAAACTGACTCACATATTGACTATGAACTATCCAAGTGGGAAGGAAAGAGGAGTCAAGCCAAGTCCCAGGGTTTTAGCCTTAAAAATGTAGTTGAACAATATTATAATTTTCTGAAGTAGAAAAAACTGAGAACACTCTGTAGTCAAGGTTGAGTGGCTAGGATGATAAACTACAAAATACTGAAACAACCAGAATTGGAGTGGAAGCCAAGAGTTTAGTTCGGGTACGTTAGGTTTGAAATTGCAGAGACACCTAAAGTATACTGCTCAAATCTGTGTTCAGAGAAGTCTGAACTGGATAAATTTAAGAGTCAGCAATATGCAGATGACATACAGATATTATTTAATGTCATGAAAATGGATGAGGTCTTTAAGAATGCAAATAGAGAAGACTGGGAAAAAATCAAATGTACTAAAATACATGAGTTAAATGATGGTGACTATCTAAAAGCTAACAAATGGAAACTAGAAAATTTCCCCGTCTCTATTTTCATATATTTTTTTAATATTTTTCTGGGTATTCAAAAATGTTTAACTAATATATGATCCAAGAGACATATCAGTAAATGTTGAACCCGAGATGATGTTATTTTCACCATCATAATAACATATTCATTAAAAGAAAAGATCAATCTGAGGAACAGACATTGATTTCTGAGGGGAAAAGCGATGAATTTCTAAGAGCTTGGGCTTGGAGAATTTTTGTTTTGTTTTTTTGGACTCTTTTCCAGCTGTCTTATGAACACTACATGGTCCTGGGAGATAGATACCAACTGAAAACCCCTTTACTAAATCAACTTACAATCTGCAAATAGAAACAATAACTTCTTTGTAATAGAAAATTATGAATGCTTATAATTTCTTATCTTTTCATATGAACTCTTTCTCTTCTTCTTTTTTATTTTGAGACAGGGTCTCGCTCTGTCGCTCAGGCTGGCCTTAGACTTCGAACAATCCTCCTGCCTGAGCCTCCTAGTGCTGGGATTACAAGTGTATGCCACCACGCCCAGCATTATCTGGTGCTGGGGAATCTAACTCGGGCTCACACTTGCAGGGCAAGCGCTTAACCACTTTACCATTCCTCGTATCTTTTTACCAATAATTGAAGTTTCCTGAAAATAGCTTCACTCGCAATGAGACTATTAACTGAATGGATTCTGGAGAACCTGTGGAGAGTGGGAGATTTTTTATAGCCAGACTGTTAGGGACTGTCCCAGCCCTTTTTCATGGCCTTATCTATTGTCCTCCTCTATAGCTAACTTAAACATCCTGTGATAAATTCTTTGATATGTAAAATTCCTAAGATGTAAAAGCAAAGATCCTAGCTTCTGACCAACCCAAGAACTAAAAATGGCATTACATAACAACTGCAGCCTATCAAAGAGATATCCCTCCTTCAAGGTGACCTGCCTATCTGATGCTTCCACCAATGCTTTCAAATTATGCTTTCAATGATGATTTTCTTATATTCTGTAACTGTGAATACTGTATGTAACTGCTGTTCATCGGAATGTGTTATTTGGGAATTCCTGGATGCATGTTCCCAGGCCTTAGTTGCTCATATTTGGCTTCAGAATAAAGCATCTCTTAAACTTTTAAGACACAAATAATATTTCTTTGTGTCCATACCTGAAGGGGGATATATCTCTCTTCATTAATGTCTCTTTCGTCTTCTACCTAGATAGTGTAAAGGGTCATTAGGAAACTTGAGCAGTGAAAGCCCTAGCTACGTCCACCAAGTTGGCTTCTAGAATTCAGGCCAGAATGCCTAAGTCACAGCAGAAGCCTCAGAAAGAAAACGCATCATTTTTAAGGTAAGAGACATCTGGATTCAAAAAAAAATACATAATGTGACTATCGATTATAGTTCTTCACACTGGCAAAATCCTTCACTAACCATGACCATTTTCTATGTGTAAAAAAAAAAAAATCCCATCTCCTTTTCCTTTTATTTTCTGTCTCAAACTATTGTTGCTCCCTCACTTTTTTTTCCTAAATACAGATGCAAGATTCTATGTCCCCTACTGAAGAAAAAAACACCAAGCAATTAAGACACAGTGTACTGGGCTTTCCAAGAACATAATGGACAGAACTTGTACTATTCTCAGACCAAGCCTGAGAAACAACCCACTATGGCTAATCACAGAACTCTGCTCTAGACACAAGACTGCTTTGACTCAGCTCATGGCACACTCAAATTAGATCAGACCAAGAGACCATGACTGGGTTTTCCCCAGGAGGAAGAAGTGTGACTCCTATCCATTACCAACCGCAGTAACAGAACTCTTGAACTGCTGAAACACAGAGAAGCATACGAGGGGTACAATTTTTCTATTTTAATTTCAAAAGCTTTTCTTTAAAAACCAAGTGGCATGTCTAACACATTTGTTTTTAAAACTTTATTTTTACATGTGAATAGTTCTTTATTGACTTATGATATAGTTGGAGAACAGAAGTATGGCTTACATGTCCCAACTGATCAAAAGATACAGATAAGTGGGCACCAAGGGACACATCTCTAAACTCAGCCACTTTGGAGGCTGAGGCAAGAGACTTGCAAATTCAAGGTCAGCTTCCACAACTTATTGAGACTTTGCCTCAAAAGAAAATTTTAAAAGAATAAAAGTTGAGGATGTAGCTTCGTGGTAGAGTATTTGCCTAAATGTGCAAAGGCCTGGATTCAATCCACAGTAGAAAACCTAAAAGCTATGAACATGTTGGAACTAATACAGATTTGCTTCCTTCATTTTGGCAATTAGAACAACATTCTATTTTTGGACATTACATTTTTAAGTGATTTATTAAGATAAAATTCAGTAACCTCATGTTCTCAATTTTCATAGGGAGAATTATGCTTTGCCTAAGCCTTCAATTTTTAACTTTTGTCGTAATAAAATAGATTTAGAACTATGCCACTTTCTGTTTCTATATCTGTTCTGAAAGTCCTTTTTAGCTTCTGTAGTCTGCTTCTATTAAATTTGCTTCAGTGAATGTGCAGTGTTGATTTACATGGCATTTACATCTGGATGAACACTTTGTAGCCTAAGAAATTTTTTCGGAGACCCAGAGAATTTTCATGTTACACGCAATGGAAGTCCGTGTATAAATTTCAACAGAGAAATAGTAAACAATGATATTTTGTGATTTATGTGTGTGAAGGCCACTAACCAGTAAGAGTGCTGTGTAGAGTGACCAGAGTGGGGCACAAGCAAAAGTGCTAAGGATCCCTAGGCTTTGCACATTCCATGCCCACTGCCTGCCCCACTCATGCCCACTTCTAGGCTTGTGCTCAACTCTCCTGCTCACCCTTCAAAATCTTATTTAATCATGAATCCCAGCAAAGCTTTCCTGAGCTCATGTTCTGGGACCATTCATACTGCTGCACACCACAGAACTGGTCCTATCTCTGGCATTCTGTAACCTAGGGATACTTTACTTGTCTCAAATTTCCACTTAACTGTAAATCCTAAGTATTGCTTGCTCATCATTATACTCCAGAACCCAAAGCATCACTGGTATGTAGAAGTTGCTCAATATTTATTTTCTAAGTCAATGTCCTGAAGGTCAGATATTAGCATATGACTGGGAATCTTCGGGGTTGTAGTGAGAAATGATGCCTTTGCTGGGTAAAACTTACTGAAGCAGCCTAGAATTCAGGGATGAAGACTGACTTTTGTGATCGGTCGTAGTTTTCTTTTGCTGCTGTTAATATCTTACCAATATTTCACACCTTGTAACACACATTTCTTACAAAAATATTTCATTGGTTCAGAAGTGTGATGCAAGTCTCTAGGACTAAAGTCAAAATGTAGTGAGCTATATTTTTGTTGCAGAGGCACGAGGGGAGACGGATATCTTGCTCACTGAGGTTACTGCCAGTATTCAGTCCCTTGCAGTCAGAGGACTCAGGTCCTCCTTCCATGCTGCTGGTGGCTGAGGGTTGTTCCAAACTTCTGAGGGCTGCTCTCCGCCACTGACTTCTGTCACCCTACCTCCAGGTCCAAAACATGTAGGAATTCAAACACTTCATTTAAACCTACCTCTTCTCTACATAATCCAAAGAAATCTCCTAATTTAAAGTCAATTTAACTAGCAACCATAACTCCATCTACAAACTTAACCTTTAACTCAGTATCTTCACTGTAACATGACACATTCATAAGCACAACAGAGGATGCAAATCCTGATGCCATCTGGGCAATCCCCCAGAACTCCTTCTTTCATTCTCTAGCAAGGAAAAGGAAATGAATATTCTCCTAATGGGGAGATTCAAGACTCCTCTTAGCTATAAATATGCATTCAGAGAAAATAAATACAGTTGAGTTTCAAAACAAAGTTCACACTGGTTGTTTTTATTTAAGAATGACCATTTCTTAATGGAAGAGAAAGAAGTCTTGGAGAAATTTCTCTAAAGTCTTAAAATCACCTCCTCTGTCCACAGGCAAATCTTTCACTTAGATACAATTTTGGCATTCTTGGGATAGTTTCCAATTTTCTAACACCAGAATGCCCTCTGCATTTTCTTCTTAGGGACCTACCACCAACCATTTTTCATCCAGACTATCATGACTGCTGCTTATTGACAGGCTTATTAGATCAGCCTAGACATGGCTTGTCTCCTAGAAAGTGATATTACTATTGCAGTAAATTTGAAATATTCTAGTCCTCTTTCCCTCCCTTGAGATTTTCAAAAGTGGAAAATATGTAATTTCTCTTGCCAATTCATTGCTTTTAAAAAAAATGAGAAAAACGAGGCTGGAGGAATGGCTCAACAAGCACTAAGTGAAGTGCTAAGTACCTGAGTTTGATTCCCCAGCACCACATAAGGCTGGTGTGGTGGTGCATGCGTATAATTCCAGCACTCAGGAGGCTGAGAGGAGCCTGCTGTGAGTCCAAGGCCAATCTGGTTCTGTGATGACCAGTGTGGGCTACAGAGTGAGACCCTGTCTCAAAAAAAAAAAAAAAAGAGAAAAATAATAGTATGGAAGCACTATGAAGAGTAAATGAGTCAATAAAAGCAGGGTTTACAACAGAGCTTGGTATAATACTATGTTAATACTATGTTTTGGATAAATGTCCTCCAAAGGCCCATGCATTAAAGGTGTGGTTATCATATGTGGCACTGTGAGAGGAAGTAAAATATTTAAGAGGTGAGGTCAGTGGGAGTCTGTTCTAAAAAAGAATACTGGGATCTCAGCCTCTTCCTCTCTTTGTTGCTTTCCAGCCACCTTGAGGTGAGCAGTTTCATTCACTACAAACTCTGGTACTGACAAAAAACTATAGTACTGCCTTACCACCCACGCAAAGTGATGGAGCCAACCGATCCCAACTGAGAACCCCAAACCTGTGTGACCATGGCAGAGCACTGTCTGACACATGCAGTAATCAAAGCTCTCGCTGTTGTGTTAACTTTAGGTCAGTGCTGCCTTAGTACCGTCAAAATTACCAAATAAAGACCAGACTATGTAAACCAGCAAATGTTAGGTGGGAACTCCGATTTCCCACGGCAAGTTAGGATGAATCAACCAAATCAAGGATAAGATTCCCTGGTGTAATCTACTGGCAGCCAACGTAGTCAACCAGGTTAACAGATGGGAGTTTCTCGCTAATACCTCTTTACTCCAATTGTGATTTTCAAGGGCATTCAGTTAACTCATCCAATGGATTACGCAATAAACTAAGACCGTGTCTACTACAAAGTAATGTAAGAAGGCTAATTAGTGTGGCTTCAGGAATTCTGACCACAAAACCCTCATGATTTCACAGGTTTTCTTATTGCAAATTTTATTTCCACTTTTGGAAAACTCCCAGTTAGATTATTAGATATTATTGTGCTCGATTCCCAACTTAACAATTTTTTGTTTATTATTAGTTTTTCTGTCAGTTTTGTTTGGTTTTGTTTTGTTTTGAAGCTCTGAAGATTGAACCCAGGAACCACTGAGTGCATCTTTAGTCATTTTTACGTTGAGACAGTTTGACCAAGTTGTCCAAGCTGGACTTGAACTAGTGATCCTGCTGCCTCAGCAAGTACACTACGCAAGTTCCTAGTTTTATAAATACACTACCTATATCTCTATAGAATTAAAAACCAGAAGGAATAAAATATTATACTTATTTGCCTTACATCACAGCACATCACGGCCTCATGTGCCTTTATAAATCACTCTTAGGTACTAGAGGGCAAATAAATGATCCTAGAAAAATGTGTATAAATATGTATGATGTAGATGTTAATTATTCCCTTTTATTGAGACAGGGTCTTGCTCTGTATTCCAGGTGGTCCTGAACTTACTATGTAGCCCAGGCTGGCCTCAAACTCAAAGCAAATCCTGCCTCAGCCTCCTAGGTGTTGGGGTTATAGGTGTGTACCCCCCACACCCAGCTTATGTGGTGCTGAGAAACTGAACCCTGGGTCTTGCGCTCACTAGGAAAGCACTCTCACACTGCACTATTCCTGCAGCCTAGTTACTTTTAGATTCTAATTAAATTACTCAGAGTTCATTATTATTTCCTTACATGAACCACAGAAACATTGCAAACCAAATTTTGATATTATCTGTACACAGTTAATCAATTCATAAGTAGCCCTGAGTCCATTTTAATTCATTTAAAGTCTTTGTATCCTTAAGTTAGTGATAAAAGCTGCAGATTCCTAAGAATAATCTTTGTTTCCACTAATTATTCTCTTCTCTTATCCTTTTGCCCTCAGATACTTGGTGATAAGGTCTGTGGCCATTTTCAGTGGTTAATTCCTATTAGAGTGCCATACCTTGTTTCAATGGAGTAAACTTCTCAAATATTGTAGCATCGTGATTTTAAAAAAAAGAAAAAAACCATGTTTTTGAGCGATTGATGTTTTCAAAGCTCAGCTAAGGGAAATCAATAGCATCTCATGTTCAGTGATGCCAAAAAAAAAAAAAGAGTCCAGCCCTTTAGTTATTTATTAACCTTGATTTCACCATAAATCTATTTCAGGGATTTCAAACACTAAAATAGAGACCTTCTTAGTCAAATTTTCTTTCACTTTTCCTGCAAGAAGATGGCCCATTTTGACTCAAATCTTTTTACAGGATATAGAAAAGCATGCAGCACCCCAGTCAGTCACAGACTGCACATAGTTGTTGGTAAGGATAATTACCTAGCAAATTACTAATGGGAAAAAGTACTGAGTGATGAATACAAACAGAAAGGAACCAACTGACAAGCACAGCAAAGCAGGCCATGAAAAATCAATACTCAGGCACACTCTCTCCCCCAGCGTACTTTACATGCATACCACCTATCTGCCCACTGCTAGTTCCCCAGTTGGACATTTTGGCTGCCTTACACTTACTAAAAATAATGACAGACAATAAAGAAGTCTGCTCAGACAACTAACTGTGCAGAAAAGAGGATGCACGGGTACTGGGTACAACTGGAAGAAGATTTGGAGATAATATTTCTAGTTTGGATTCCCAAGCGGTAAAGAAGGGGAAGTTCTCAAAAATGTCTGAGTCCAATCTATATTTATTGGAATAATAACAACAAATGAGCTTTGCTAATCCTGTCTCATTTGTTGTGACACATCATGTGAAATTATTGCTGCAGAGGGTGCCATTATCCCTGTCTTTCAGCTGGGACAATCAGTTCATTCGGAGTGCTATAACTGGAGTTTATGTAAGATCATATGGCTATAAGGGCAGAACTCAGGAGCTGGTCTCACATCCTCTGACTCCGGCATTCACACCTTCCGCCAAATGATGGGCCTTCTTATGAGTGATGAGTTAAATCTGCTTCCACCCAGTGAAAAGTGATCTGGCTCCAGTTTCATCATTTCCTCTTGGGTGTCTTATCTAGTGATTGTGTAAAACCTTATCTGACAATCCTGGTCCTGCCTGTGCTCATCCCGCCTTTCTCCCAATTCCAAATAAGTGATTAAGCAAAATGAGAAACATACATAGTTTTCCAGTCCTATCTTGTTCTCCTGCAACCTCTTAGCCTCATGACAGTAAAAAGGAAACAAGATCACCTCATTATGTAAGTGTGCCATCTGAGTTTTTCTCCACTTCTTTCGAGGCATATATAGATGCAGAAATACCAGTTACTATGTCTGAAGAACATCTAACTGATGGTGGCTAACACGCCTCCATCTTTATACCCATTTTCCGTGCTCTCTTTAGTGAGGTCAGGTGAAGGGCACTTACCCTGCAGTTTAATCAGGACTCATGCGTGATGACTCACATCCAGTCTTTGCTCCCCTTGTCAATGTAAATTTGTTGTGTATCTTACAGAGAAAGCTACTGATGAAAATCCTGTCCTATTCTTGTCATTTTCTATATTCATCTGACTAATAATATTCAAAGATATTTAACTAGCCTTCAAATAAGAGAGGGGTAGCTTAGAGCTTCTTAAATATATGAGAGACAGAAGAGTATGGGCTGGAGACTGGCCAGAGTCAAGCCAGAAGTAAAGTCTAAATCAACATGTTCTCCTTCATTTGTCTATCTACTACCCCATTTGAGGGGACATTAGGAAGAAAGGTCACTTCTGTTCTTGAGTTTCTATTAAGATTTCAAGAGTTTTAAGTTTGTAAACTTAATTACAGTTTGGCCACTATCGCATTTGGTTATGTAATAAGTAACTGTGATTTTAAATTCTTTTCTTCCCCAGTCTGCACACTATACTTTCTAATTACTTGTTATTTTTTAAATTTGTATATACATGATTTCCAAATTCTATAACACATTAGAGGCATGGTGTTTGAGAAATTACTGAGGTTCTGTACTCACCTCTTTTTCAGAGGCTCCTCTCTTTCCTAGATGACCACTGCCCCTCTCTCTACATGGTCACTCACACTGGGGCCTCTTTATGTCATTATTTTTGAGGGAATCTGAGCATAAAGGATAGGGAAAAGGGTCTTGTCAGATCCAAGTCCAAGGCTGGATCTTAACAGACTACGTGGCAGGTGTCAGGCCTGGCAGGGGACCTCAAGAACTCAATTTTTGGATCCAACCAATGTGGAGAGAAAGGCAAGGCAGTACCGGAAGTCGAGTCATAATTTATTTAGCTCTAGAAAAGCACAGAGCAGAGAAGCAAAGTCATTCTTTATTTCTGGCTTTTCTGTTGTTCGGTGTTCCTCTTTTCTTTCTTCCTCTTTTTTTTTTTTTCCTGCTTACTTGATTCTCTCTAATCAGTTACGATCCTTAGTTTAGTTCCACATAATAGACATATAGTGCCATCCACTCAGAAAGTAATGACATTATGGATTATAATCAATTAATTCGGTACAAAGAAGACCTTTACACGGTGGTCAGCAAGTGCTGAGGCAGCTAGTGGGCAGAACCGTCAGGGTGGACATCTGAGTCACATTATTACAGGAACTGCCTGGAACAGTTCAGATAAGGCAGCTAATATGTGAAGAGTCATGGTCACCCTTTAATCAGGATGTTTATACATTATTTCTGCTTTGCAAAGAATGATCTTTCTGTCCTTACAGAAAAAAGAAGCTCATCTCCTATTCTCAGAGAGTCATCTGCCAGGCTTTCTTCTACCCACCAAAGGAGAAAATGCAGATATTTGTCTGTCTGAATTCTTTTAATTTTAGCTCTCCATGTGTTTGAAAGTAAAAATATGGGACAAAGACTTGTATCAATCTTTATCGCATTCTTTAGTGCATTTCCAAGTCTGAAATCTAGGTTATCTACCCTGTGGTAGATCTACAGAACATTTCCATTTTTAAATATTTCAATATCATTGTCAACCAAGTGAAAGATAGATTCCTATGAGCTACTAATGAAAAAAGACTTTTTCAGATATAAGGGATTAAAGTTTCTGTCCTAATTTTTCATATGTGAAGATTTAAATCATTGAATCAATGAAAAGATAAAATCAAATTTTCTTATTGAAAGTATTTATTTATTGGAAATATTATAAGTGGAATAATTTGATATATTTTCTACTTATATAGCTTGCCTTCATAGACAACATTGAATAGCCATGACTTTGAGAATTTCAGACTGTTAAATATTATCACTTACTGAGTAAGTGCCAGAATGGTAGGGATCAGAATTACAGATATAAGTTAGACACAACTCTATCCCCCAAAGAATTCATGCCTGATTATAAAAATAATTTATGCCCAATACAGAAGTATCTAGAAACCAACAGGACAAATTTAGAATTATCTACAATGAAGCTACCAAAGGTTTAGATGGTGTGGAATGGATGTGGGATGGTAGAAGTGATGTGGGAGATACTCAAAGGTTTCCTAGAAAGATGTCGTCCTCTATACAGTCTACTTCAAAGTTGCATCAAGGTAATAACATACAGTGATAGTTCCATTTAGGTGGAAGAGAACAAGTGCAAATCAGGTAACTTACTGAAGATTAAATAAGAAATAGAAACAAGTCTCAGTAAGAATTATACGGGTAGATATTTAATCAGGGTAGACAACCTAACCGATAATCAAGATTAAAGTAGAAGTGAACATAAAGTCCAAGAACTACAGAAAGGAGGGCACTCCACTCAGCTCCACAGGTTAGGAAAATTTCCCAGACACAAGTGATGTTTTAGCTGAGTTACTTTCTTTCTTTTCTTTCCTTTTCTTCTTTTTTTTTTTTTTTTTTTTGAGACAGGGTCTCACTCTGTAGCCCAGGCTGGTCCTGAACTCACAATGTAGCTCACCCTAGCCTTGGACTCATCACAATCCTCCTGCCTCAGCCTCTTGAATGGGGGGATTGCAAGTGTGCATCATCACCACATCCAGCTTACATGGTACTGGCAAATAGGGCCTTGGGCTTGCTAGACAAGCACTTCAACAGCTACGCCATTTCTCCAGTCCCACCCCTCAGCTGAGTTTTGATAAACAGGACTGTTTCTCTCAGTCAAGAAAATAGGGCAAAAGGTCAGCTAATGAATGACTACCTGGAAGAAGATACTGTAAATGATTTGTACTTAAGTTACTGGACATTTACTATGTACAAGACACTAAATGTTAGGATGATCAGAAGGGTGTTGATCCTGGACAAAGCACACAGAAGGTTAATGGTCTTTTTGAAAGTAAATCACATCATTTCACTCATATTTAATAATCTCCAAAAATGAATTCCTCGTGTAAACACAGTAATTACTGTGGAACCTTAGCCTACATCACATTAGCCACCAATCTTAGCCTCTGAAATTCGGTGCAAGCTCAGATCTTGCCACAATCACTCACTCCAGTCCCTCTGGCCTTCTTTCTAGTTTATGGGGGAAAATATTTTGCTCTCCCAGCACAATGACATTTAACGTTCTGTGTGCTTGCAGTGCTCATTCCTCAGCATATGTGCCTTGTCTCACATGTTTTAGGAAGCCTTTCGCTGTCACTCTATGACAGCAGCCCTTCCCCCACCCGCTGTCCAAGAGGACCACTGTCTTACTTGTTATGTGTGATCTGCCTCCTCCAACTGAATTCTCTGGAAACAGAAACCCTATGTGTTTCTCAGGCACTGCTCAAGCCTCTCCATCCAGAAGATGAGGCAGCTATCTCTTGGTTAAATAAATGAATAATAGTCATGACAATGAGTAAGCAGAGAAGTTCCATGATCACAAGAAATCAGCTTAGTTTAGGGTTTTCCTGGGTAAGGGGAATCCTAGACTAGGAAATTGAAAGGTTCAATGAACGAAGCATAAGAAACAATCCATGAGGAAGATTAAAAGTTTCTTAACAAAGGCCCCTAATGCAGTAACTGTGACTTCTGTATATATCCTGTGAATGCTTATGCAATCCTGGAACTTTATACCAATGAATTTAAAAATATCATCTGTATAACATTATCAATGTATCATTTGCTTTAGGAGGACATGGTAGCCATGATGTACATCTTCTGGTGAATGGTATCTTTTCAACTTACAAACTACCATACCGTCATTCACAGGGTCCATGTCGGACTGTCAGTTAAAGGATTAATATATTTAAGGAAAACACATCCCTAAGGACCAGGCCAATCAGAGGCAATATCTGAACATGCCTCTCTATAGTTCTTGATAAATTTTCAGCTACAATACACTTATCTGGTACTGGTATGGCTTCTTGTGTTTCTTTCTTGTTTGTCTGTTGTTTGTATGGTAGTGGGTCTGAACCCAAGCCAGATAAGCTCTACACCACTGAGCTAAATTTTCTACCCTGAGCTTGTAAAGATAGAATTTAACAGAAGAGATAAGTATAGTGATGTTAACTATCGTTCTGTTTCTGAAAATAAAGAGAATAACAAAAGAAAACATACATCAACTTGATGGATAATCTGTAACTTATAAAATAAATCCACAGAAAATACAGAAAAATATTTATGATAAAATATTGAAATTAAAATAACGTTCATAGAACATAGTCCCCCTAATCTACCAAGGAAATATTCTAAGACTCAGAGTAGTAGATCCTTGAAACTAGAGATACTATTACACTCTAAATACACTACTTTTTCTCAATACACATACCTTTTAGAAAGTTCAATTTATGGGAGGCTGAGGCAAAAGGATCAGAAGAATGAGGCAGGAGGATTGCCATGAGTCCAAGGCCAGCCTGGACTACATAGTGAATTCAGACCAATGTGAGCTACAGAGAAAGGCCCTGTCTCAAAAAAAAAAAAAAATAAATAAAAAAAGAAAGAAAGAAAGAAAGAAAGAAAGAAAAGAAAGAAAAGAAAGTTTAATTTATAAATTAAATATAGCAATACAGTAACAAGAGCAAGTAGTAATAAAAATTATATTTCCCCTCCACAATTTTGTAAATACAAGATCTGTTGCATTGATAGATCTTAATAATCTCAATGTATAATCTTTTTTATTCTTTATTTAGATACAAACTGTCACCTTTTTCTTTAAAAAGAAGCTCTTTATGGCTTCTCCTTTGGATATCTAAATAGTCAGTACCACTGATCTTTGGAATTATAACTAAGAAAAATACTTTGAGGACATTAGTAAGAAAAATAAGGGTTACGTGAACATGAGTACTGTAATACTGCATCAGTCCATGTGAAAAACCAAGAAAGCTACTAAGTGGTGAATGGGTGTATAGTGAAAGCAGTGTAGGTAGAGTGGTTCATGTGTGAGGCAGGACAGGGTGGAGAGCACGAGATCCACCATGTTACTCACAATAGTGCCGAATGTAAATCTTAAGAAACGTTTATTTCTGGAGTTTTCTACGTGGGACCTATCAAAGCCCCTTATTTCTACTGGTAATTGAAACTTGAAAAGCAAAAAGCATGAACAACATAGATCTGGTGCATCACATGTTGGGTCACAAAGGGGTTGGCCATATGACAATATTTCTAAGCCACATTTTTCACTCATGAACTTTATAACTTATAGCATGTTCCTTAACCTTACCTAGCATGTGTTTTGTCATTTGTTAACAGGTAAAACAAACAGCATTACATTTATCTCTTACTTATCGTCATGTGGATTTCATTAATTATAAAAATCTTACTGAAGTGAGGCATGGTGGCACATGTCTTTAATCCAAGCTACTCAGGAGGCTGAGGCAGAAGCATCACAAATTCAAGACCAATTGTGATAACTTAGGGAGATCCTACCTCAAAACAGAAGAAAAATAAGAAAAGCTGAGGGTATAGCTTACCAGTAAAGCAGATGTGCACAAAACCCTGGGGTGAATACTGAATACAAAAAAATCTGGAAAGATCTACTAAAAATATCTATGTGAAATTCAGTTACTCTCAAAATTGTTACCATCCTTACAATGTTTTTAAATTTGTCGTTTTTGAGACAGGGTGTCATAGGAATTAATAACTATACAGTTTTCCTGCTGATACTTAAAAATAAATATTTAACACTAAATATTTAAAAATAAAATGCTTATCATTTAGGGAAATCATGGCTGTCATTTTGTTGTGTTGCACTGCATTCATGTTTTTAAAGAAAAAGCCATGCTTTAAAAAAAAAAAAAAAAAAGATTGTAATGAAGTTCTATTACGAAACTTTTCAGAGAGGTTGAACATTTTATAAGACATGAAAATAAGAAACAATAAAATATCACATAAAAGAGGAAAGAAAAATGAGTAAATAATTGTAAAGAGAATAGATGAAACACATCACTGAAAAGAAACAAACTCCAAATAATTCTCACCAATGGCTGCGATCAGATTAATGACTCCCAGAAATTGCACTTAATATATGTTTTGTTTTGTTTTGTTTCAATTCAGCAAATCTGTAAAATTTCAAAGTCCTGAAACAATATGACTTGCTGTTTCTGGCTCACAGATTTATCACCAAAGACTGTGATACACAACGCACCAACCCACCTCCTAGGCTGCTGCATTGCCTTAGTTGATGTTGATACTGACGAGGCCGTTGACGGTCTCACCCTGCCACAGACACTATTTGTTCCTGCACCACTAGCAGCACTCTGAATGTCCTGCATAGCCAGAGTCATCCCCTCAATCTCGTATAAGATTACTAAGATATTAATGTTCTTTTATCAAGATATATCTTTGTTTATGATTGGTGTTACAATCTAGAAAAACTGTAGTAACAAATCTCAATCTATTTCTATTCAGATAATTGCGGGGAAGGAATCGGTGTGGTTTTTGTATGTGATGCAAGGATAAAACAATTTTAGTTTCTGATTCACTTGATGTTTTTCATGATCAAGTGAAGGTCAGGCTAAAGAGTTCAGGGCTGGGGGTTCCCATAGATAGCTGAGGCACCACCTCACATGGCCCAATTTTTCTGGGTGTAAGGTCATCCTAAATGTGACAAGCAGATCAGATGTCATCACTGCATAAATAAAGCTAAATTTATAGATCTCAACCCACTACTTTCATCACTAACATAACAAGGCATAGCTGTACAGTGGAGCAGAAGAAGATGATGATAGTAGAAGCTGTAATCCTCTTACACTGGGAAGACAGAGTTCACGGAATAAGAAGCAGAATCAAAGGGAACAGGCCATCTGGCAGCTCCTACATTTTTGTAATCATTTTCCCCTCTAATTCCTAGCTAAGCCTCTATGCCACAGTCTGTTGCTGGTGTTCCCAGCTCCTGGCAATGTTTTCTCTGTACTAACACAACCAACTCCTCAGCTGGAATTTCAGTTCAAAATTCCTGAGTATTTCTTAGTGCATACTACCAGTTAAAAATCAACCTTCAAGTTTACAAAGTACCTTTAAAAATAAATCCAAGCTTGCCTTTTCCCTATTGCATTGTTTCACTTACAACTGTAACTAGGCAAATGGAATAAATGTTTCTAGGTCTAAAGTAAAAAATGATCTTCTTTTCATTTCCCTCCAAAACATGTGTAATCATGCACACCCGAAAGCATTAAGCAATGTGTTCGGCACAAAACAGATGCTCCTTCCCCTTGCCTTTGCAAAAGACAGTGAGCTGGCCACCAAATATTACCTTAGAGAATGAATGGGCAAAGCAAAAGGCAGAGAGAAAATAGTCTGATGCTTAGAAATAAGGCCTTTCATGCTAGATCCAGTCTCAAATGCCAGCTTTACCATCTGACAGCTCTCTGTTCTTATAAAAATTACTAAACTCTGTGTTCAGTTTCTATGGTGGAAATTAAACTAACAACTTAGCCCAGAAAACAGTTATTCAAATCAGTGCAATTCAATTCACATGCAATGCAATTAGCACAGCGCTCATATGTACTTCAGAGTTTTAAAATTTTTTTCTAATAATTAGAAAAATTCAAACAAAAGCTACAAGACATCACCTCATATCCAGCAGGATGACCACTACCAATAAAAATGGAAAATAATAAATGTTGGTGAGGATGTGGGGAAATTAGAATCTTGTGTCCCAGTAGGTAGAAATGTAAAGTACTGAAGATGTGGTAGAAAACTGTATAGAGATTTCATAAGAATAAAATGAAATTACCATATGATTCAATATCACATTTCTGGATATATATCCAAAAGAATATAAGCAAGATCTTGAAGCAGTATCAACACATTTAACACTCATTGCATGATATTCACTATAACCAAGATGTACAAACACCTCACATGTTGGTAGAGAAATGCATAAATAAAATGTGGCACACGCACACAAGATGGATATTATTCAATCCTCTTATTTAAAAAGAAGAAAACTGCCAGGCAAAGGCAGAATCGCACACTCTGGAAGGCTAAGGCAGAAGGGTGCCAAGCTCAAGGCATTCTTGAACTTGCCATTCCACTAAACTGCAGCCGGCTAACTTGGTGACTGGAGAAGACCTGAATCAAAAAGGGTAAGGAGGATGTAGCTCAGAGCAAAGACTCAGAGGTCCACCCCAGTACCGAAGTGGTGGGGGGGAAGGGGAGGAAGAAATCTGGTCCTGTACTATAACATGGATGTCCCCTACCAGTATGATGTTGAGTAAAATAAAGTATTCTTACAGTGGGACAAATACTATTTCATTCCACTTATATGAAATACTTACACCAGTCACAATCATGAAACTGAAAGTAGGATGGTAGTTTCCAGACGGTAAAGGGAAGATGAAGTGGGAAGTTACTACTGAAGGATAAAGAGCTTCAGTTTTTCACAATTCAACACTTCCAAAGATACACTACACAACAATATGAATGTAGTTACTACGACTCAAGTGTACACTTAAAAATGGTTAAGAGTAAGTTTTATGTTTTTAATTACTTTTTTTATTAGGATAAACTTTAAAAAGGTATGTTTTAAGCTCTTCTCTAGTTCTCTGCCAGAATGAATGGGGAGAGGGGGGCAGAGATAAGATGAGAAAAGCCAAGAATTGCTTTCAGTTCTGAAAGTATAAGTTTATGTGGTCCTTCAGGTTACAGGGAGAGGAAAATCTGTTCAATAGATAGCAAAGAGTGGTCAACAATATCATTTCTTCTTCATCTTTAGGTACACTCAAAACAGATGACTACAAACAACTGGTCTTGGATATGTAATGCATTTGAGTAAATGCTTTACCTCAGAATTAGAAATGAGAAGAGTTGAGAGGAAGGAAGGAAAACTTTGAAAGGGAGGGAAGAAAGAAGATGGTACAGAACAAGTCATAGATGAGGAGTTTGTATCCCTTTTCTGCTACTTGCCTACCCTTTGTAGGGATGACTTGACCAAGAAAAGTAGAAATTTGCATCTTATTCTAACAGAAGTATTGTAAGAATTAACCAAATATATTGTGTTTCAAAAGTTCTTTCCATCTTAGAAAGATCAATGCAAACTCTTGCTAATGACCCCGACAGGAAAAATAATGAGTAGTTTCTATTTTCCTGTTCATTGGGCTGGTTTCTTATTAACTTGATACCTATTGTTGTTGTTGCTGATGTCACTATAACTTTAGTATAGGATAGTATGATTCATATCTTCAAAGTGAAAAATGTGACAACTTACCCCCGAACATTCAGAGTCATAAATTAGAGGTTCTTACATAAGACAGTGAAATAGTTTAATGTTAAGAACAAAAGATAATTGTGAATCACAGTTCAAGAGAGTGGTTCTATTCATTCTGTCCCCCTTTCTAAAGACAGCCTTTAATACAGTATTTGTTAAAAGAAATCACCATGTTCCACTGGCAAACAGAAAAGAAGAAATTTTACCATGAAAAATAGAGGATTCAAGAATTTTTAATAAGGATGATATGATGGTCATAGATTTTTTTTCCTAAAATTAAAATCATGGGCTTCCAAATTGCAACTTTTAATTAAAGATATTCCATATTAATGGACTCTCAAATTGCAACTTTTAATTAAAGATAGGTCACATTGCAAAGTATGTTGGTTGGTATCCATTAGAATGCCTTTTGGTGTTATAGATCACAAGGCTTATAGTTAACATTTCAGTAATGTGACTTCCATCATTTGGTTTCTGTGTATGCTGTAGCTTCAATAATGAAACATACTGACTTGGTCTGCTACTCTTACCTAACATACTTGAATGATGAACAGAAGTAAGTAAAAAAAAAAAATCTGAGTGGAGGATTTGGAGGTATAGCTCAGCAGTTAGAGTGCTTGCCTAGCACATGCAAGGTCCTGGATTCAATCCCCTAGAATCACATAAAAATAAGCCAGGCATAGTAGCACATGCCTGTGACCAGCCCTCAGGAGGCTGCGGCAGGAGAACTGCTGTGAATTCAAGGTCAGCATGGGCTACACTGAGGTGGCGAGAATCCTGCCATTTTAGATTCTCCCTGACATCATCTTTGCTCCAGTCACTTCCTCTGTGCAGTTGCCTCATGACCTGGTAACCCACCCTCTGCTGATCTTCTGCCCTCTAGGCTGTTATCAGAAATCTCACCAGAAACCAGGCATGGGGCATAGATCTTGAATAATATTTTACTACCAATCGATTCTGTAATTTACTGCTACTCATTCATTTTGCAACTTGCCTACCCTGTGCCCCTCCCTCTTTATACATGTGTTACCTTGCTCTACTGAATTCTGTCATTTTACCCATTATTGTGGTTTTTGCCTTTATAAACCCTATCAAACCCCCTCTTCAGGACTGAGAATTCTTTGAGGCATGAGCCCATTCTCAGTCTCAAGCTGAATAAAGGACTCCTAACCTCTCCTCAGAGAATGGTGCTTCTCCCATGTGTTACTGTCTCATTCAGATACAACAAATAGTGAGTTCAAGAACAGCCTCGACAAGAGAGAGAGAGACCCTTTTGAAAAAAAGAAAAGAATAATATGAGTAGAACTCAACTAAGATACTCTCATGTGTCATGTCCCACAATGGCTGTTTATGGGTTAGTTTCTGTATCAGTCTATTTTCTTCTATTCCAATAACACATTGTTGGTTTACTTTACTGACTTTTTGAAAATATTTTATTACATATTTCAGATAAATACATATTTTGCTTTATTTTAACATGAAAGTCAGTCAGGATTTATAATTTGAATAGGCGGATACCCTATAATATCAAGAACATTCATTCTTGATTTTAAGAAGCCCATTACAGGAAAGACAGTAAGTGATAATGACATAGTAAAAGTAAGTAAATCAAAGTAGAATTCTATCCTTAAGTAGGTATTGATTTTAGTGGTTCATGGCAAACCAACATCAATTTCTTCCATTAGTGTTCTCTGAATACTGTGAGTTTAAGAAAAATTATTTCACTGTTTTCCACTTTATTAATCTAACTAGAGACTGAGCCCAAGGCCTTCACGCTGAACTACATTTCTAGTATATTTTTTATTTTTATTTTTGATTGTGAGACAAGGACTGTCTAAATTGCTAAATCGCTCAGTCTCTGCTCGGACTTGGAATCCTCCAGCCTCAGCCTCCTGGAGTGCTAGGATTCTAGGCCTCCACTACTTGGCCCAGCTACTGATCTATTCTTGATTCGCATCAGCTGTGAACCTTTCCACTTAACTTATTCTGAACTTGTTTTCACCACATCCGGTTCACATGCAAACAACAGGAAGAGAAGAACTTGTACATGTATAGAAGGAGAATGAGAAATTTCTGTGAAAATCCTCAGCACCCTTCTTTTAAAAACATTAAAAAAAAATTCTTGTAAATCATCCAACCTGTTGGCTGTCATCCAGCAGATTCTTTAAGATGAAGAATGTGAATGTTAAATTGGAATAATGTGCCGTGTGCTTTGTCATGTTTACTCACTTGCTCTTGAACTGGCTCCATAGCCAGGGCATTACGGCTCAGAGGAATCAACAGCAGAACGAGAGTTTGGATTCCAGATGCAACTCTGTTGAGTGATGTGAGCTTGAACAATTTTTATTATTATTGCCTTACTTACTCTCTGAAGTTCACTATAACTTTTACCTGTAGAGAGCCTAAAATAGTAAATATAACAATAATTTATGAGTCCAAATAAATACGTTAGAAGGAAAATATACCTCACTGACCATGATGAAGATATCAATTTTGATTACCATATTAACTAAAGCAGATACAGAAAGTGCCACTGTGAGCTGTAGCAAAAAGAAAGAAAAAAGAAAAAAAAAAGAAAAAAGTGGCAGTTGATTGAGGATGAGTATGTCAAGGGAAGGGGAAAGGCAGTGGGCTCTCCTGAGGCCCCTGTGGGGCACCTCTTTTCCCCAAAGCTGCCTACAATTAGCTGAGATGCCCATGAGTGACAGGGCTTGAGAAATGTCATTGAAGATGAAGGGACAACTGCCCAAAGTGTCACCAGAAAGCTAGAAGAAAGCCACTGCCCTGACACTTTTCAACAAAATTCAGGAGGTAAGATTATCCCTGAGGCTGCACAGAAAGATTAAAGATCAAAGCATTAAATAACTATTTTTGTTCAAGTAACATGTGCTTACTACTGAAAAGTCTAGAGTAGAATTTAAAAAGGTAAATGTTGTAAATAATCACAAAATAAGCTCACTACAGTTAAGCACAAAAAGAATTACTGTTAACATTCTGCTGTATATATAAATATACACACAAATCCATAGTTTTTCAAAATAGGCTTGCTCAAAAGTGTTACTGGTTTTTAGGTTTAGAAGAATTTTTACTAGGTTGATATCAAGTCTGTTGGCTTTTGAACAACTATAGCAACAGCCTTTAAATTTGGGAGCCCTGTGTCAATCAAATGTGTACTTTTGCAGCTGCAAAAAGCATCAGATTTCACTCTGTGTGTTGTGCTTGCTAGTCTTAAAGTATGTGTGTGTTTTAAATACAGTTTACAGATTTTCTGGCAGATTACTGTGGAAGATCAAGAAATCAAGATAGCTGTAAATTTTTTCTTTAATTTCGATTTGAAGTCTATTCATTTCATGATAGTTAGGACAATTAACTTCTTACTAATCAGAAATGTACTGAAAATTTAAAACCATTTCCAGCCAACATGTATTTAATCCTGGTTAAACACAAGCTTTCTTAATACAGTTGTCACATTAACCAGCTGCAAGACACACCTTTATCTGTAATAAAGGTGTTAGGAGTTTTACAGATTGCTTCCATGTCATGCGATTTTAGATGTAGTGTTTTATTATGAAGAAATCTCAAGTTGCTCTAAAATCTGACATAATTAAGAAGTGAGTATAAATGTTTTTGCAAAGACTATGGAGTCTTACATTCTACATATTTTAACTGGGGTGAAATTCATGTAATTTAGCATTTTACAGTGAAAACTTCAGTCATCATTAGCGTGTTTACAAGGTTGTAAATCCATTACCTTTAGTTGCAAAAATTTTCAGCACCCCATTAAGCAGTTGCTTTTGGTATTTCCCTGCCCAGAGTCCCTGAACACCACCACTCTCCATTCTATCTGCACAGATTATTTATGCTTTTTTCATATAAACGGAATAACAGAGGTGTACTTGTTGCATGATCCCATCCAGGGACCTCACCTCTTCCCTTGTGGATCTTCCCTTTATGCCTGCACACACAGTTAGTTCTCCCTGAGTCCTACCTCCCTCCATCCTTTCAAAAATTGCTACAAAAACGGGAAAGAAATGTAAGTGTAATAACATCAGGGAGATCACAAGGTCCAGCAAAACTCTGTGTCCATGATGGAAACTGGGGAAAGATCCACTGGCCCAGATGACTCAGGCACAACATCTTGAAGAATTGTTAAAACACACAACTGATATAAATCCTACTACATAGGCAGGAGGAGCTATGACAGGGAAGGCATTTCACCAGAAGTCCTTCAGAATTTGCATCATAATCCCTGTACTGCATCGCTAATGATTCAGTACTAACTCTGGCCTTCAGTTTTTATCTCTATGTTAATAAGTGGGAGCAACCTTGGGCAAGGACTAATTTCACATGCTGATTTTCAAAGAATCAGTACAAAAATGAGTATGAAAGGCATACAATAAATTGAAATCAAGAGTCCTGGGTGGACCGCTGTAAACAAGGCAAAGAATGTCAAACTCTAAATCAGTTTAAACTTCTGGAAAACAAAGGTTGGAGACAACAGACAAAAGGAAGTCCTTATCATTAGTGATGGTAGTGTGATAGTTAAAGTTTTGATCCGTACTTAAGTGATTCCATTTTGCGCTATTCTCCTAAGTGCTATTTTTAAGAGCCTTTTCTGATGGGCTAAACTGTGTGCTGTGGGTTTGCTGTTAAGATTTGCTGAGGATTGCTGTGACACTAAGCAGAGTACTGAGTTAGCCCAGGGAGTAACCCCAGGGCACTCTTGACAGTCTCATGAACTTTGGATGCTGTGATGATTTGTAAACCTTAGGATCTATGTATCTGCTCCTGGTGCCTCCCTGGTGCCATGGTACATTAATGGGTAGAACGATATCAACTCCCGTCCATCTTTAAGACACGTTCCAGAGACCAGACACAGATGGTCTGACAGTTCAGCCCCACATGGGCTCTTAAGCCCACTTCATAATTGCTTATTTTCAAAGAACCCCAGTTTTGTGTGATTGGGTTCCGCCAAATGTAACAGATACCCTATAGATTTTAAGTGGTTAACATTGTTACTATGGATGCTATGTAAATGTGATTGGGTTTTGTGTAATAATGCTGTGCCTATGTCACCTCCCCTTCCAAAAATCCTATATCAACCCTCTGTTGTCCTGGCTTGGGGCCATTCTCTATATTCTCACCCTGAGAAGCAGGTTGGCCTGGCGTCAATAAAGATTCTTATCTTGCCTTAACTGGTTTATGGTGGGTTTTTCAAAGTTGGCCTATAACAGTAGTATGATGTTTAACAGAAAGGGGAAAGCAGAGTAGCATAACTTGTGCCTGACTTTCTTCCTTTCTTTCATTTTTTCAAGGTATTTCAGGATTTTTTTGAATATCAGTCATTTTATTTGCCTTTCATCGTCCTACCTTCTTGTTTCTTTATGCCCAGATTGACTTCTTTTTCCTACCAAGATAAATACGTTCATTAAAAATCTGCAATACCTTGAAATATAAAATAAGCGTATTTAAGAAGAAACTAAAGTCCATTTGATAGATGAGGAACAATAACACCATGGGCTATTTTCGTTGTCCAAGTGAAACAACTTTCAGAGCACTAAAAAGAGTTGTCCATATCAGCAAAGGACTGTAGTAAATAATCTTTGAAAAACTGCACAGAATGGGAGAGATTCAAGAAAAATGGACATGGTATATTCTAATTTTAAAAAGGAGAAAAACTTCCATTTCCTAGAAGGAACCAAACACTGGGTGAGACCCCCAGGGGAATTCTTTAATAACTGCTTACCACAGGAAGATGTGGGTGACTCCCTGCTGAGGGTAGCTGACTGGACACAAGCATCCATCTCTCTTCCTAAGTCTTATACAAATTCCAGGAAGGTAAAGTTAAATAAAAAATAAACAGAAATAAGCTTACTGAATTTCAGAAGTGGATATTGGAATACACTGAGGAATTTCCAGAATATGTTAATGCTAAAAAGTAACAAAGCTACATGACCTACGAATCCAGACCAATAAAAAGAATTTCCTTTGAAAATAAAAGTTTTTTTAGCAAAATTCTACTAGAAGTCTCACATTCAAAATCCGTAAGACATGGTGGAAGACATAAGCCCTGAGCAGAAGTCAGGTAAGAAGGCAACATTGTTTCTCATAACAACCAAGAACTAAGGCACAAGAGGGTCCCAGACTATAAAGTGAGAGCATTTGTTTGTTTGTTTGTTTGTTTGTTTGTTTTGTTTTTTGAGACAAGGTCTCACTCTGTAGTCCAGGCTAGTAATGAACTCAATATGGAGCCCAGGCTGCCCTGAACATATAGCAATCCTACTGCCTCAGCCTCCCAAGTACTAGGAAAGTGCTCTAATCACTGTGCTGTTGCTCGAGGCCCTAAAGTAAGAACTTCATGTAAGACTCAAAATGAACACTGGATCCAGAGAAACACAGACAAGTGAGAGTTGTACAGACTTTTAAAACCCATACCTGTGTAAAAGAAAGGTCCGCAACAACCAGTAAAGTTAATCCAAACTTGAGCTGTAAGCCACACACAAATAAAAGGATCCTTACTGAGGTTCCATTTTACTCCAGAAAGAAGAGCTATTATCAAGAATTCAAAAAACAATAAATGCCTGTGAGGATATTGGAAAAAAATAACCCTCTTATATTGTTGAGACTATAAACCACTACAGACATTATGGAAACCAGTCTGGAGACTCTTCAAAAAAAAAAAAATACTTAAAAATAGATATTCTATTTGACCCAGCTATACCTCTTCTGGGTATGTTTAAAAAGAGGAATAGCCATCATATAACACAGATACACACAAACCCATGTTTTCTAGCAGCACAACACATACTGACTAAATTCTGGAAGCAGACAGTATGTATACTAACAAGATCAGAAGGTAAAGAATACATGTTATTTGTCACAATCGAGTACTACCACAAAGAAAAATAAATTTCAGTCATTTGTAGGAAAATGGATGTACCTTAAAATCACTATGCTTAGTAAAATGGATGAGACATAGAAATTTCAATTGTATGATTTCTCTAACATGAGAAACACAATAGTACATATAAATAAAAAAGCTAAATTAGAAAGAAAGAAGGTAAAAAGAGATTTGTGAAGACAGAGAGGGGATGTAGAAGGGGTGAGATAGTAGGAAATTGTGAAGAAAACTATAAGTGATGACAACATAATGTGTATGTGTAGAAATTCCTTGGACTGAACATACCTATTGTGTATGGCATTAAGAGAACAGCTTTAGGAGAAAAAAAGAATCCTTATACTCTTCAGCCACCTCTAGTATTTGAATTAGTATCTTGTCTACAAATACGATCAAACAACCAAGAAACATCAACCAATGAAAGAGATAAAAAAAGAAGTACCAAACTCAAACAGCAGGAGTAAAACCTGAACAAAGGCAAAATAAGGCACCAAATAAGTTAATAAAATAGGTATATTTAATATCTTTGAAGAGACTCTAGGGACTTCTAAACCTGTAAAAAATGAAATACCAATGAGTACTAAACATTAATGAAGACATTGAAGATTATTGCAGTATTGAAGCTAAGGAAATAGCTCAATGGTAGAGTACCTGCTTAGCATGCACAAGGTCTGGGATTCAAAAATAAAAATAAAATGATTTTGAAAATCTAAAATAAGTTGTAAAAAAAAAAGGAAGCCAAGATCTCTCCAAGCCCGCAAGAACGCATGAAGTACAAGTCATGCGTCAATCACTTTACTTCCTCTTTTGAATGGTCATCCAACTGGCAGATCCAGGAAAATCAGTTCCATTAAGTATCTGGTACTTATTAAGTCATTAATTAAACTATCTCATGACACTAATTCTCAAAGAATTACATCCTACCAATTGACTGACTGATGAAAAATAAGCTAATAAAAACTTACTGTGCCAATTTTAAATTAAATTGTCTTTCCCCTCTACATTGTGAGCTTCTTAAGAGAAGGAATCATTTCTGAACTACATTTATCTAGAACAACATAAAAAATGATAATCTCAATAGATATTTTGGAATGATAAGCAACTGAAATTAGCACAAAGTCTGTGTTTAAAAGATTGTATGACATAAAAAGAGAGAAGCTAGTTTCTCGGTTCATTTAGGAATGATGTAGAAATTGTTGGTTTAATGTAGTCAACATTGTGATGTGGCTGATAAGAGGGCCACTGGCAAAAAGGTGTAGTGGTGGATGGTGAGAACAGACGGGAAGAGAGCCATGGCACACATATAACTTTCTCTCCCTTGAAGGCCCTTTCTTGGCCCTTTGCTTGGCTGATCACCTCATATTTATCAGGGTTCACATCCAATATGGTTGTTTAACAAGAGGTCTTTCCTAGTCAAATCCTTCCCTAAGGCTTTCATGTTGACCTGTCACCACATATCGTATTTTCTCATAACTGCCTGTTAGTCTTGATCATTCTAGTCAATCCTACCCACCAGGGTATCCAGAGAAACAGCTACAAATCAAAAAAAAAAAAAAAAAAAAAGCATTCAATTAAAGCTTTTCCAAGCAAGTACTATTTGGAGAAAAAAGAAAATGTCATAGGAAAAAAGTTTTGGCTACTTAATCACAGTAATCAAATACCCAGTTCTGTTATTTGACATCCAAGAAAACCTAAACAAGTTATTTACCCTCTCTATACATTAACTGCACTATCTTCTAAGTGAAAATATTAATAACTATGCCGTAGGGGTGTCAGGAAGCTTATGTCATGTCAAATATAAGCAAATTTGACACAGTGCACTCATTTAATAAATGACCACTGCTATTTTCTGACTCTCATTGGTCTATAAGGTCTTTGACTACAACCTATACCAGTGTATTCCCAGAATCTGGCATATAGTAGGTGTGTACTTAATGTTGGAAGAGTAACCGATATGAATTGGTGTGTTCTTGAGTCTTTTGGGGAATATGTTCTCTTCTTTCAATAATTACTTATTTTCTCTCTGAAATCAATTATCCACCCATAGCAGCAGGACAAAGTAAACACTATGGAGAAACTTTCTCTCTTTCCCAGATATGATAGAATACCCAGATAACCATGCCCACCTCTTTTCATTCTTCTCTTAAGAATGTCACTTATTTCTGTATTTTCTGGCTTACATAATATTATCCTAAATCTACAGTGGTCATCCTTCCTTCCTATGTCTTTCCTTCATTTCCCATACTTCACATCTTATCTAATATTTCTTGAGCAACCAAAGAGTTGTATAAGACAGTGAGGAAACATCTACTCTAACTTCAAGTCTCTGGAATGAGACCTTTCTTTGAACATTCAGAATGCATAATTATTTAGAGTCCTGGTGAACAGATCTCTATTCAGTGGTTCATTCATACCTACATAAAGGAGAAAGTTAACTATGATTTTCTAGTTCTCATTTCTGATCACATGAAGCCCATTTTAAAAGTAATTTTTATAAATTTGTAGAAAAAATGAGATGACAGATGCAAAATAACTTTTAAAAATTAAAAGACCTAAATTATTATGTTATGTTTTAAAGATAAATTCCTTTTTCTCCATCTGTAGCAATAAAATCTGTAAATTTTATTTGTCTTAATTTTATTTTTATTTGTTGTTTATTCGTTTTGTGGTAGTGGGGATTTTTAATCCAGGACCATGGCACTGAGTTACATCACTATTAGTTAATTGATTAGTTTATATTTTGAGACAGGATATTACTAAATCTAAATTGCCTAGGTTGCACTCAAATTTGCAATCCTCCTATCTCAGCCTTAAAGAGTGTTGGGATTACAGGCATTTGCACCATGCCTGTCTCCAATCTTAATTTTAAATCCTAAATAAAACATGAAGAAGATTAAAAATACATTTATTTTATTATATTCTTAGAAGTACCAAGACTCATTAATGTAAGCAAAATCAGAGATTTGGGAAGTATTTTAACAGTTCCAGTAATCATGAAACCTCTGTAAACAGTAAGCCTGACATCACTTCCTCTCCACAGAAGTAACTCCCTGTGTGGGAAAGCTCCTTCTCTTTGTTTGGTATTTTATAATATTTTAAGTTACTTACTGAATTATACATATACTATACCTAGTATTCTATAATAATTTTCGGGAACCAAGTATCCACTAGTGAAATGCTTCTGAGCTAATATTTAAGAATGGCTGGAGGACATGTGAGCAAAGGATGAAAGGAAGCAAAGAAGGAAGGAAAAGGATTGACAGGAGAGAAGATAACTGGGATGTATTTTGGGAAACTTCCAGTTCTCATGGATCTAGTATTTAGCCCATTTTGGTGACCCAGCTGCAGGCCCACACTGACTCCTGGGCAGGCCTGCAGCCTCAATACAAGGTCAGCCAGTGCAAAGCCAGCCTCTCTGGACCCAAGCTTCAGGACAGCTCCCTAAAGATACAAGCTAAATGGTCACTTTGGCAGATCCAATCTCCAGGCTTACCCCTAATCAACTGGTCTACCTGACCGGACCTAGGCTTTGGTCTTTGGGCTCCAGGCTCCAGACTTATCCATTTGTGAACTCAGGCACCAAGTTACCCTGTCCCCGGACCATGCCAGATGGCCTTCCCAGAATGTCTGGACAGGCTGACAAGTGACATGCTTTTTCAGCCACAATCAATCTGCAAAGACTAGACTCTAACATGACTTCTTTAAATGAACAGATGCCAAATGTAGTCACAAGGATCAAGAACAAGCAGGAAAAAGGGTAAAGGGACAAAATCACGCGCGTCAACTAGGAAATGGAGGTGCACAGAGTGCTTGATAAGGAGTTTAAAGTACTTGTTTTAAGGAAACTTAGTCCACTTAAAGAAAAATATAGAAAATCAATTCAAATGAATCAGAAAAGAATAACTAAAATTTTAAAAATCAATGGAAAGATTTAAATTATGTAAAATAGAGGGCTAGAGGAATAGCTCAGCAGTTGAATCACTTGCCTAGTAAGCACTAAGTAGCTGAGATCAATTCCCCAGCACCACGTAAGCCGGATATGATGATATATGCCTATAATTCCAGCACATGGGAGGCTGAGGCAGAAGGACTGCCATGTGTTTGAGGCCAGCCTGGGTTCCACAGTGAGTTCAAGACCAGCCTCAAAGAAGCCAGCAGAAAACTTCCTCAGTAGAAAACTTCCAAGTCAGGAGACAGTGAGAAGATGCATTCAAATGGTGAATGAAAAACAATGCTGTTAATACAGAATACTATTCTCAGAAAAGTTGTGCTTCAGAAATTAAAGCTCAGACAAACAAAAGCTGAAGCTGAAGCAGTTCATCACAACGAAACCTTGCAGGGAATGCTAAAGGAAATGCTTCAATTTTAATGAAAAGAATGAAAGTAGTAACACAGAAATATATGAAACCATAAAACTGGTAAAATTAAGTACATAGCCAGACTGGAAACACAGTTTACACGTTCTGTGACACCAAAAGCATATGATGCAGTGAGTGCAAGAGCAGAAAGTTTAGAGGTTTTGGTTTTGTTCTGTTTTGTTGTAGTGTGGGACTGTGGGTTGCACCCTGGCCTTGACACTGACCTGCATTCCTAGCCCTATTTATTGTTTATTTTGATACAGGGTTTCAGTAAGTTGCCCAGGCAGGGCTCAAACTTTTGATCCTCCTGCCTCAGCCTCCTACAGTACTGGGATTGCTGGCATGCATTCCTGACTAGCAGAGAGGTCTTTACTCATGCTATAAAAGTTAAGTTGTTATCATCTTAAAATAGTCTATTATATCAGTAAGATGTTTTATGTAAGCTTCATGATGATGACAAAGCAGAAACCTATAGTAGCCACACAAAAGACAAAAATTAAGAAATCAAAGCATATTACTAGAGGAAATAGAGTACTCACAAAAGAAGGCAGAAGAGGAGGAAAAAACAAAGGATCTACAGTGTTGGAGGAATAGTACAGTGGTTAAACCACACACCTACCAAGTGAAAGGCCCTGGGTTGGATTCCCCAGCACCACATAAGCCAGGCATGGTGGTGCACGCCTGTAATCCTCTCAATGGAGAGGCTGAGGCAGGAGGACTGTCATGAGTTCAAGGCCAGCATGGGCTACATAATGAGTTCAGCCTCATTGAGTTTGGCCTGTCTCAAAATAAAAATAAATAAATAAAAATCTACAACACAACCGGCAATCAAGTAATGAAACAGTAGTTATAGAGTCCTTACTTATCAATTAAGAGGTTCACTTCACCTACCAAAACGTATATAGAATGAAAGTAAAGGGATAGAATAAGATATTCTACACAAATGGACACCAAAAGAAGTCGGAGGTAAATAAAACATAAAACAAGTAAGAGAGAATTCATTTTCACATATATGAGACCTAAGAGAGGATGACAGAGGTGACATGAGAGTAGGAGGACATCTGTTACACAAGAGGAAGCAATCAGAGTTGGGAGAAGGACGGACCAGGGGAGTACAGGGATGAAAATGATGTAAGTATAATGTATGTGCACAAATCTGCCAGAATGAAATTCATTGGTCTGTATAACTAATTTTAAAAAGAATATCCCAAATATTTAAGGAGGAGACTTTATGTCAAAGAAATGTAAAATGAGATAAAGATAAAGGAGTCAATTCATCAAGAGGACATGACAATTATATATCTGTATACATTCAATATTAAAGTGCCTAAATATTAACATATATATTAATATTTATCTGAATAGATAGATTATAATATACCAATAGCAAAAGATTGTAATACCTATGTTCAGCAATAGATGGATCGTCCAGAGAGAAAATCAATAAGGAAATACCAGACTTAAAGCACAATTTTGATCAGTTCGTACAACAGACATGTATAGAACACTGCATTCAAAAACATCACAGCATATATTCTTCTCTAGTGTGCATGAAGTACTCTCCTGTATAAATTATATTAGGGCACAAAACAATTCTTAACAAACTTAAGCAATTTAAATCACATGTATATATATTTTTCAATTACAACTGTATGAAACTAGAATTCAGACATAGAAAATGTATTAGTGCTTGTCCCTGAGACCAGACGCCTGACACTCATAACTTAAAGTAGAAAATATCTGTTTGGCTCATGATTTCAGAGCTTTCAGCCCACGACTCAGCTGACTCCCAAGTGGAAATGGTATAGTAGGGGGCGTTCAGAGGAAAGCTGCTCAACTCATGCCAGCTGGGAACAGGGAAAGCTGGAAAAAGAGCTAATGAGAAACAAAGGGGCCAGCGCCAAAAGACACACTTCAGGCCATGATTCCAGTGACGCCCTACCTGCCAGCAGTGCATCCAGCTATGAACTCACCAATGGATGCTTCCACCCATGAGTGTAGCATTCCCTCCATCCAAGCACCTTCAAAAAGCCCCAACACTGAACACACGAACCTTTTGGGGAACATTTCTTATCCAAACCATAACAGGAGTAGTGTTTTTAAATTCATAAATACTGGAGCGACAGACACAACTGGCAGAGAATACCACTTGCCTGACAATTGCAAGGTCCTGGGCTTGATTTCCCTAGCACTACAAAGGCTGGGCAAGGTGGCAAATGACACACCTATAGAAAATAAATGAGAAATTTGAAAATAAAGGCCTGCACCACTGGGCCTGGCTCATAAAAAAAAATCACAAATATTAAAAATATGCTTCTAAATATTCAATGGGTCAAATAAGAAAGAAAAATGTTAAGTATCTTGAGAAAAATGCAAATGAGAAAAACAACACTCCAAATCTAATGGGATGCAGCAAAAGTCTGACACATTGTACTGTATCAAGTAAAGAAACATTCAAGATAAACAGTGGAAGGAGCTATAAAAAAAAGCTAAACCCAAAATTAGTAGCAGAAAGTAAGTAATAAAAGAGTAAAAATGAAAGAAATAGACTAGAAAAACAAAAGATGAAAATTAAAAGCTGACTTTTGAAAAGATAAAATTTATCAAAATTTTAGCTAGACTAATGAAAAAGAAAATTACAAAAAATAAAGTTAGAAATAAAGAGGTATTACCACATAGAAAGGCTCAAAAGAGACTCTTACAAACAATTACACCAAAAAGTTGGTTACATTTAGAGGCAATGACTCAATTCCTAGACATGGAGAAACTATCAAAATTAAATCATAAAGAAATAGGAAATGTGAATAAGCCAATGATACTTAAGATTGAATTAGCAATAAAAAGCCACTTATCAAAGAAAAGACCTGACTTGATGGTTTTGTTGCTAAATTCTAACAAACATTTAAAGTATTAATGCCAACTGTTCTAAACTCTTCCAAAAACTTCAAGCAGAAAGAAAGCATCCAAATTCTCTTTACAAGGCCGAGATTATTCTGAAACAGAGGCCAGACAAAGGCACCATGAGAAAGAAAAAATTATAGGCTGGTGTCCCTGACAAAATAGATATAAAATGAAGTCCAACAAAGCCAATATGACACTATATTGAAATGATTATTCAGCATGATCAAATGGCATTTGTCCCTGGATACAAGGATGTTTTAAGGCAAAAATTTAGTAAATGTGGTACAATGAACAGTAATGACCAAAAACAAAAAGACAAGAAAGAAACTGGATGCAAGACTCAAAAAGAAATAACCTCAGAATTATGGGAGTGTTGGAGAAAATGGAGGACTGTGAGAAATGTATAAAGGACGAAATGTTCAATGAACTTACAGAAGAAAAGTTGTCAAATCTAGGAATAGAAACTAACATCGGGCTACTGCAGGTATATGGAACACCAAATAACCCTGACCAAAAAAGAGTATCTTTATGACAGGTTGTAATCAAAACCCTAGATACTCAACATAAAGACAGAATTACTAAAAGCTACAGGAGAAGACCAGAAAGTAACCTAAAAAGACAAACTCATCAGAACTACAGACTTCTCAGCACAATTAAGGGTCACAAGGTAACAAAGCAACATCATTCAAGTGATTCAAGAACATAAGGGTCAATGCAGACTATTGTATCCAGCAAAAATATTTTCCAAAAGCAAGAGAGAAGTTAAAATTTTTCATGATAAAGAAAATCTAAATAAACTCATGACCAGCACTGCAGAAAATAAGCCAGCACTGCAGAAAATACATAAAGGAATTGTAAGTGTTAGGGATCCTAAAAGCACCAAATATTCCAGAGAAAAGGAAACAAAAAAAGGAGGAGAATGAACTAACAATAGAGTAGAACAAATGATAAAAACTGAGACATCATAATGATGACAGGACACAGCAAATACACCACTATAATAATGCTCAATGTTAATGATCTCTACAGTCTTATCAAGACACAGACTGGCTGACTGGATCAAAAACAAAAGATGGAAGTCCGTAGTTAATGCTTCATGTAGTTAATGTAGTTAACACACAGAAAACAAGCAAGGCGAGGTACACTACTCACAGAACATAGCAGATGTCAAGCCACAACAGGCCAGAAGAAACAAAGATGGACATTTGATACTGGTCAAGGGAACAATTCAACAGGAAGAAGTGAACTCAACATCAAGGTACCCAATTTTGTAAAATAAAAACTACTGGGCATGAAAGGGCAAATAGGTCTCAATACAACTACAGAACACGGCTTTAATACCCAACTGTCACAAGTACACCAACTAGACAAAAAATGAACAAAGAAGTATTAGAGTTAGACCACACTATAAAACAATCATACTTAACTGCTATTTACAGAGTGTTCTATCCAACTTCAACAGAATATACCTTTTTTCTCAGGGATATTCTCCAAAACAGGCTGTATTTTAGGCTAGAAGTTGTGCTTAAATCAGTAAAAAGCAATTGAAATAATTTTTGTAATAATTTTGTTTCAAATCATAGTAGAATAAAACCAGGAAGCAACTGCAAAGGAAACTACAGAAGCTGTTCAAATTCAGTGACTAAATAACATATTATTGAAGAAATAATGGGCCACAAAAGAAACCAGGGAAGAAATCCAAAATTTTATAGAGTCAAACAACAACAGTAAGCACATCATACCAGAACCTTTGGGATATATGAAAGCAGTGGCAAAGAGGGAAATTTATAGCTATGAATGTACACATTAAAAAAAGAACAATCCCAAATCAACAATTTAACATCAAAATCTTAAAAGCAAGAACAATTTAAATCCAAAAGTAGTAGAAGGGAATAAAGTATAAAAATCAGAGCAGAATTTAATGAAAGGGAAACTAAAAATATAGTACATAAATTAACAAACTGAAGAGTCGGTTCTTCGAAAAAATAAGATTGAACCTTTAGTTTAACTAACCAAAAGAAGGGAATAAAATCCCATATCAATGCAATCAGAAATGAAAACAGTGAAATTACAATGGACATTGCTGAAGATCAAAGAACTATATGGAACTATTTTTAAAAACTTATGCTTCAACACAATGTCAAATTTGGAAGATATAAATACATTACTAGACACATACAAGATACTAAAACTGAACCAAGAAGACATGAAAACCCTTGATTAACCCATACCAAATATGGAAATTGAGGAAGTAATAAAGTACCTACAAAGAACTATATGGACCCACAGCAGAATTCTACCAGTACTTCAGAGAAGAGTTATCACACTACTTTTCAAACTGTTCCATAAAATTGAAAGAGAAGGCACATTGCCAAACTCACTTCTAGAAGCTAGCATTACTCCTGACATCAAACCTACACAAAGACTTAACTAGGAAAGAAAACTGTAAGTCAATCTCCTCAACGAACATAAATGGAAAAATCCTCAATAACATATTTGCAAATAGGATTCAACAAATCATTAAAAAGACCATACACCATGATTAAATTGGCCTCATTCCTGAGATGTAAGGATGGTTCAACACACACACAAATGAATTAATGTAATATACTACATAAATAAAAGCAAGAACAAAAAAATATAATTACCTAAATAGATGATGCAGAAAAACCCTTTGACAAAATCCACATCCACACATGATAAAAACCCTGAGGGAAATAGGTATAGAGGACCTTAAGCCTGATTTTTGGCAGAGGCCAAAGCAAGCCAGTAGAGAAAAGTCAACATCTTCAACGAATGGCGCTGGGAGAACTGGATCTCCACATGCAAGGGAATGAAATGACATCCATATCTCTCTCCATACTCTCCACACACTTAAATCAGATCAAATTGTATCAAAGAACTGGATATGAAAACAGAAACACTGAACCTCCTGGAAAACAAATCGGTAAAACCTTAGAAGACAGAGGATAATATATAAATCACATAAATGCTTTCAGTTATTGTAACTGGCAACTTACCGATTCTTTAAAATTGTAGTTTTATGGGGTCGGATATCACTCAGTGGTACAGCGTTTACCTAGTAAATGCAACACTCTGGGTTCAATTTCCAGAAAAAAACTTCAAAAACTTTTTTCTAAATTTTAAAAATTCGTACTTTTAAAAAATGTTGTTTAACAAAAATCTGACTTTATAAATACCTATTACTGTATTACAATTAAGTGGAAAAGAAGCAGGTGAATTTCGCAAAATTAAAAATAACAGAGTTGTAAAATACATGTAGATATCACAGTTTTATCTGTGTTACTGTCACTAGAGGGAGCTCAGCATTTAATTTGTATTCTCAGAGAATGCAGCCCAATGGTGATCAAAGCTGCAGTTTGCAACCCGCTGCTAAGCCAGCACCACTGTTTTTCCCAGAATACGAAAGTAGCTGAATGCATTAGCGCTTGCGCTTTATACGCCGTCTGGGGCATATACAAACGCTTTTGTCTCCGTGGCGCCGCTGTCAAAATAACACAGAGAAACTTCCTCGAATGCCGTTCCAAAATGGCTGGGGCTCTTCTCAGTGGTCCAAAACAGAATGGATAAATAAAAATCAGAAATAGACACGGGGTGGAGAGCACAGGAACCACGAGGACTTGGTCTGGCCTCCAACAAGTCACCATCTTTTAATCTGAATTAATGTTCTGTGTGAACACAGTCGTATTTTAAAAAATTTTAAAAGATCCCTGTTTTGTCTCCATTTACGGCCAAAACCCCATTGAACTTTGGACTTAGGCTGCTTTTTAAAAAGTTCGGATGAGACATTTAGAAGACAATAGAACTTTGTCAAGTCCTGGAACTGAGGGATTTTGAACAAAAATAACAGGCTTTTCTAAGCCTCATGTGAAGACTTGAGACGAATGAGCCTGTAAGTAAAAACTGAAAGAATAATGAAACCACACATACACTCTCACAAGCCTGATTTCTAGCACAGAAGCAAAACATAAAAACACGAGACCCAGATATCCTTCCGGGCTCCCACCACAAAAGCCAGCAACAAGCTCATGCTGATGTGCACAGCCGGAGAGCAATGATGAAGTTCACAAAACTGCAGACCTTTATCTAGATAGAACTCGGGCAGGTGTCTACCTCTCACCTACCAGAAATGCCTTTCACCCCCTGGCCTCTCCACCTTCTTGGAAAGCTGTGGCATTCGTACAGGGGAAAGGAAACACCCTGCGCAGCTTCGTCTCTGACTGCATGTCTCTAACTCTGCCAAAGAAATTCTTCTATCTTCAGAACTGGGACTTTCTGCTACACAACACCAAACTTTTGTTCTGATCCTAGCCTACGGCAGAAGGCAAGAAAACAAGGCCTTTGCTGTCTTCTAGAAAGACCTTGGCTTTGAACATGAGCATGACCTCACCCTCTTCATTCCTTCCTCCCAGCTCCGTGCTCCTGTGAGGATTGTTTTACGACCAGCCAAAATATAAGAGGTTTATTTACACTTTTGATAAAATGATGTTTTACTATTTGTCCGTTAGTACATAAGTTTGTAGGAAATTAGAAAATTCAAACATCAAATAAGAAAAACTTGTTCAGAAATAATTTTGTTATGTTTTTCTATTAATACATACATCTTTGTTAAATTTTTCATAAAATGGATTGTTTCTCAACTTTTCATATAAGCAACCAAAAATCAACAACAGCATTTTAAAACTGGTTTGAGTATAGACAAAACATTTGTCAAAACTTAATACTTTCATGATTAAAAAATTCTCAAAAAAGTAAGTATTGTGTATTTGTACTATATTTAAATAATTCAGTACTGTTGGATATTTACATAGTTTTGCATTTTGGCTCTTAGGATAATCACTGAAAATTATTGTAGATGCATTATGTATAAGATACTGATAGTATCTTTTTACATAGTAGTTTCCTAAACTGAAATTCTCATTCTTCGAGATGAAACTTTTAATTTTTCAAAAATTATTACTTCAAAGGTGAAAAGTAAGAACATGTTCTTTATTCAACATCTTCTAACGACACATTGCCCAAATCCATCACCATGCGACCAAAACTCTAAATCTTAAGAAACATACCTCCCTCTGAACATTCATTCACATTCATTATCTATACACAGACATTACCTGGTCCTCTTTGCATCACCTCATGGCTTCTGGGACCTGTGTGAGACATTTGAACCTTCACATCAAGCTGCCCCCACAAGTTTCACATTCACTCAGCCTTCTCAGTTTGGCACTTAGCATATCCTCAAGAAGGGACAGGGAAGAGTAGATTCCTTCTGCTTAATGATCCCTCTTCTCTTTCTTCTTCCATCACCAATCTAGGAAAATTTATTTCTTGCCTAATTAAAAATAAAAATAAGAATTATGAGAACAGTTTAAGTGCATAAAAATGTGTTCATAAACATATAAAACAATGTTAAGCCTCAATTACAATAAGAGCAGAAAAAGTTAGAAGTATGAGTGAGATACATGTTCTCATCTATCAAAATTGCAGAGATCTGATGTAAAAAAAAATACAATCCTGGTGGGGATGTTTATTAGTCTTGCTCTGAGGCAGATAAAATCTGGCTGAAAATTCTTTCTCCCCAGCTCCCATCTATCCTAGTCCTTTTGGCCCAGGTGCCAGTCATGGTGTAAAGAAGACCTCAGACAACTGCTCTGAACAGCCATCAGCCATGTGACTGGAAGCGTGGGAAACTCTCAAAGGGAGGCCTTCAGGCTGGGCCCGCCATCTCCTGAACAGTGAGTGATAATAAATTATTATTTCAAGTCAGTAAGTATAGAGTGGTTTCATTTACAGTAAGAGACAGCTGGAATGCTTCTTCTGAGAATACATTTTGACAACAGTTATCAAATTTTAAGATAAATACATACTATATCTCAAAAAATCCAGAGGATCATCCTGCAGACATACTGGAAAACATACAAAGCAACTTGTAACAGGAACACAGTGCAGTTTGCTAATATTAGCAAAAGCCTGGAAACACCCAAAATGTATCCATGGAGGACAGATTAAACACATTTTGATATTTTGAAATGAAATGTTGAAATATGCTCCTATGGGGGAAAAAAGGAAGTCACAGTACACACTGATATGGAATCGGTGGCATAATCCCCAAGTTACTTGTTTGCTTTATACCAAAATACAGGACAATGTGTTTAATGTTACCAGGTGTGCTGCAAAAACAACGTCCATACGCACAACTCTGTAAATGTATCAAATTCCTCTAGAAAAATACACAAGAAAATGAGTAACAGCAATTGCTTCTTCGGAGGACTTGGAAATCTAACAGACAAGATGTGAGAGGAAAAACTTATTTTCACTGTAAACTTCTTCAATTTTGTGTCACAAGCATGAACTTGAAGTTGTCATCCTCCTGCCTCAGCCTCCCAGACTGTTAAGACTACAACAGGCCTATGCCATCAGGATCAACTCCCTGGCTACCTCTTCTCAGAACCATTATGGTTATATTGTAACTGGGTAGTACAGAATAATCTCCTCATCTCAAGATCCTCAACTTCAGATACTGCACCCAAGCCCTCCATCGCTGCCCTGGGCTCAGTACTTGCACCACCCACAGCAGGCTCTCACCATGCAACGAAGCAAATTCTTGTCTGGTTTCTATGGCTTCAAGTTTTTGTTTCTTAAAAAACACTGCATGATATTTCTGTAAACTAAAATTCCCCAGGAAAGCAGGAATGTAATAAATGCTAAATATCTCTGAGTTGAGTGATCTCAAACCTCGAAAGTAGACTCCTCTACACCTTCACGAGAGAAACCAACAAAGAGGTGATAGTGGGTCAGCCTTTCCTTTTCTGTTTGCTTCTCTCAACTACATACAGCTGAAGTGAGCAACATTTGTCTCAAATACCAAGTCCCAGGAAGGGATGAAGGCTGGGAACTCAGGAAAAGTTTGGGAGAGACTACAAAATTGGTGTAGGGAACAATTCTCTTAATGCTGCGGAAGAAACAGCTGAGCCTGGATGAGTGGCCTTTACTTCCAGTAGCCCTGTCATAGTCAAAAGAGCCCACACAGTTCAGGCATCAGCTTATGGACTGCTGCTGCTAGAGGCTGGAAAAACAAAAACAAAACCAAACAAAACAAAAAGTGCTCTCCCTGTGAATAAAAGTTTGGAAATGAATTTTAAGTCTCAATAATCTATTTCCTCTTTCCCCAAAATTTGAACTCCCACATTCCATCCATTTTCCAAATACTTCCTTCGTTGCCTTTGGGGAGTTTTTCTGAAGTAGGACCAAAAAAAAGTAGCTAGATGCTAAAATTCACCTCTGCTGTTCTCTTGGTGTGTGCTTTAGAGAACCCACCATTTACTAGATTTTTCCAGACCAATCTCTCAAAACAATAACATCCCTCCTTGCCACTGCTGCGGCATCCAAATGACAATTTTTGGCAGTTAGTGTCTCCTACTAAGAACAAAAGGCTTTTTATTCACATAATCCTTTTACATAAGAAATAACTTGATGTTGTGCAACTAGAGCTAGAGTTTATGGATAATCTGATTGAACCACTTTCTTGATCACGTAGTTAGTAACCTTGAACAGGTCATTTACTGTTTACAGACTTTAGATCTGAAGATATTCTCTGCCCACAGTCAATCCAATATTTTAGTGGTAATTATATGAGACATCTGAATAAAGAAAAATTTGCCCAACTCAATGTGTTGTAGGAATCACTTGACAGCTATGATTAAAATGCAGATTCTGCCTTTGTGTTATAAATAGCAGGTGTCCGGGTGAGGCCCAGTGAGAAATTGGGGAACCTGAGTAAAAAAAGGTGCTGTTTTCTTGAATAGCTTCATATATTTACTTGCATTCATTCAGTAGCTTTTTAAAGTAAGTAATACTGGTATGATCTACATTTTACAGATGAAAAATTAAGACCTTAAAAGTAGACGATTGTGGCAGAGCCCTCTCTTCTCTATGGGTAGGACCTTGAAACGACAATCCAGTCAGAAGGCTAGAGGACTGATTTTACACTGATTTCACTTTGAATGCAGCTTGAGGCTGCTAATGTCCTCTCTCAAGGCCCCATGTGTGTCCCTCCACTCCGCGCTTTGGGGCTCTTTCCCCAGCTTCCCTCAGCTACTACAGTGTGCAGAGTTCTCATTATTGCCAGACGCCTAGCCCACTGCTCTGACCACTGCATCCTCACACTAGTACTGTTCCTTTTGGAAATACAACACCTGCCTGAATTGACACACTCATTTCAGTTAACAATCTACTCATGGTAAATTCAGAAAGTAATGCAAATCAGGTCCCACGGGGCAGGCCAGCATTCTCAGCTCTGGCAGAGGCAGAAGAAAGAGGATCACAAGTTCAAGTCAAGCCTGGGCAACTCAGTACTTGAGGGGACTTAGTCTTAAAATTAAAAAAAAAAAAATCTGGAGGCTAGAGTTCTAGCTCAGATGAAGGCTCTGGGTTCCATTCTTAGTACCACAAAAACAAAGAAATAATTTAATGTATTCTTTAGAAATAACATAAACAAAGTTAGAGGTTTTTTTCTAGACATTTGCTTACACTAGGAGAGGTCATAAATCCATTCTATATTATTATTACTAGTCGTGGTCCATAAGTTTAATGGAAGATTCACTTTACTGCTCTCTTGCTGTGCCATACAGTGTTCTCAACACTTTATATGTAGTGTGTCTGCCTCACTCAGCAGCACTATCAGACAAATATCACAGCTCCATTTTATAAATGAGGAATTGTGTTGCTGTAAACACTTCCTCATTTACAAAATGCGATTCATGCATTTTCAACTAAATACTTTTTTGAAAGAAATGAGGAATTAAGATTCCAGGAGTCTAAAATAACTTATTTAAGATGATCTCAGAGGCACAGACTTGTGGCTAAAGCAGAATGATGGCTCTGATCCCAACCTGGGCAACTTAGCAAGCCCTTGTCTCAAAAACAAAAATAAAAACGGGCTGAGGATGTAGCTGAGGTGTGAAGACCCTAGACTCAACCCTACTACCACAAGGAAAAGGTAAAAACCTCATTTCCTAGTAGAGGTTTATTATTCATATCCTGATTTTTGTGACTCCAAACACATTCCTGCCACTTGTACCATATCACTCAGTCTCCCTGGATCATCACGGCTCTAAGGATCACAGTGTCTAAGATGTTCTCAAACATAAAATTCACTTATGCTCATCCATTTCACTGTATATTACTTTTGGAGAACAAGTCTTACTCATTTTTGAATCTCTCATATCTAACAAACCTCCTGACACACAGCTAGAGCTCAATAGACATTCAACAAAAGAACTGTGTTTTCAATTTGTTGAATCTATAAACATTTAATATTTCAAACAAACCACACTAAATTTTTAGTAGTTCTCAATAAACAAGAGTCCTACATAAGAGAAAAAAAAAAATCTCAGCCAAGCTATAGATTTCATGAAATAGAAACCTTCTTTGTTTCCTAATAGCTGAACTAAATGCAACTTTCTCATAGTTGGGAAAGGATCATGAGGTCACTCAGTTCCACCCTGCAATGGAATGCCCACTTCTTGCTTGCTCAGGGAACTGATGATGCCAACTATTCTTTGTGTTTGGTATAATCAGACCCTGAGGTTTGTCCAAGCCTCTCAGTTCTGGCTGCCAACACTGGCAGCATCGTTTCCAGACAGTTGACCTTGGTTCAGCTGACTCAGCAAGTCAACTCTCAGAGCCATACGGGACCCTTATTCACATGGAACCAATGTTCTTTAACTTTATGGAGACAGGGAATGGGAAATGGTAATGAAATTCTTTGAAAGAAAAGAGAATTCAGTGAACCCTAAAACAAATGTTCATAGAAACCCACAGTAAGATTTTCGTACCAAAATTACTTTCCAAAACCAAATATTTTCTCCTTTCTCAAATTACTTTCTACTAAAATATGATTTGATTTGGGTAAGATGTGGCTTTATGGTTTGGATCAGAAACATTCTCCCAAAATCTCATATATTTGGAAGGTATCTCATTGCTTTTTGTTGTTACTGCTGGGACACAATTCCTGAAATCCACATCTTTGGGGAGACAAGATTTATTTTAAGTCAGAGTTTCCGAAGACCTCATTTTACTCATGGGCGTCAATGGTGGGAAAGGAGAGCAGCTGCTCATGGCCTCCCAAAAGGAAGGAATCAGGGAAAGAACATATCCCCCAGGCCCAGCCATTCACTACAAACCCAGTAATCTGCCACCCTACAAGGTTCTATCTCCCAACAACACTGGAAAGCCATGGACAATCTACAATATCCAAATACGTGAGACTCTGGGGGGTCATTCAAGATCCAAACCATAACAGAAAGTCATTGAAACATGTGGGTTAATTGTACCAGTGGATTAATCCATTGATTTCCTGTGCTAGTAAGAGATAAGGCCTGATCAGAAGAGGCAGATCACTGGGGCATGACCAGGAAGGAGTGAATCACTGCACCATGGCCTGTAAGGGTACACCTTCCTTCCTAGCCTCCTCTCTCTCTTTCCTGTCTGCCATGGGATCAACAGCTTTTCTCCAGTTAGGCCTCTACCATGCCTTTCTACTGTTGCTAGCCATCCATGAATGGATGGAGACCTCCTGAAACTGCAGACTAAGACAAATCTTTCCTTCTTTCAATTCTGGGTTCTGGGTATTGTGTCCCAGCAATGAGAATGTAAGACAGAAACTGGTACCATTGAAGTGGGGTTGTTGTTGTGACTTTATCTGTCCATGTGGTTTAGAAGCCAACTGTATTGCAGGAGGAATCTGGAAGAATTTGAAGGTGTGGCCTAGAGAGGCCTCGGAATGCTGTGGGACAAGGTTGCAGGTAGATTCTCAGTGGAGCTCAGAAAGCCAGTATGCCGATAGAAAGGCAGACAGGAAAGCACAGGCTCAAAACGTTTCAGACCTTGAGGACTCTATTAGCGGTTGGTCTAAAAATCATGCATGCTACACTCCATGGAAAAGTGTACTGGCATTCTGCCCCGTCCTGAGATTTTTGTCTGAAACTTGTATTAAGGGCAATGAACTAACTAATCTGGTGGAGGAAAATTCAAGGCAATGACAACTAAAGGATCATAGACTATAACAATAAGACACTTTTCAAGCTATTGCTCAGGATAACTGCAGTTATCCAGTCAAAAGTCTACTGTTTCCTCTGGTAAGTATTATTATTTTATCATTGTATAACTGAAGAAACTAAATTTTAGAGAATTTAATTAACTTCTCCCAAAGTCAGCTAGTTAAAGAAAACAAAATCAGTCAACTTTCATAGCAACCACATTAACACCATACTTTAACTAAACATATGCAAAAATAATATTTCAGATACCATGAGAAAAAATGAGTGTGAACAAATTAAATATAAATAAGAGAAATTCTGGAATATGTTTCTATATCCATATTTACATATGACTATTGCTAATATTCTTTTTTTTTTTTTTTTTTTTTGATGAGACAGGTTCTTGCTCTGTAGCCCAGGCTGGTCCTGAACTCACTATGGGGCCCAGGCTGGCCTTGGACTCATGGCAATTCTCCTGCCTCTCAGCCTCCTGAATGCTGGGATTAAAGGTGTGTGGCACCATGCTCAACTTATGTGGTGCTGGGGAATCAAACCCAGGGCTGTGTACTTGCTAGGCAAGCACTTTAACCATCGTGCCATTCTTCCAGCCCCCACTAATATTCTAAAAATTTATAACACGGCCTTGTTCTCCAAACCAAGACAGGTAATTAGCTATCTTGATTTTGAAGCAAAGCTCCTATCTCTTTCCCTCTCATTGTCTATAGAATTTTAAATTTGCGAATCACCAAATTAGATGAATGCACTTGTGGAGACAAAAGGGGAGATTTGAAATCAGGATTGTATAAAATATGTGGTTGCTATTTTTGCAAAATATAATTTTGAAGTATGTATAAGAGAGATCATAAGGTTAACAGAAAAGATATTACAACTGAGCAGTTGAAAATACCAAAGAAAAATTACAGGCAAATTTTATTATGAATAAGTCTGCATTACTTATGAATTCATAGGATAAAGCAGGTGACACTACAGTGACAACATGCCTTGCTAATTCTAGATTACCAAGGAGACACAAAAACTCAAGGAACTAAAAAGGCAACGAAACCAATTTTGAATGGTGCTTTGAGACAGAAATGTTATATTCTCAGTAGTTACCTAAAGGTCCTGGAAGGGAAAAGATGTGTTAAACATTCGGACAAACCTGGACATAGCAGGACACATTTGTAATTGCAGCGCTCTGGGAGGCTGAAGCACACAGATCACAAGTATGAGCCCTGCCTGGGCAATTCAGTGAGATCTTGTCTCTAACCAAGAAATAAAAAGGATTGGGAATACAGTTTAGTGCAATGACTCAGTATCACAAAATTTATAATATACATATTACAATTTATATTTATAAATAAGAATTGCCATGAGTCCCAGGCCAGCCTGGTCTCCAAAGCAAGTTTAAGACCAGCCTGGGCTACAGAGCCAGACCCTATCTTAAAAAACAAACAAACAAACAAAAAAACATAACTCTAAGTAAGCATGACACCGAGAAGGACTCTCTGTAAAGATTTTTGCTCACATTTTCCTTTTTATACATACGTTACAAGTATAAACAACAAAAACTCACGTCCATAACATCTAAAACAACTCAGCAAGTATTGAAAACAATGTTATAAATGAGAAAAAGTCATTGCATCCAAGTAAAACAATTTTTTCTTTCCTAGCAATAAAAAGTTGCAATTTAATATTGAAGGAACTAAAAAAATTACATTCTGTATATTGTCTGTTTCAGCTAAAGACGCTTAGGAAACAGCAGATGTAAAAAGTTCACTCTGACCTTCCTGCTGCTTGTTTACAGAAAAAGATGGGACACTGAGTAAAGGATACAAAAACATTATCTCCAAGGACAAGGGCAAGACCAAGAGAGCTGCATAAAGAACTCGCTAAAGCGATTCTCACCCTTTAAACATTCCCTTACAGTTCAGTTGTTTCCAAAGCTTACCACTGTTGTTATATTCGGTACGGGAAAACTGAGTATACCTGCTTTTCATAGTGTTCTTCGCTTATGAAATCTCCCTTGCCATGTGAGACTTTACTAAACAGAACTGAACAGCTTTCAACTGTTAGTTGAAAATAGTATAGCACACTTGGAGGATCACATCCTATTCATTTATTGATTGATTCACTTATTTATTTTCATGGTTATTTAAGACAAAGTTTCACTATGTAGTCCAGCCTCATCTTGGATTTATAGTCCTACTGTTGAAGCCTCCTGAGTCCTGAAATTACACACACATGCCACCATGCTTGGCTCTACTCTTTGAATTCTGAGGCTCTCCCAAACTGGTCTCCATAAAAGATGAACTAATTTGTATTCCCACCTAAAATGTTCAAGGTTTACTTTTTTCAATATCCTTGGTAGCATTTGTTCTTTTATCTTTTTGAGAACATGCATTCTAAATGAGGTAAAGTTATATCTCACTCTAGTTTGGATTCAGATTTTAGTAATGCTGGACACTGATTTTTTTCATATGCCTGATTGGTATTTGTGTGTCTTTCTTTGAGAAATATCTATTGCCCATTTCTTAACTGCATCATTTGCTTCTCTACTAAGATCTCTGTATATTCTCAGTAGTAACCCATCAGATGTGTAATGTGCTGTTATTGCCCATTTGGTAGGATGTGTTCTCAGTCAATTACTGTCTTTGCTCCAACAAAGCTTTTTAACTTGATACAATCATATCTGTTTATTTTTGATTTTGTTATGTTTTGTCAATTCAAAGTGGATCAAAGACCTACATAATTAAGGCAGAAACTCTGAAGCTTCTGGAGAATAAAATAGGCAAAACTCTAGAAGATGTAGGGTAGCCAAGTACTTTCTAAATAGGGCACCTGATGGAAAAGAAATAGCCCCCAGAATCAACAAATGGGATTATATTAAATTGAAAAGTTGTTGCATGCTAAAGGTAATTATCAATAGAGTGAAGAAAGAACCAACAGAACAGGAAAGAAATTTTACCACGTATACCTGAAACAAAAAGGCTAATGACTAAAATAACCTTATATAAGGAACTGAAGAAAAATACACCCCCTCAAAATCAAAGACCCAATTAAAAAAATGGGCAACTAAAATGAATAGGTACTTCTCAGATGAAGTTCAAATGGTCAGCAAATACATGAAAAGAGGTTCAACATCCTTAGTCATTACAGAAATGTAAATCAAAACATCACTAATATATCATCTTACCCCAGTGAGAACGGTATGTATCAAGAAGTTAAACAGTAATTGATGCTGGTGAGGTTGAAGGGAAAAAAAGGAACCTTGTCACATTGCTGATGGGATTATAAACTGCTACAACCACTATGGGAAGCACTATGGAGATTCCTCAAAAGGCTGTAAATAAATAGTTCATTCTCTCCAGCAATATCACTTTTGGGTATCTTTCCAAAAGAGTTAAGAGCAATTCATAATAAAGATACGTGTATACTCATGTTTATAGTAGCACAACTAACAATAGCTAAATCGTGGAAGACATCAACATATGCATCAACAGACCAATGGATAAAAAATGATGGTATATGTACACAATGGAGAACTACTCTGCAATAAAGACAGATAAAATAAGAGGACTTTGTAGGAAAATGGACACAACTTGAGACCATCTTGCTTAGTGAAGTGAGTCAAACTCAGAAGGTTAAATATTGCATAGTTTCTAAAATAAGAGAAACCCAGAATACAGGCATTCTATAGAACCAAATGAGTGTGATGGTGGGAGTTGGGAAAGGAAGGAAGGGGTGGGAGGGCCAAAATGGGGAGAGAAAATAATTACAATGTTGACACAAAATATATGTGCACAAAATACTCAAGCTCAGTGTAACCATTGTGTTACAAATATATGCTAATGAAAATTGGGGAACAAAGAGAAAAAAAGAAAGTTTTGTCCAAAGAGATCCTTGCCCATTGGAATTTCATTCCAATGTCTTGAAACACTTCTCTTATGTTGTACATTTAATTCTTCACTCCATTTTTTTGAGTTATTTTTCTGTGAAAGAGTTATCTGGTTTCATTTTTCTCTTCTTTCATTCTTCTATCCAATTTTGCTTCCCCACCTTCTATTTTAATTTTAATTGTAGTAGGTGGTCTGATAATGCAATGAAACAATATGGTAAAAGGCAAATAAACACAACATTTATAAAGCTGAGGACCACAGAAGCAGAGAAAACTGTTTATACCTAAAAATAACAGCATTCTAAACAGAACTCGGCTAATTTCCCTTTCAAATTAAATTTGTTTTTTCCAAAATAGGATCAAGTGCTAAAAGCTTACATTTATTATAGACAAATTTATACCTGGAAGTAACAACTGTTATGATTAAACTGTATTGTTAAGCTGTGGCTCGAGAGTTGCCCAGGTTAGTATTGGACGCCTCTGGGTGTGGCTGGGTGGGAGATGGAGGCATGACCTTGGCATCTCCAACTGGTCCTTGGGTCCCTCCTCTTTGAAGCTCTTACCCTGCTCTGCTGTAGGATTACCTATAAAGTACAGCTTTGCTCCACTAAGCCTTCCTGCCATGATGTTTCTGCTTTGGAGCAAGCCAACCACGGACTGAAGTCTCTGACACCATGAGCCAAATCATTTCTTCCTGTAACTATCAGTGTCAGGTATTTTACTCTCTCCTGACCAATACAACAACTGATTCATGAAATAACTAACTCCACACGAGCATTTTTAATCCTTTAGGTTACTCCTGAACTTCTCTCTGACTTCATATTCTTTATGCTTCCAAGCCCTATCGTCCATATCTTATGTTAAGTGGATACAGTGAAATATACTTTGTCTTCTAGACAAAAATGGGTCTTACAGGAATTTTTCAAAACAAAAACAGTAGGTCTTTTTCACATTTTTGACTTTTGCAAATATCATTTATATAGTTTTTAAAAATCTCAATTATTCAGTGTAATGTCTAACAATACACAAGAAGCAAAGCTATAGTATATGTCAAAAGTAAAGTCAGAGAAGCATGTGGCTAAAGGAACCATCACTTAAAATGTAACAACAAGTAGTATACAACATGAAAAAGAGCAAGATTAAGGAATAACTATTTATACCATAATATGAAATTTATGTTCTCTTAGATGTCTAAAAAGTCAATTTTAGGTCTTAAATAAATTATGAAGTTATATTCACCAAGACACTTAAAATTTATCTAATCTTACCAGAATTTTAAAACTTTAAATGAAAATGTAAACTTATAAGGTTGAATCTTTTCCTCTGAATGACAAGAGATTTAGTCATTATTTTACTGCAATCAATACCATCTCAGAACTGCTGCAACAACTGAATAGGCTTGTACAATAGTCAGCTTTCTATTACTATAACAATAAATCTGACACAGGCTACCTATGCAGTTAAGTTCACTTTGTCATGTTTCTGGAGGTTCAAAGCCAAGATTGGGCAGCACCACTGGTTTGGACTTCTGGTGAAGCAGGCATATCATGGCTGGAGCACATCAGAAAAGAATGGTCACATTCTAAGCTGAGAAAGAGTGAGAACTGAAATCGAATGATTCTCAGTCATCAAGGATATGTCCCCCGTTCCCAGTGACTTCGTGGCTTCTCACTAGGCAACAAATCTTCAGGTCCACAGCATTTCCGGAAACTGCCACCCTAGAGATTAAACCTTTACGCAGAGACCTTTGAAGATCATTCATGCCTACCACAGCAAAACAGGAACAAGAACGGAAGATAACTTCCCCTCCTTTTCTGTCTAGTTCAGTCTTAAAACTGATTTTTGGAGATTTGTCTAGTTTTTGAATGCACATTGCTCTGATGTTCCTTTTTTTTCTGGGCTGTATGGTTCTAGCTACTTCACAGCAGTAACTCTACACCTTATTCCCTAACACACTAACTTCTATCATTAGGCCTAAATGGTGGCAGAACAAGGACCATGACAGTCATATGTGTCAGGGGAGATGCAGTAGTAAACACTGACGTAGAAGGGCAGCAGTGAAGCAGATCATAGACCAGTACCATGTCAACTCAAGGGCATTAATACAATCCCTTCCAACTTTTACAGCATTTTCAGTCACCTTTCAGATCCATCTCAGTAAAGACCTGGCAGGAAAAGATGTCTACCCAATGCCTACCACTTCAAAGTTGTCTTAAAATACACACTACAACAAAGGCTATCAAGAGGGTCAGTACAGAGTCCCATTAGTAGTAAAAAGAATATTGACATGTCATCTACAAAAGGAAATCTCACAACTACTAAAGCTTCATGCTATTAGAAACGGCTTAGAGGAGTTCACATGTCCAAATAAAGGATGGACATGGAAGGCATGAAGGACAATATGAAGATTTAACTTTCCTTTTGCAAAAAGGGTAACTTTTCCATGTTCAAGTGAAGAAAGGCACACTGAAAATATGGTGGACGGAGATTTTAAATTCCCAGATCACAAGTTCTGGCCCCTGAATTTACCTATTGGCAGGATGCACAATCTTCCCAATAAGATCTATTGTATTGAGTCAGGGTCAAGTCAGTCACTGTGGCATGACCTTTATCCCTCTTCTCCCTTGTCCTCCTTTGTCTAGTCACCTAGTCAGGAAAAAGCATGTGGAAATTGAAAGACCACCATCTTTAACTAAAAAATGTGCCACTGCTATTGTTAGGTATTGCTCACAATGCTCAAAACAGTAAATTGTGAGATATATGTATGTACACACCATGTACATACATATGGTGTGTGTGTGTGTGTGTGTGTATATACATACATATGTATACCATTTCTCACATTTAACAATTCTCTAAAGTAGGTGAATCAATGAAAGAAAAACAGAAATCAGGGTATGTTTTGGTTTATCCAAGCACACACGACTAGGTGGGACTGTCACTGAGGTTTTCAGATATAGAAAATGGGAGTGCAGACTGGAGATCTAGAATTTTGAGGTTGATTTCACCATTTCTAAGCTATGTGGCCTTGGGTAAATGATGAAACAACCCAATGCTACACCTGACTACACAACCAGTTCTCAGTTTCCATGAGAATCAGTTTCAGAACTCCTATGTTTACCAAAATCCATGCATCTTACATTAAATGATACAGTATTTGCATATACCCTATGCAATTTTCCTGTATCCTTTAAATCACTTCTGGATTGCTTATAATAGCTCATATGGTATAATGCTATGGAAACAGCTCTTATGCTACATTGTTTTAGGAAACTGTAGGGGTCTCAGTCCAGTGGAGACACCCGGGAACAGCTAAGGAGGGGTCAGACAACAATAACACACTCTGGGAGTCCTTTCACTGAAGGCCCCTTCATTTATTTTGGGAGTACAGGGGCTTAAATAGATTGAGGTAGTTACCTTGGGCCAATCAGCAAGGCCTTAATCAGCGTGGGGTCGCCCAGGGGGAGGGAAGGAGTAGAGGAAAGAGGATGCAATAAGGAGCAGTTCCAGGAGCACTTCCAGGAGCAGTTCCCCAGTTTAAGCAAAACAACACCTGGCTAAAATTACAAGCAGTAATTGGGGCCCTGAAGCCCCCAACAGGAAACAAGCAGAAAACAGAATTTTATGTGGTCTATACATAAGTACCAACACAGGCCTAACTACATTTTTGACCTGTTGGTTGGTCTTAGAATGTAAAGGGGCAGTCAGTCTTGTAGCTCTCAGAGTTATTCACACCTCACACTGTTATGGCCATCACAACATCAACTGCCTGGTTAGTCAGGAGACTGGGTTGGCACGTGCAAATATAAAATGATCCACACAAGTGGACATGTGGAATAATTTTATTATTTCCTCACAGCCTCACATACCAGAGGGAAAAACCAGGACCCATGCTTAGGGGGAGCATAATAGCAGCACTTACAGGATCTGTGTGAGGTCTTTATTATAGATACAGGGGCTGGAGGAATGACTCAGCTGTTAAAGTGCTTGGCCAGCAAGTGCTAAGTCAAGCACTAAGTACCCAAGTTCAATTCCCCAGCACCACATGAGCCTGGCATGGTGGTGCACCCCTGTATTCCCAGCACTAGGGAGGCTGAGGCAGTAGAATTGCCTTGAGTCCAAGGTCAGCCTGGGCTCTACACTGAGTTTAGGACCAGCCTGGGCTGTACAGCAAGACCCTGTCTCAAGGAAAAAAAAAAAATGCTATTATGGATATAACTGTGACAGGATTTTCTTAAGTTATAGAAATCAGTCTTTTCTCTTCCTGGAGCAACCAGGAGGCTTTCCTCCAGCTCTGATCAAAATGATCTTCTCCAATATTTACAAGAGAAAAGAAAAGGTTTCCTGTTTCACTGAGTCAAGAGGAATCTCCTAACATGAAACTGCAAACTGTATCGCCATAACACATGTTCTATTGTTTGGATAGGGTTTGTCCTCCAAAGGTTCATAATCTAGAAGGTGAGTCTCCACTTAATACTAAAAGGTAACAAAACTTTTAAGAAGTAGAGTCTAACAGGAGACAATCGTGCTATGGGAACATCACCCTCAGAAAAGATTAATACCATCTCATAGGAGATCCATCTTGCAAGACTGGATTAGATACCACAAAAGTGGATTGTGCTAAATTAAGGCTACCTTGCATGTTTAGCCTCTTAAGCATGCACTAACTGATGTCTTACAAATGTTCCCTTCATACGTCATCTGCTATATCATAACAAATCAAGAGAAACAAGACACCTTCTCATTCACTTTACGTTGTAGTCTATTCATTCTACACAACCTATTTTTTTATTCCTCCCTATTATCTGAATGTAAGTCAAGAACTGGGTCCTACTCTATTTCATTTAGGCTCAGTGACTAATACATACAAAAACTCCTCATTATTGTTAGATTTGCACGAACTAATATGACCAGTATTCTGTGTTGTCACTATGTGCCCTCTTCCTCTGATCTACTGACCCCTTATTATGTCAAACACATACTCTGTATCCTTCTTTACAATTGTTTTCATAAAATTAACCTAGTACCTAAAGGACCATGCTCTTGAGACATCTTACCATTAGTCTAACATCCAAATTAATCCCAGGTCTCATTAAAGGTTCATCTGAGATGTAACCTTTGGAGGCAATCTCAGCTCTGTAATCTCAAGGGTATGTGGAAGTCACGACACACTCTTGCTGCAAACTGAGTCCCTGTACTAGTGACTGAGTGCTCCTCCAATTTCTATGGGGAGTGAAGATTTGCTACAGTTTTGAGAAAAGAGGGTGTGACCCTTCCTGTTCACCACCCCCTTTGCCACTCATTCCCATCTTTCTTGCTCCCATTACCAACCACATCTCTAAAATTTTCATTTGAAGCTGAGCCTAGTAACTAAGGCCTGTAATCCCAGCACTCTGAGAGGATGAGGTATAATGGCGCACCACATAAAAATGCCAAGGACACACACCATCTTTTGAAATGGAGAGATTTATTAGCCAGGGGCAGACTGTGGCAGGGAGATTTGTCAGATCAGAACATCCCTGAACAGTAGTTTCAGGGGCATTTTATACAGTTCTTACCTCCCGTTTAACTTTCTGTGGGGTTGTGTAAGCAGTACAGGTATACAGAAGCAAAAGTCAGCTTTTAATGGGAACACGGTGGGGATACATTTACCGATTACATCTTCGAAGGCACGTTAATTAACATTCTTTCTACAGGTGGTTTAGGCACTAATTCTTCTGGTGGTCACTTCCCTACTAACCTCTGGCCCACTTTACATTCCTATTGACCTTTTGACCCACTTTCTTTTCCTTTGTGACCTCTTACAGAGGCAGGAGGATTACAAGTTTAAGTCCTGTCTGGAAATTTAGTGAGACCATGTCTCAAAATAACAAACAAAAAACTACGTAAATGGATTAAGAATGTAGCTCAGTGTAAAAGCCCTGTGCTCAATTCACAGTACCAAAAAAATAAAATAAATTTTTCATTTGAATGGTTTTATTTTCATCTTAGTTTAGATAGCCATTAACCCTGTCTTATTTATACAATTATGAGATTGTTTTTCCTAAAATATAAAGAATGTGTGGTTCTTAAATTTTAAAGTTTTTCTTCACCATTACTGTATTTATATCTAGTTTCCAATCAGATTTATTTTTTAAAACATAAACTGTGCAGACAGCATGACAATATTGTGTACTCTAGTTATTTACTCTAGTTCTTTCATTAATTTCACAATTATCTGATTCCTGATAAATAACTCATTTTTCTGGTAAGGAAGCAGTCTGTTATGGTTTAGATCTAAAAGTTTCATATTTTGGAAGGTGAATGGGTCATAGAAATGTTATACTGATCAGCAGATTTCATGTGCTGTTAGGAGGCAGAGCCTGACTGGGGTGATGAGCCCAGGGGGTTTGACCTGGAAGGATTTATTCTTGTCCCCAGATGTACCTTTTCTTGTTTCCTGACTTGGATCAGCAGTTTCCTCTGACGTACTCTTCCTCTACTGCCATGATAGTCCTGAAACCAGTTGATCACATGTGGATTTATCAGGAAGAAAGTGAGACACTAGTAGGTGTGGAGACAGGAGGCGGTGGACTACATGAAAAACAAAAGACATGTGTTTTTCCCTTTATTCCTCAGTCAGGCCTGACCCACACAAGCTTGGTGTTTGTTTAGTACAAAAAAGGTAACACCCTTTGAGCATGCTTTGATAAGGCTTATGGCTCTTACAAAGTCCAAACAATGGGTCAGAAAATCCTCAAGGCCTCAAATATTATAGAAGGAAATATCTATCTAAAGCAAAGGTGAGAAACCTTTTTTTTTTTTTGGCTACTTTTGATATCATTTGGAGGCTATACAAAACCATCAACTTAAAAATTAGCCTGCTATATTTGATAAAGCATTTAATCATTATATAATTAACTCACCCCTAATGTGACAGTTGCTCTGGTCAGTCAAGACCAAATAATTTTGCGCACTTTACAGCTTTTGGGCTGGGTATTCCTCAGCTTTGGTCTAGAAAGCAAACACAGATCTACTTTTTTTCTGAAGTAGTCAACACAGTCCATTTAATTTGTAAAAGAATAATGACCTTAGAGGAAGGAAAGAATATTCCTTGGAAGATACAATTAATTATATAAATGTAAGCTAAGACTTCACTCAGTGCAACTGCCATTTTGTCCTTCCCTGTCCTCATCTTGAAGGCGTGAGCTCTTTCTGTCTCTCTGAAAATGTATCAGTTGGCAATAAAGTGATAAACTCTGTGTCCTGACTACACTCCTAAAGGGCACAAAGAACCAAAATATTCTGCTAGCTTTCTGCAGTGAGGCACAGTGTTAGTTAGCATCGCCATAGCTGCTGGAGACATCTAAAACTGTGAGCCAAAAGAACCCTCTCCTCCTTTAAGTTCTGGGTGTTAGGTTTTGCACTCCAGCAATGGAAAGTGACTAAAACATACTTACCTTATACGAACTTCCCAGCCTGACAGCTAGTAGGATTTCTGCAAATGTGGCATCCATTAGAATAGAGAACCATATGCTTTCCCCTCCTTCTTTCTGTCAGATATAGATACATAAGGAGAACAGAAAAACAAGCTGTAATAAACACTGGCCACAATCTTCCACGTCTCAGTATTTGATACAGTAAGGTTCCAATGTTGAGTCAACTGAAACTTGAGCTATACTGAAGATAGGTGCATGTGTGCACACACACACACACACACACACTCACACACACACACATATACACACACATAAATGCTAACATGAATTTCCCTAGTCTAGATATGTAAGCCACTGCATCCATTTAGGCTCTAAATGCCCAACAGGATGGAATACAGTTTATGTTAATATAAAACTATATGGCAGGTAGGTAGAGGGAGGGACAAAAGGAGAGTGGGAAAGCCCTTGTCACCTTGACAAGATACATATGCGCACAAAATGCTCAACTCCACTGTAAACTTTAAATTTCACACATATACATATCAATAAAATGTGGGAAAAAAAAACTATATGGCAGGAGTGTCCAACCTTCTGGCTTGCCCAGCCACACTGACAGAAGAGGAACTACTTGGGCTACATATAAAATATATAATTCGGAGATGGAGGAATAGCACAGAGTTAGACCACTTACCTAGGAAGCATAAGGCCCTAGGTTCAATTCCCCAGCACCAAGTAAGTTATACATGGTGGTGCGTGCTATTAATCCTAGTTCTTGGGAGGTGGAGGCAGGAGGACTGCTGAGAGTTTAAGGCCAGTATGGGCCACACAGTGAGCTCAGAACCAGCCTGGACCACAGATCAAGACCTTGTCTTAAAAATAACTAAAGAAAGAATATTATTAATTTATATAATAAACTCGTTGCTATAACACTTTTTAAAAGTCAACAAAACACAAAACTGTGAAATACTTGCTCTTGTTAGGAATGCATCAATGTCTGGTTTCACAGAAGTAATCGCAATTCTAGTTCTCAAAGCACTTGTTAAATATTTTGGTTCTAATTTTGTTCTTTGTGAGTTTTATTCTTCATGATAGGTACCCACAAATGTAGATGCCTTCAAAAGTGATAACATGAGTGAGCTGTGATTGCAAAGCAAAGAATATTTGTCTCTGGGAAAATAAACCCTATAAAATTCAAGTAATGAGACATGATGAAATTTATCAGAATGATGTTCTATGCATTCAATTTGTAAACTGGAAGGTAACATATTTATGTCAACTGAAAACAAAGTCACAAATATTATCAAAATACTGGAAGTTTTTTAGAAATCATAAAACCTGTTTTCAAATTCCTGTATCAAGTTAAAAATCAAGGCTGCATTTTTTAATAATCCATAGGACCAAGTTCAGTTCATCTATCAAACAGTATAAAACTGTTTGCCTTAATTTAAGCAAGCCACAGTATGTGTTTCCTTTGGAATGTTGTTATGGTTTGAAATATATCGGTAAGCTGATTTTTTACCATGAGGCTGTATATTTGACTTATTTAAACTAAAATGTTTGCAACTGTAATGCAAATTAAAGATAAAACTCCAATGTTCACAGACATAATACACCCTGACCATTCTATTTCCTTCCATTGCCATCTATAAAGTGTATGCTCATGAAATGCACAATCAAGCTCAAAAAAAAAAAAAAATCACAAAATTAAAGTGAGTTCAGGACCAGCCTGGACTACAGACTGAGACCCTGTCTTAAAAATAAGAAAGAATAAAATTAATAATAATAAATATAATAATAAAATTGTTGTTATAACTTTTTAAAAGTCAACAAAACACAAAACTGTGAAATTAAGGCTGCATAACAGGCAGTCATTCAGTTAAAATAAACAGAAAATACTTGTTCAGTAGTGCATGAACAGAATTACAGTAGTGGCACACCCCTGTAATTCAAGCATTCAGGACGCTGAGGCAGGAGGATTGCCATGAGCTCAAGGCCAGCCTGGGCTACACAGTGAGTTCAGGACCAGCCTGAAATATAGCAGACTGGCCACCCTTGCCATCAGTATACTATTGAAACCTATTAAAATTTTATTTTCCAAGAATATTTAATAGTAGGACTTTAAAAGTATATGTATTTTCATACATATTTATCATGTATTTATATAGCTACTATTGTGATTTGGCTCCGGAATGTCCCCAAAAGTCTCATGTACTTAAATGTTATGGATTGTCTATGGAACCATGTACTGCTGGGATACTGGGGCCTAGTCTGGAGGGGTGGATTACAGCCACGAAAGTTAGGATTAACAGCGACGTGTAGTGGTCACACCTTCCACACCTGGATCCAGGAGGGGATAATCACTGAGCTGAGATCTGGAAGGATACATAAGCTACAACCTGCCTTCCTTGAGGGACTAGAACTAGTCTCAACTAGTCTAAACTTGCCTGCCTGTTTGTGATGTCCTGAGAAGCTGCCTCCACTTCTGCCTCTGCTATGTACTTCGATTGCTGCCAGCTGTCCCTAAATGGACTGTGACCTTCTAAAATTGTGAGCTAAAATAAACCTTTCCTCCCCTAAATTTGTGGATGCCAGGTATTGAGTCAGCTAAAATAAACCTTTCCTCCCCTAAATTTGTGGATGCCAGGCATTGAGTCACAGCAATGAAAAGTAACTAAGACAAGTACATATCTATTACAGAAAGTAATATATAAAAACTAAGTTTTATTTAGTAGTATCACTGTCGTAGCTCATTTTCATGAGTTAGTATCATTGCTTCACAAGTAACTGTATTATTTTTATTGCCCCAGTAAATATTATGAGAAATTTGTTGAATGAACCCTTAAAGGGAAATTAAATTCTGTAAAAGAATTTGTATAGAGAATCTAAAAGAACTATTACAATTCAAAAATAACTCAATAAAATGGGTAAAGGATTTGAATATGCATTTCACTAAAAAAGCTATATGAATTGCAAACAAAAAGATACTAAACGGTATTAGGCATTCATGAAAAGCTAATAAAACACAATTAGATGCCATTACCTATCACCAGATATCTAAAATGAAAAAGAATGACAACACCAAGTGTTATAGAGGCTCTACATTGCTACTGAGGATGTAAAGCAATATAGCCATGTTGGAAAAGGGTTGGTTTTTCACAAAGGCAAGCTTGTTCTTTCCTTATGACTCAACTATTCCAGTGCTAGGTAGTTCCCCAAATTAAATGAAAATATGTGTCACAACTGTATACAAATGTTTAGACAAGTTTTATTTTTTAACTTTTACTTATGATAGCCACAAACTGGAAACCCCAGAGTCTAATAACCTGTAAACAGGTTAGTAAATAGGTTGTGGCAGTTCATAGTCTACTTAGTAAGAAAAATGATATTCCAGAGAAAGAGGATGATTTCTACAAAAGTCAAGAGAAGAAATAGCTTGTTGTATTAATTATGAGGATGTAGGCATTATTTGGCAGTTTTGCCAGGGACAAACCCTAGATACACTGCATACTATTATTAAGACTTCAGATTTAGATTCTTGGTGATTTCAACTCTACAACTGGATTTAGGCTCCATAATAGGCAGTCATTCAGGTAAAATAAACAGAAAATACTTGTTAAATAGTGCATGAATAGAAATATTGTTAAAGAATGTAAACCTGTGCAGGTGGACAACAGATTCAAAGGCGGAGAGGTGAACAATGGCATTCATTATGATGGTCTACAGGGAGTGATTTAAACAGGTAGGACAGGAAAGATCCATAAATGTGCATCTATGGAATTTCTGTGTTTATACATGAAACATAAAGTCTTTCAATGTTAAGATGAACATACTATTACAAAGAAGTAATGACTATACTGATATTATCAGAAATATGATGCCCTTCCAAGTTAACTAAAGGATAATTTGATAAAGAACATACAATCTTAGCTTGGCCTGGTGATACAGGCCTATAATCCTAGCACTCTGGGAAGCTGAGGTAAGAAGAATTCAAGTTCGAGCCCAGCTTCGTCAAATAAGCAACTTAGTGAAACCCTGTCTCAAAATCAAAACTAAAAAATGAGCTGGGGATGTAGATCAGTGCCAAGGCTACAGGTTGGATCTCTAGTTCAGAAAAGAATGACAGAAAGAAGGAAAGAACCCAAGACGTACTTTCTTCTGTCAATAAGGTAAACCCATTTTTTTTCACACATAAATGAAGCACAAAGTTTATGGACCAGCTTCAACTTAAGAAAGTAAAATCTTTGTTGAATAAAGTCCATTAGGATGGGGTTGGTCATCAGAAAACCTCAGATGGAATACACAAAGCAGAAAGAATCATGGTCCCCAGGCAGACACTGGACTAATAAATAGTGGAGGTGGGAGAGGAGTCCAGGAGAAGTACTGCTAGTAAGCCAAGTTCCACTAATGGAGACTTTGTGCCAATTGCTGCCTTTCACCCAGTTTTCCCCTGACAATCCTGCGTGTTCTGCCCGGGCTCATAGTTTCCAAAAGAAGTAACCAGAGACTACACTGGAAAGAAAGGATCTTTTTAAGAGTCAACAAATAGGGAATAAAAATTGGATGTACAACAATACATTGGCTCTAATAAGGTATAATTTCTTCTGTCAAAGCTCATGACCCACTTGGACTCACTGGCTTGGTGACTGTGCCGTGCATGTCTAAATGTGTCACGTATGTGGACTCCTGCCAAGCTTGTTCATTTTGTTCACCTTCTGTCCTGAAAAAATAAAAGCCAAAACTCTTGTGCTCGTTTTAACTTAGTTTTAAAAAGAGGCCCACTCTATTCCATGTGTCAGCATCATTTCCAGTCAGTCTTCCTGGCATTTCAGTCTTTTCAGAGCTTTCACAGATTCTGCTAGTCTCACTCTCAGTAAATGGAATCCTGATTTCAAGTAATAAATAATGAGATGCAAATTCTACTGCCACAGTAGTTTTACTGGCCATAATAAGATGCCAAGTAATAATACAGCATTATATATTGTGCAAATCTGTCATGAAATCAAGTTAAAAGTACTGGCTCAATCGTTTTAACAGAACAAAAAAAAAAACAGGACTGATTGACTGAATCATAAACACGAACATTAAGAGACCAAATAATGTAAGATTCTGTCAGTCATTCCCAGTGGTACAGACCTGTAAGTCCAGCACTTTGGGATTCTGGCTCAAAAAGCTCACCACAAGTTCAAACCCAGCCTGGGCAATTTAGCAACATAGTGAGACTCCATTTCAAAAAGCAAAAATTAAAATGGATCACAGATATAGCTCACTATGAAGAAGGACCCTGGGCTTGACTCCCAGTACAAAAAACAAAACAAAACAAAAAACCTGCCAAAAATTTCAAGGTTAAATGAAAAATTCTTTACTTAACACCTTTGTAACTAGGATCCAAGTAAATGTGATTATAATGATAAGGAAATAATGAATGCAACTGGAACTTAAAAGAAAAAACGAAACAATGAAATATTATAGGCATTTACATATTAAGAAAATCTATAAATTTTAGCTTAACACATTAGCACAAGCTTCCTCCCAATATAAACACATGAATCAAACATAAAAATGTAAGAGTTGGATACACTATCATGGCAAGCTGAAAAATTAACAGAAAATTTTCTGAACTGAAGAAATAAAGAAGGAACAGAAACTGCAAGGCAGACAGAACAGCAGTAAAACAGCTGGTACTGTAGGGTGACTATATACATGGTGATGGCGAGGGGCAGGTCGGCTCTGTACTGCTGCTCAGGAGTAATTAATAATCCTCTTAGCTAATAGTCATATTCAACCAGATATTATACTTAACTCTGGAATGTCAGGATACTGCTAAACTTTCACAATGTTCTGTTAAAGATCTAACTTTGAATATATGCAAGAGGTATGAAGGGCAGACCATTGTATGGAATGGAAAACAGTCAATGACCTTGCCTAGGAAACTGCAAGGAAGCTTATTCTGTGCCTGAACTCCTGAGTAAGAAAAATGTTCCCCACAGGAAGCCAGCACCACAGCCTGAGGGTAGCCATGGAATCCAAATCCACTCTGTCTGCATGACTCAAATTATCCTAAACTACTGTTTGCATTGTAACTTTCACATATGGTAAACCCATCCCACCTAGGCACAGGCAATTAGGAAACTATCTTGCTGCTTTAAAAGATTCATCTTGTGTATATAACATACATCCCTGCTGGAGACGATGTTTTCCCCACGATTTTTATTAATATGCATATGAGATATATAATGTTCACAACAAACTTGAGTATTTTGTGCACATATATAACACATCAACTTTATAATCCCTTCCTATTTTTGGCCCTCCCACACCATTCCCAGCCCCTAAATCCCACTATCACTCCTGTTTAGTTCTATGGAATGCCTGTATTCTAGGTTTCCCAAAACACAGAAACCATGCATTATTTAACATACTTAATCTTCTGCATCTGATTCATTTAACCACTCAAATCACCACTCTTTAGCTCAACTTTAGAGACATGCACTACAATTTGAGAAAATCAAGCACTGTAAAAAAGTATTGGCATATACAATAAATATGAGAATTCATATAACAAAGACTAGAAAAAAACTAACCTGTCTATTTGTGAACTACTTTCAAATAAATATGTAAAAGGAAGGAATAGGAATAATAAAGAAAGAACAGATAATATTTTCAATAACAGTAGGCAAATATCTAAAAGAGTGAAACAGAAACTTCTTCCAAATAAAATATGTATTCATAAGGAAAAGTAAAACAGCAGTTAGAGTTTAAATCTCTTTCCTCTCATTTATTTATCTAAAGCTCCGGTGTCTTTGTGTTATTTAAATCTAGCAATGAACTCTTCAAAAGGGTACTATTACGTGCGAAGTATCTCTTGTGACTGACATCCAAGCCAAGAAGTAACTTAACAACGGATGTACACCCAAATGTAGGAAAGAACTGCTAGGTCCAAACTTCCTCTTGATTAGAAAGATCAGTCTTTTAAAACTAAGACAGAATGAAGTTAAGTACAAAACAATAAAATACACTTGTAAGAAAAAATAGTACCAGTATCCTCATGAAATGCTCTTATTTATTTGCATGAACTCAAATTCTAAAGCCTCAGGACTGAAATGTGGGAAATAATCCTTTTCCAAAAACACTTTGCCATGCCTCATAACACTTTCTCTGGTTTGATGGGCAATAATAGGATGGCTACCTAAAGAAGGTATCAATATTGCATTTACCCTAAAACTTTCTACAGATAAAATAGATTAAGGAAAAACATTATACTTTGCAACATGCTGCTTGGATAGCCTTACAGAGCATCAACAAAGCAGAAGTGCTTAAATCAAGTAAACTTTGTTCATTAACAAAATCAATAAAAATACTGGGCCCGAGAACATAGGCCAGTAGGGCCAGCACTCTAAGATGCTGAGGCAGGAAGATCACAATTTTGAGATTAGCCTGGGCAACTTAGTGAGACCCTGTCTCAAAATCAAAAATAAAAATGGGTTGGGGATATAGTTCAATGTAAAGGCCTTAGGCTCAATCCCCAATACCACATTTAAAAAAATAAAAAATATATATAGCCAGGCCTTGTGATACAGACAGACCTATAATTCTAGTACTCAGGCAGCCTGAGGAAGAAGGATCACAAGTTTGAGCTCAGCTTGGGAACCTCTGATACTTAGGGAGACTCTGTCTCAAAATTAATAGTAATGACGGGCTGGGATGCAGGTCAGTGTGAAGGACTTGGGCTGGATCCTCAGTACCAAAAAAGCAACAAGAAAACCTGAAACAATCCAATTTTTTTTTTCTGTAGCCAATGCTCTCAATAAATTGGAGAATAAAAAACTGGTTACTATCGTCATCCAAATATAATGTCATTGTAGTACTAAATTAGTATTTAGTTGGAATAAACTCTAACCTGAATGCATGCAAATTAATGAACTGGATTAAATTATCCCCATATGTAATATTTGCCCAAGATATTAAACAATTTAATTCTATGAAAGACATTCCATTTTCACTTATGAACCCAAGAAGCTAAATATGCAAATGGACAATGGCCATACCACACATAAAGCATTGACTAACAACCTGCAACAATCTGCCCAGGAAACCAACCTCCTCATTTATAATAAATACCTAAGAAACCAGCCTGATATATCACATTTTCAGGAAGCCGTGTTGTTTTCTCTAGTGACAATCCAGGAAGCTAAACAATAATCTTTGTAATAATCAGCCCAAACAGTAAGAACTTGATTAGTAACTGACAGCTCTATTTTTCTCCCCTAGTTTCTACTTCAGTCAAATGGTAAACTCAGTAACTAATCATACAACCTAGTACCAAACCTGACTCTAGTTAGCTCCCTACAACTTCCCCTTGCCAACAGCCTCCCTTCAGGGCCCACCAGAAGCTCCCCTCTCCTCTGCTTGCCTCTGAGTGTCAGCTAAGACCAGGTGATGGAAGTTCACTCCTCTAGCCATAGCGATGTCAGGAGTAACAGCCTGTGCTTTTCACATTCATCCAGATGTCTCCATCTATTTCCATAAAGATGCCCACAGATTATGTTTATTTCCATAAACACAGTGCTAAGATTCGGGTTTCATAAAAAGCTGATGGCCAACAATCCTTAAGCTCTTATAACAAACCAATAAGACATTTTAAAGTTTTTACATGGGCTATCTAATTTAATTTTACAATAAATACAAAAATGTGCCCTGGGGCTGGAGGAATAGCTCAGTGGTTATAGCACTAAGTACCTGAGTTGATTCCCCAGCACCACATAAGCTGGGTGTGGCGGCACACACCTGTAATCTGAGCACTCAGGAGGCTGAGGGCTGAGGATTGCTGGGAGTTCAAGACCAGTCTGGGCTACAGAGTAAGCTCAGAAACAGGATGGAACCAGAGAGAGACCCTACTGCAAGAAATAACAACAACAAAAAAATTTCTGGAATTGGTACCCATAGTATGTTTTACAGATGACTATCTGAGACTGAGGGATTCCTACTGGCAGGGCAGAGCTTTGAACATAAAAGGTTAGTTTGTATTTTTCCTCTATAAGATTAAAGACTTCTGCAGGAACCTAATCTGTGAGCATCTAATTTGAGGATTAAGCCTCCACACACCTGATCCCCAGGGGCAGAATGTGCATATGTGGGCAGGTAGAGGTTGCTTTTCTTCTTCCCTTAGAGACAAAACAGATACCGCCCC